>CM042195.1:2637726-2664981 GCA_023539305.1 Ilex asprella | reverse complement strand
AAAAACTCTGTTTTTGGGAGATTTGACTCATCATGAGACTACTCTCTTGAAGTTGACGCGCCAAACCAAGCATTTCATTGGTCAAGTCTTCTTGAAGTTTCCTGTTCAAGTCAATAGAGAAGCAATAAGAAACTCGCAACACCACACTGAATCATTTGCAAATTGCAATAATAACTGATACTCAATTTAGTTCATGCGTTAAGTTTGCATTCTTTCTACAGCCTCAAGTCAAGCAGTTGCAATGATCAAGTTCAAAGGTGGTTTTGTGCATACTAACTGACCAACTGAACTGCTGACTGGGTGGTCTGGTCATGTCCTTGAGTTGATATCAAACTTAAACACAGAACAGTAAGCCGCCAACTTACAAATAAATTTTCAATGATTTTATAGAGAAAAGCCAAAGAAGAGGACCTCCAATGTACAGTTACTAAGTGATGAAGAACCAATATTACATCCACTACCCTTCTCTAAAATAACCCACATTCTAAAGTTCTCTTTAAATTTTCATAAACATTTACCCATAAAACTGGATAAACGTGTCTTGACAAAGTTTCAGAACGTCATTTTTCTGCTTGAATTCAACTGCATGCAGGTAAGTGTATCACTAGAACGCAAAACAAATAAGTCTAGAAATGCAAATCCAACATTGGAAGAGGCTAAAAATATGTTAGCTATGAAGGCACTTAATTACAGATGGTGCTCTATCTCCTCAGTTTACTCCCATAAGAGAGGTAGGCAATGGCATGTGGGTTGGGTTGGGTTGGGTTGGGTTGAGCGCAGGGAGGTGAAAAAGTATTTTACGGATATATTTAGTTGCACATTACTCAATTTTAAGTATTTTACATTAGAATTTTATAATTTTTTTAATTAAAATAAACAACATTTTTAATTTTTTGTATGATTGAGGATGTAACGTAAAATTCTAATTTTTAAGGTATAAATTAATTGATTAAAGATATTTTGGGGTTAACAATGTCATTGGCTCCATGTATCTTTATGGTTCTTTTTTTTTTTATTTGGATAATTATCATTCACACTTCTTCTATATAAGCATATTTTCAATGAGCTTCATCTATTATCTAAAATATCATTAACACCCTTTTTAATTTATATTTAAACATCAATCGACACCCCTTGCCATTAAATCACCTTCTTTTTTAAATATCTAAAATTCCAAAATTGTTCCTACATAAACCCAACAATCTTTTTACATAAAATTGATTAAAATTTGAGTCGATTAAAATTTATTTTTCTATAGATTAAAATTCATTTTTTTACATATTAAAATTCATTTTGATTTGATTAAATTTTATTTTTTTACGTTTTAAAATTCATCCATATTAAAATTTATTTTTTATATATTAATATTCGATCCGATTTGAACTCAACCTGAGAGCCTAGTGTTTATTAAAATTAGATTCGAGTTAATTAAAATTTATATATTTTTTTTACTTATTAAAATTCGGATCAATTAAAATTTGATTCAAACTAATTAAATTTAATTTTTTACGTATTAAAATTTGAGTCGATTAAAATTTATATTTTTTATGTATCAAAATTCGGGCTAGTTAAAATTCAATTCAAGTTGATTAAAATTCGATTCGAGCTGATTAAAGACAAATTTTAATTGACTTGAATTTTAATTGGTTAAAATTGAATTTTAATACATAAAAAATGTAATTTTTATTCGACTTGAATTTTAATACATAAAAATAAATTTTAATTAACTCGAATCAGATTTTAATCGGCTCAAATTTTAATAAATAAAAAAATTCAGAAAATATAGAGGTCTCCCTGAAGATATGTTTATTTAGAGGGGGTACGTATGAAATTTTTTCAAAAAATATATCATGGACAATTTTGTAAACATGCATTCTAATTAACGCCATTAATCTGAAAGGCAGTGTTAGTGATGTTTCAATATAGAGGGTCTGATTAAAGATATATCTATCTAGAGGGGTTGTTAATGATAATATCCTTTTTTATTTTTGTTGAATCTGGGCCAAGTGTATCCGAATTAATAGGTGTATAATTTGGGTTGTACCATCTGTGACTGCCCAAATAGTTACTCTAATTTTGTGGCTTTGATCGTAATCCACATGGAGCCCTAGCTGTGGAGAGCTAGGGTTTGGTGCTTCGATGACGAACAACTGATCCTATCTCTCTCCAAAAATCAGTTTTCCTTCATTCAAATTTATTTATCAGTTCAATTCAGATTATGTAATTGGAAGGAATTTTAATGGATTCTTCTAAGAGTTCATTCCAAGTCTCTCCCGAGACAGAGAAATTTGTATGTGAAAATTGTTGGACCGAAACCAACCGATTTCGGAGCGCTTTAGAGTCCTATTCTCTCTCCGCAATCTCCGAGGCCCCGTTCCTCGCAATGCGCTCATTCTCGGTAAACTCTCTCTGTCACACACATGCATATAGACATTTGTGTATCTATGTTGGTGTGATTTCAATGCATTTTGAGCTAAACACTGCCACAGAAAAGGAACTTCCATGAACATGGTTTTCTCTCAATACTCAAACAACCTAAGATGTTTAGGCCTGTTCCGCTAAGTCATCCTTGTTGATTTGCTCTCTATATGTTGTTTTTGCAACTTTTTTGGGTCCATAGGTACATCCAACCCTAGCTGGTCCATGAACTCGTGATTGTAAAACCATTATATTAAACATTGTTTCTGAGAATGATTATGTTTTCTTTTTGAATTTCGTCTGTTATAGGTAATATGAGTTGCTTTTTGTGAAAATAACTTTAAATGTTTTAGGTAAACATCTCCCATCCAATTACATCAATATCTTTTTGATGTTATCATAATTTTTGGTATTTTCTTGATCACTGGTAGCATTATATGTAAAGGAACCTAATACCATTTTGCATTTTAATCTAGGACTCCAACTACTAGAATGATCACCCCCTAGTAGATTTTAATTTTCTAGCAAAAATCCCATTTTGACGACATATATCATAATCCGTTGACTTTTATCTCTTAATTTCTCATCTAGTGTCAAAACCTTGTTTCACTTGTTCTTTTACGGGTTAATTGCACATGAGGTTCCCAAAATATGATGTTTGTCTCATTTTGGTCTTTAATAGTTCAATTGTATCATTTTAGTTCTCGAAATATTGAATAAATTTCTGTGTCGTCCCTCAAGCAGACAATGATTTTTGATTATAAACTTCTCACGTAATGCCTTGGGCAAAAAAATAATTTGGATAACTCTTGATGAAATTTCTACGTAAATTTGAGTAAAAGAGCTATCCAGTTATCTGTATTACACATTTTTTGTCAAGAGTTATTCAAATTATTTTTTACTCATATTTAGGTATCATGTGAAAAGTTTATTATCATAAACCGTAAGCAATTTAGATGTTGTCTATATGAGGGATCACGTAGAAATATATTCAATACTGAAGGACAAAAATGATGTTATTAAAATATTGAGAACTAAAATAAGACAAACCTCATACGTTGGAGATCTCTAGTGCAATTAACTTTTTTTTTACCGTTCATGTTATGAACGTTTTAAAAATTTTCCAATTAAGAATTTTCAAATAGTTTCCTCAACAATATTTTGTATCAATGTTGATGTTGATTCCCCTCTTGCAGCAACAAGAGGGGAATCAACATTTGCATTAGGTCAATGCAAGATGCTATCCCCACTCTAAAATTTGTTCTTAATGACCTTTCTCTGCATCCCATTGTTCGCCATGAGGTCTCATGTTCTTAGCTTCTTATTGTCTTAAGAATATATTGTTGTTTTGCTTTCTTTGATAGTTCTTTCTGATTTTTGTCTCCTCTCGATTGTGCAGGCTGCAGAAGCCCTTGGTGCAATTGGTGTGGAGAGTAATGTTCCCCTTTTAAAGAACAGTTTGGTTTTAGATCCAGCTCAGGAGGTCCGAGAAACATGTGAATTGGCTCTTAGTCGAATTGAAGAACTGAAGAATGATGGAAGAAGTGATGATTCATCACCCTTTTTATTGGTTGATCCAGCTGCTTCTTGTTCCTCTGTTTATGTCAACTTTACAAGCTTTATTTTAGGTCAACTTTACAACTTTACAGCTCAGGTTTGTTCTCTGGGTATAATTTTAGGTCAACTTTACTAGCTTTACAAAATTGGTTTTATTTCCCAGTGACTGATTTTCACTTGTTTTTAGGGAAGTACTTCTGGATGACGCAAAGAGCATGTATGGGCGGTATGCAGCTCTTTTTGCACTTCAAAACAATGGAGGAGATGAAGCTGTCTCTGTTATTGTCAAATCTTTAGGTGCAAAAAGTGCTCTCCTGAGACATGAGGTCAGTTGTAATCATTTCCATTGTCTGTTGATGTATATATTATGTAGATCTGCTCAATAAGAGTGGATACTGGGCAAGACTTACTCGATGTCAGGTTGCCAATCTGTATTTGTATCTCTAGCATCTCAATTTCTACGATAAATTGTAAACTACTCTTGGGGGCAATCTCTCAGTGTCATACATTACTAGCATCCATTGGTCCTGTGTCCTAAAAATTTTGTTGGCATAACTGAAGTAGTGTATTAGACATATTAGATGGTAGGGAAAGCATGTATGACTTATGTTAATTCTGTCTTTTGGCCCCAGATGCGATAATGACCAGGAGGGTTATGAATTTTACCCGCAGAGGCTACTATTGTTGTTGCATCTCTATTTGTAGATACATTTTGTTCTAGGGTTTATTTTTTAAATAGTCCTATTTATCATTCATAAAGTTTAAGCATTGTATAATGGATTGATAACCAAAGTCACTTCATCTATATAATGCTGTGGTGGCGGATGTTAACATTCTCATTGCTTTCCGTATAATTTAAAGGAAAAGGAAAAAAGTTTTTGGCATCACTAATAATGTATAGATGTGATTTAATTTTTTGGATTAATTGCACTGGAGGTCCCTAAAGTATGAAGTTTGTCTCATTTTTGTCCTCAATATTTCAATTGCATCATTTTGGTCCCTTAAGTATTGAATATGTTTCTATATGGTACCCCAAGCAGACAGTGTCCAGATTGTTAATGTTTTTTTATCATAAACTTGTCATATGATACTTAAATATAGACAAAAAATTAATTTGGATTACTCTTGACCAAATTTCTACTCAAACTTTGGTTAAATGCTTACATAAAGTACACAATTTTGATCATGAACTATTCAAATTTAGGTCAAAAGCAACTCATATTACACATTTTTTGGTCAAGAGTTAACCAAATTTTGTTTAAAAGCTATCAAAATTATTTTTTGTCCATATATAGCTATTACGGGACAAGTTTATGATAAAAAATCCTTCGCAATCTGAAATTTTTTGCTTGAAGGACTATAAAAAAACATATCCAATACTTTAGGGACTAAATTGATGCAATTGAAATATTGGGGACCAAAATGAGACAGACTTCATATTTTAGGGACCTCTAATGCAATTAACCCTAACTTTTTTATGCACACAACTAATATTCATAATGAATCACCTATTAGGCATGGCACCCTAAATTAAGTCCATGGGCACAAATTTAGTGTTTTACAGTAGTCATGTTGAAAAACTTTGCATTATTTAACTATACCATACTTTTTTTTCCATGAATTCTTCCATAATCAAAAACATCAAAATCAGCTGGTGTGTATTGTGATGGGAAGTGAAACCTGTTTGGAGAAATAAGAACTTCACACAGTTAGATAATAGAGCACAGGTGTATGAATTCTTCCCATGTGATGATAGCCAATAATCATTTCAGATAATTGTTAAGTGCACAAAATTACCTCTTTACCCATCCATATTCATGGTGTTTGTACAATCAGGCTCACAATTGCTGCATATATGACATTTTAATGCTTTGGTTATTGAAATGTGTTTCTTCAAGGGCTATTGATTCCTAATCTGATATGCCTTTGATGGCTCTGTTTTTTGGACAGACTTTGCAGGTTGCTTACGTCTTGGGCCAATTGCAAAACAAAACTGCTTCAAATGCACTTTCTGGGATACTTGGGGATGTGAATGAGCATCCAATGGTCAGACATGAAGCAGCTGAAGCTCTTGGTTCGATTGCAGGTTTGACAATTCTTATGTACTTGATGCATTGTTTGATCTCTTTTAGTATGGCTGACTGAAAATAATAGTGGTTCACCATGAGGTTGGTGTCTGTGCGATCCTGTGTATGCTGAATCGACTAAAAATTTCATTGAGTTTGGTTTAAGTGGAAAATGTGGTTAAATATATGAATAAGATGATTTTATCAGAATGCAATCCATAACCTCCAAAATGGAAACTATTCCCTTGCATTTTTTGTGGGATTATATAGTTGTGCCTGAAGCTTGTACAGGCAATGTTTTCATTGTCATCTGAACTAACAAGACTTCCATCATCACACTTAAACCTATTTTTGCATGCATATATTTATTGTTCTGGATTATGTATGTATCTTTTAAACTCCAGCCGTCTTAATTCTTGTTTTTTTTCCTAATAAGCTTTGTCATGTTACTTTTGTAGATATTCAATGCATAGCACTTCTCGAGGAATTTGCAAAGGATCCTGAGCCACTTGTCTTTCAGAGCTGTGAAGTTACTCTCAGCATGCTAGAATTTGAGAGATCTGGCAAATCATTTAAGGTCATTTAAGAGAACCAAAAGCATATTTTGTTTATATGAGAGCATATTTTATGGATGGATGGCTTAACAACTGCATTCTCTGCAGTACCTCTTCATGCGGTCACCTCAAGGGCAGCAAACCTTATGCTAGATCTTCGTCTGCATTTATCTGGTTCTTCCATGTGCCAAGTCTCTGAAGCACCATCATGTTCTACAAAAGTACGGGCGGGATGCCTCTTATATGTTTTGCAGTAAGTCAAGTGACTCCCAACATAAACAGGAAAAGGTTGAGCTTCATAACCCTTTTATTATTAGTCCGAACAGTTTTCGAGTGGCATTTTTGTGTTGTACCTTACAGGACTGGTCCGTTGTAGAACTTCAAGATAAAAGGTTCTAGTGCAGGGGACATGGTCTAGGTCCTTTTATTATGCGTTCATGAACAAAGTATGTATATAATTCATTGGCAACTGTACATCTAGTCATTAGATCCTTGAGTTATTTTGCAAACTAATCTGATGGATTTTTTCGCAGACGGGATGATGGTGTTGATTTTAAGTTTTAATTGTATAAGATCGTTAAATTGTTTGCATCTGTGCCATGTTCGTTTGATCACTGATGCAGTTGGTTGAGACTCCTATAATGTTGGTTGTGTCATGGTTGAGAGGATAAGAACATACGTCTGTATGCGCAGTGGTGGTGTTTGGAGGGCCGAGAACGAAGATATTTATGCTTTGGTGACACTGAGGAACGAACGATGACAAAGGAATATCCTTTTTGTTGCAAAGTGCCATTTTCCTTTGTTAAGCCCCCGGCCGCCCCGATGGCCGACACACACAAGATCATTGCAAGTAAGAACTTGTTCCTAAGCACTCTCTTGCAATTTTAAGTTAAGCCTCTTTTCCTCTTGGTTTTTTGTTTGGATAATTGTAAACCTTCAACTATATATCCTTTAAACTCGTGACTAACTATAAACTCGGGATTAACGTGGTCTTTCAAGATTGGAACTGGAAATCTTAAGTTACGAGAATAAATGGATCATTTAATGCCAGGGGTGTCACAAGTTCAATAGCCTAACCGAGCAATAACGTTACACTAAAAGCTGAGTGAACACTGATTTCATGACCATTTGATGACTCAATTTCCAAGCATCAAACTTGTAAAAACAAAGCAAAAGAGTCTTCTTTTTTCTTCACCAAGCTTCAAAGTCAATCAGTCATAAGTGACTTTCCAGTATAATATCCCATTAACTTATTTTCTATTCCAGTTATTAGAATGAATATCTTAGGATTTGTATGGATAAATTTTAGGGACTTCTTTAAACTCTTCTAAACTCAAACTCTTCTTTGAAAAGATATGATTTAACATTCAATTTGGTATGCTATACATACACATGTAGGACCTACGGATATATTATAATTATTAATAACTATTCGTCCTATAAATGATTATTTTATCTTTGATGAATCCAATTCATACTCATGATAAGAGGTACAATTATCTTTTTGATCTTTAACCTCTTACACATCTTTCGAAACTCATCCACTCCCTAGGTTTGACGAAACTCATGATCATAGTTTTAATCTTCGGGCCAAGTACGGACCAGGTTTGAAAACCCGAGACTGAATTTTTCATACAAAAGATTTGAGGATTTTTTGGATTATTTTCTCTAAACTCATCTTACCAAGTCCCCAATATCCCTTTTACCAAACAGTCCCTTAAATTTTATGAACAAAACCTACTTTATTAAGGGCATATGGCATGTCAAATCAATCTTTTAATTGAAGGGTTTTCATGTTATTTCAACTCTAATCCACTTTATTAGTGCTTCATCACCTAATAAAATTAGAGGTGCTCAAAACAAATTCGGTAAATTTTAAATAATTATTAAACATTACTGACACGTGTCAATTCCAGAAAGCAACAAAAAGCTGTAGTTCTCAGGTGCGGCGTTCGGCGGAAAACAATACTTTATAAGAACATTGAACTCGAAAGTCTTTAGAACCACAGTATGTGAGACTTAAAAAAAACTCATATAAACTGGTCTAAGCCACATTAAAGAATCATACCCATTCTACATAAGCCATTAATAAATGTTCCCTTAGAACCCACACGCAGACCATCCATGTCCCCCATTCCCACCCTTTATAAGGCCCTACCCTTTGTGTCCCTCAACACCCACTAGCCGTCCAACCATCCAGATTCAAGACAAATCCTTCATTTGCACCGTTTCCTAGTGTGCTCGTGTGCCTAAATCTCTCTCTCTCTGTCTCTCCTCAATATGGCAAGTGGGACTGGTTCTCCTTGTGGTGCATGCAAGTTTCTCCGGCGAAAATGTGCAACGGATTGTATATTTGCGCCATATTTTTGCTCGGAACAAGGTCCGGCTAGATTTGCTGTGATTCATAAGGTGTTTGGAGCTAGTAACGTTTCCAAATTGTTACTTCATATCCCCGTAGCTGATCGCTGTGAAGCGGTTGTGACTATTGCTTATGAAGCTCAAGCAAGGATCAGAGATCCAGTTTATGGCTGCGTCGCTCATATCTTCGCCTTGCAACAGCAGGTGGTTAAATTTCATAGAATTAACCCATTTCCTTCTCCGTTCAAAAACACCAAAAAAACACATTTTCTTTTCTTCTTCTTTTCTCTCTCTCTCTCTCTCTCTCCGAGCCTTTGAGATGCTAAATCTAATGCCCTTTCTTAACTATATGAGGGGATTACAAGGACGAATGCAACAGTTTTGCACTCTGGTTTGGGCTGTGTACATTTCACTTTCTTAGGATCAATAATTTGTAGGAGTATAATCAAGTCGAACTTTGGGGGGTTAAGTTGAATTTGTCGAGTTCATTTTTTAACGAGTCTAAAAATTTATTTTAGCTTAACTTGTTTAAAAAATGAGTCAAGCTCGCTTAACTCAACTATTTTACATATAAACAAATAAAATCTCTTAAATCAAGTTTACAAAATTGTTCAAATTCGACTCAATTAAAACATGAGTCGAACTCGAGTTGAATCCTACACAAGCTGAGCCCGAGTAGCTCAGGTCGATTATCAACTCTAATAATTTACACATTAATTAGTCTGGACTGAGGGTCATAGCTGCTCGTAAGTTGTAACCTATTCTTATCTATATATGACAAAGCCACACATACTCATTATCGAATAAATCGTTTCCACCACAAATTGGTACCGTTTGATTATTTTTAATTTTTTTTGTTTGCTTCCTTCAATTAATCGCATGTATAGTAACACATCTATGTAATAGTATGAGAAGCATATAATATATAATAAGATGCATGTACTGGTAATGGTCTTTTGCCTATATATGCTATAGATACAAATGAAGTGCTAATGAGACTCTTTTTGTTTTAATATTCTAAAGGTGGCATACTTGCAAGCCCAGCTGATGCAACTGAAGGCTCAACTGGTACAAAATCTTATTGATTCATCAAGGAATAATCCAGAGAATCAATGGCCTGCAGGAAATATAATGGCCGGAATGGCATCGTTTCCAGCTTACCTGAACTCTATATCACCCCAGAGCTCAGTCGAGTCCATTGAACACAACAATGAAGGGATGGGTGTGCAAGAGATTCAAATCAGAGATGAGCTGTCTTTCCAACCTTACTCTAAGAAGAGACCTTCACAGACTGACTTGGGTGAGCTTCAAGCACTGGCTCTTCGAATGATGAGGAACTAATTAAACTCACCATGTTCCTTACAAGATTATGTTGTTTGATGATGATCTAAACGCCTTAAATCATGTACATACAGAGACGAGAAAACATTTTAGTTTTATGAGCCTAGAAGTGTTTGCCTTCTATCAACAAATTAATTGCAGCAATATTTAGACAGTGTTCTCTCTCTCTCTCTCTCTCTCTCTCTCTCTCTCTCTCGTGTGATACTATTTTACATTATCAGGTTTCTTTAGTTACAATAGTACTCCATTTGACATTTTGAAAGGTGCCTTGGAATTGGGTTCATCTTCATTGTCATTAAACTTTCGTCTTTTTTATAGAATATGAAGCATTTGCACATTAAAATATTGTTCCAAGATATGCATTATTGAGGTTTGAACCCTTTTGTGTAGCTTCCCTAAGACAGAGTGGATATAATTAAGAAACAAGCATGTTTAATGGGGGTTCTAGAAGACATTCCAAGATGAATTCATTTTAAGTGTGTCTCACTAATAACATTGTGAGTAATGCTATTTGAATTAATTCGTTGGTATAATGTTCTGACCTAAATATTTATTATTATTGGATTGATTGTAAATTCTAATATTTGTTGAGAATCACTGTCAATTTAAGAATAATTATAGATTAGTTCCGATAATTAGATCATCAAATTACATTCATATAGTACTTATGGTCGTCTACCGAGATGATTAATGATAAACGTTTAACCTAGCCGATGAGTTTGGTTGAGAAAACTTTGTGCCTCAGCACTTGATACGCCATTCAGAAACAGCTAGTTCTAGGTCTACATGTTGCATGTAAATGTGTAAGTTCCCTTTGGTTATGACCTTGTTAACCGAATGGCATATCGATGGTTGGTCGAATAAGGGTGAGACTTAAATTTGCATATTTTGAGTCCATAATAATTGATAACAAAAAACTCATATTTAAGTGGTTGGCGTGATTAACAAGTAATTGTATTCCTTTAAGAACTATATTGCAGTCATGAGTTTAAAGAATTAGTGGTTAGAACAATAAATAGCGTGACCTTGTAATTTTCATCCTTTCATATGTCAAACTGGTGATTGTTGCTTGTGTTGCACCCTTTTTTAAAAAAAAAAAAAACTGGTGATTGTTGAAGAAATGTCCGAACATCCCTAATGCTCCGTTTGGTATATGATGAAAAATGGAAAGATGGAAAATTGGAGAGATAATAAAATATCATATTTGGTAAGGAAGGAAAGTAGGAAGAATGAAAAAGTGGATGAATTAACTTTCCTTCCAACTCACCAAAATCAATCCCTCCAAAATCGGACGGAAAGTGGATAAAAATTTAATTATTTGTGTTGAGATGTATCTTATTTGTCTATATGTTTTTGTATATATACATATATTATGTATACATTAATTTTATATAAAAATACAGTGATAAAATATGTATTTTTGTATATATTTTTTATAGAATTTTAAAACTTAAAAAAATAAAAAAATTAAATTAAAAAAATATTTTTTTCATCTTCTTTATTAGGGGTGAAATTTTTTAATTAATACGATGATACGATTCGAACTCGACACGAATTTTATAACACAAACTTGATTAACTTGAACACGAATATGACACGAAAATAAATATGTTAACTCGTAACTCGACACTACACAATAAGTTAAATGAATTAAATTAAGTGCGACTAATGTTCGACACAAACCCGTAATGACTCAACACGAATCTGACACGATACAACTCGATTATTACCCCTAATCTTACCCAACAAAAAAAAATAGTCAATTTTATTTTCCATTCATCCAACCAAACACAAAAGAAGGAAAGTGTATCATTCCTATTTTCTTTACTTGAAAGATAGAAAGTGTATACCTTCTACTTTCCATCCTTCCTACCAAACGGAGTATAACTATTGAACTAAAAAAAAAAAACCACCCAAGGTGGTAGTTCAGTGGCCAGCAGGTCATGGGGTGAAACTCCCCTAGCCCTAAGGTCTCTGGTTCTAGGCGTGCTACGGCGTCCCTTCGTGTCCAGGCCTGGGTGTTCGCTTGCTGTGCTATTGGGCATCGGGTGGTGCTGCGGTGACGGGCTCGCCCTCTCAGGCAATAGCTATGGCTCAAACCGAACATTCCGTGACGGGTGGAAGCTCTTATGGTCACGCCCAAGAGAATAATTGCCGATGGTCGCCCCCTTCCACCCTTTTATTTATCAAAAAAAAAAAAAAAGTATCTGAGGGCCCACTTAATTAGGGTTTATGTTCTAACATGTAAGTTTATCTTACTATTAATCTTCAAAATTTTAATGCTAATATCATAACCTTGTACTCAAATTGATAGACAAAATGTCCCCCTGATTGGCTGCACACGGTCACATCATAAGTAACTTGTAGCTTTAGCAACTTCAATCGACCCAATTATTTAAGCAAATTACATTGGTTCTCCAAATCCTATATTAATGTTAAGCAAATTGCTTGTAAACTCATTAATTAGTTGAAACATCAATCAAATTAAACACGAGATTATCCGATAATAATTTTGAATAAGAATAAATTAATTTTTTGTAATTCACACAATACGATAGAAGAAGGGCCATGTGTCGTTATGTATTGAATAATTGACATCATTCATTGTTGTCACATTATCAATTTGTCTGGCTCTAAGACAATTATTTTTCACACGACAGAAAAGTCTCGATTTATAATGTGTAAATCTGAAGATTTATACAAGTAATTAGTTTAAGGATCAAATTTGAAGATTTAATTAATGTGTTGTGACTATTACATTGATGTGGGACCCACTTGTATATGACTGTGGCAGTACTCGAGTGGCTACCCGTGGGATTTACGAGTAAATCATGTAGAATTTAATCCCTACTTAATAAAGGGGTGAGAGCAAAGGAGAGCGTTCAGAGATCACCCCAATAGACCATCATTGGTGAGATCATTAAGCGTATGACTGTACCATTTACTTCTTTAAAAAATGAACCTAACTAAATTAATATAACGATCAACCACCGAACCTCAATGTAGACTTTAAGAATCGAACATTCAACTTCAAGGTAAGAAATTGAGTCAGTATACTACTAGACCACCCAACTCGGTGGTAATTAAGAGTTAATCAGGTGTTGTGATGGATTAAGTATAGTGCTATACATGTACTTCGAGCCAAGGACCCTGTAATAGAAAATGATGATTATTAATGTAGTCAAGCCGCACGTAAATACTTTCAAACCTAATTTCGGCGTTGTTCAATCACAGAAGACAAAAAAAAGTCGTAAGAAAATGAAGTTTTATATTATTGAAGAAGCCCCGTGGGGTTCATTGACCCCACAAGACTACATTAGTTGAACTTAGAAAGTAATATTCGTGTTGGCTCATTATTTAATTAATTAATGGGCGATGAATGTGAGTTTAAGAGGTGAGGAAAGGGTCTCACAAAAAGTTAAATAATCACCAAGAAAAAGGAAGACAAGTTAAACAAGTGAAGTTCACAGTGAGAGAGAGAGAGAGATTGTCAGGTTCAAACAAATAGAACATGCTTTCCGCCATTTAAGAAGACTACTAACGCAAGGAAGAGACCAAACTATTTTTTGTCTTTGGACTTATTTCTCTCTCTATATATATATATATGTATATATTTCAACTGTTCATACAGCAAGTCCAATTTTTCACTTGAGCTATAGCCTTGATGATATAGTAAGACTTCATAGATTATCCTCATATATCATGACTCATGAGTAAGTGTCTAGATGATCTGGATTTGTTGGTCTCTTCTTTTTGATAGATCACTTTTTTTTCTCTCTCTCCTCTCTCCTCCATGTGTGCCTACTCTTAGAGAAAAAAGTAATGTTAAATCAGGAGGATAACACTTGAACTATGTCCTTTAGTGAAAAAGGAAGGCTCAATGTACGAAACTCTCATTACTAACAGATCAAATGTTTATACCTTTATACATACGGAAAGACTGTTTTTACGATTCAAATTTTTGATGACCAAATCAAAATAGAACAATCGCTACTCCAAGGATTACTAATTGTAGGGGTATCAGGCATTGCATTATACTAAAACTCAACACCAAAAAAAGATGGGAAGCTAAGTAAGAAAAATGGGTCAACAAAGGGATAGAATAAAACAATTTTCTATACTTTTAAAGTAATATTTTATCTCGAGGGAATGGAGTTTTTCCTCATCAAATGGTGAGAATTCATAAAGCAGTATTAGTCGAGGAGTTTTTATTTGGTACGTAGCAAATTATTAACATCAGAAGGGAATAAAAAAAGTGGCTTTGGCGTAAACAATAGTGGAAAAAAGCATGTATATATTTATGTTCGTCAAGAGTTTGTTTTCAGACGTTTCAATGCCAACAAAATTTGACCGTTGAGTGTGCAGGTGCGTAATCTGAGATCCTTTGGGCTGTGATGGATCAAAAGAGGAGGGGTTTTGTCTTTACAAGTAACAACTTATTAATTACTAAATCTTGCAATGGTGTGTTTTATTACAACATCTCTAACTCTTACTGAATCGACATTTGAGAAAAAAAGTTTGATTTGAAATAAAAGATTTTAATGAACAAAATCAACTTTAGAAGCGAACGAAAATTGTAAATGAGAAAAATACCAAGTAAGTTAGGGCATGAAAGTAATAAAAAGGCAGTTGAGTGCATTTTTTTTTTTTTTTGTTATAGGGCATCTAGATTTGTGCCGACTACCCTCTCGAGTTCTGAGTTAGTCATTGTAACTCCAGTTAGTTTAAGGATATGTTCTCTAAGATATAAGAGTGAATAGCTTTGAAGAGATGTGAGAAATATCAAACATAAAATCTCTTATTTGTAAGAGAATAGATTTAACCACCGGATCACCCTAAACATTCAGGCAGTTGATAGGAGAATTGTGGTTGATTAAGTTGTGACAAATTGGCTGGTTAGTCCAAGGATTGTCCTATCTATGGAGTGATCTGACTTGTTCTAATCTTATTAATCGAAAGCTGTGATATGGATTAGTGGGTTTTTATGGAGGTGTGGATTAAGGGGTTGGACTCACTTTATAACTTAAGGTCCAATCCACTTTAACGGACTTCACTCTCCACCTACAAATGGGCTTTGTTTAGCACAAGGGAATGTTTACCATTAATGACCATTATGAGTAGGGCCTAATGAACATTAGATTTATGAGTATTATTTTAATTTAATTTATTAATTTAATATATTGTTGTCGTGTGATTAATTTTGATATCTATTTTTTAGTGAGATTTACCGACAATCTAATAAAAATAATAAATTATGTCAACAAATTAACAAAATAATGTATGTTGAATATACATTCAATAACTTTTAACGAAATTCCTCTTCTATAAGGAGTGAGAAAGGTGAAGTTATTGGAAAGTCAAGAAATTAGTTGGCAAACTGCTTTTAAAGTTGGGACTAGAAAGGAAAGTGCTTCTAGAACATTAACCAAACAATATCTTTTAACTTCTATAGAAATTTGATGGAAGCCTAGGGGAAGACATGACTTAGAATAAGAAGCAATGAAATACCCTTGCATTTAATTTTTAGGGTGGTTTAGTGGCCAAGTTTAACATTTTACTATAAATACCTAAATTGCATTCTCTCTAATAATTTAAACTTAAACTTTTAAAGTGATTTAGTGGTTGAAATATAAATACCTAAATTACATCCTCTCTAATAACTTAAACTTTTAAAGTAGATGATTGTTGAATATGGTATTATAGCAAGAGGTTCTGCATTCGAATTTCGCCCAACACTTAAGTTACATCATCTCTAACAGTTATGATTGTTTAATAAATACTTCAGTTACATCTTCTCTAATATTTATGATTGTTTAATAAATACTTAAATTACATCATCTCTAACAACTATGATTGTTTAACATAAGCAAGAGGTTCTAGGTTTTACACTCTTAATACCCCAGCCCGTCCATCATGCATTAGTATAGTAGTTTAAACCGCCTCGGATCTTTGGGGCTAGGTCCAAGTTCGAGGGAGTTAGCTCAAGTTTAGATACCATGTAACAAAAAAAAAAATTCCCTTGCATCTGAAATCTTAATAATTAGAAGGAACAAATGTCTTGGAGATATTTCACAAACCCTATGCCATGCAAATTGTCAAGAGTCTTCTGGCTTCCCACCCATAAATTTGACCCAAGAAGCAATACAAAATCTACCTAGAGCTTTGCTGAAAACACCAAACTTTTCTGCATTCTGGAAACAGTCATCAACAAACTCAGTAGATGTTCGAACCACATGTGAGCAGGCAAGGGCAATCCCACATTGAGCTGATAAGAAAACAAAATAGGGTTAGTATACCAAGTTCGAAACAAATTACTCTAAGCATGAGGTAAAATTTTTGGATCGGATTTGAATCTTACTTGTATATAATAAGCCCATATTCTAAATTTTTAACACTAGATACTTAAAAAACAGCAGCTAGCTAGCTGGACAGATTAAGAACAGTTTTTGTAGTATGGCCATATGCATCTAAAGTTGTTGGAGAAGAAATAAAATAAGCAGTAGCTGGAATATTTCATCTCCTGATCATCAAGCACTATTGCTGGACAAGTACAACTCACAAGCATTCCCTATTTGACTCTTATACGCCACGAAACCTTCAATATGTGGTTCTGTAGCTCAATAGTCAATTTTGTTCAACAGAATTTTTTTAAAAAAGGCCCTCTACTTGTGCTATGCGATCTGGCTTGTTGTGCCATCTGTATTCTGTAACTCTTCAAAATGCTAGGAGTAACTCTTCAAATGCCTCAAAAGGCTATCATTGATCTTCTACCTCTATGTATAAAGGAAATAACAAAAATCTGACAACCCCGCCCTTCCCCCGGGCCCTCCTGCTTATACAACTTCCATTTAGAACAACATTCAGCTATCTTGTGGATTTTCAAAAGCCTCAATAGATTTAAATTCAGTTCTTATGCCACTTCTACTACAGCAACATTATGTCATATGCTGATGAAGCTGAAATGCCTCGCTATACCACTTATTCCGTGATTAAAAAAAGAGCGATCCAGTGCACCACTACTACATATTTACTAATTGTTGCCCAAAATTCTTCTACACTTGAGTTAGAGATAGTGATAGCATGCAGTTTAGTTACTCAATCAAATTGCTATTACACTGAGAAGTTTTGTGCATTGCTTACAACTATTTAGGGAGCAGGACTTGACTGTGAACACTATAATGTTAGGAGAGAATCAAATGACCTTCACCAGATAAGCAGCTTCTTATTGTAAAGAGTTTTTTTTATATATAGTCAAACTCTGGCCTAACTCGTTCTTCCAAAAGGTTATTAATAGATCAAGTACCAAAATCTTTTCAAACATTTCAGCTGAAGAATTTTTAGGGTTTTTGAAGTATGTAAAGGACAATCAACAAGCACTGGAAAGGGCGTATGATCAACGAAGTTAGGTCTGCTTCCCATGA
Organism: Ilex asprella; assembly: GCA_023539305.1. NCBI lineage: Eukaryota > Viridiplantae > Streptophyta > Magnoliopsida > Aquifoliales > Aquifoliaceae > Ilex > Ilex asprella. Next base: position 2,647,266 of record CM042195.1, on the reverse strand, counting down.
GGTAACTAAAGTAAAAACAATACCTAATTCCCTCGGGATTGCATTTTTTTCCATAGAAAACATATAAAGTATCTTTTCAGGAACTCTGCATTCTGCAATAACCAGACACATTTTCAGATGTGAAGTTATCAACTATAATACTCCATTAATAACTAATAAAGCTTCCTGATATAAACACAACGAAAACATTCTTGTAAAAACTAAGACCAACAAGATAGTTTTGCACCAAGAAGACATGTATAGATTAAATCCACTTTTCCACTTTTTTTTTTTTTTGGTTCGAGTGTCCGGGGCCGCTTACTTTGCCCTCTTTTACACAATCAACTCTTGTAAACAAAGAGTCCACAAATTACGTGACCCAAATCGCCATCTTATACTATACAATGTTTATGGGGTTACTCAGTAAATTTGTTTAGGAAAGGATTACTCTGTAAATTTTCACAATAGCATCAACTTGTGCAATGTTTACTGGACCAACTTCATAGGTTCATAAGGTAAAGCAAAACCAAAATGATTAGCTAGTTTTAATGTCTTGATTAAGTCTAAGATTTAGGTCTTAACTAGCTTGGTCCACTAAAAAGCTGATTTGTTCAGCTCAAAAAAAACGAGATTCGTCGGTGTAGTGAACTATTATTCTACTCATATCCAAGGTTACATAGAATCTAGGAAAACACTCGAAGGATAAAATTATAGGGTTTCCAATATAGTAATTATGAACATTTTTGGGCTCCTACTTTTTCTTATGGCAGCAGAGGTATATAACATCAAAGCTTGAAGTGGCAGAGTAATCTTCCCCCATGATATACTTTGTGAGGTGCCATTCCATCATGAACGCTGAATATATCCAAAGGCCACTGATTGAAGATCATTCGGGTCGTCTCGGAAAGTCCATAGCTTGCTGTTTGTTTGTACATCATGGAGAGAGTCCATGGAATGAGAAGCTTCTTCCAAGTTAGAAAATGAGATATTATCTTCTGGGAGGACTGAATTTTCATAGTTTCCCAGATTGATGGACCCGTCTTCACAATATGGCATGTTTCCTAAATCACTGGTTAAGTTGGGATCAAATTGGGGCGTCATGCTAAAAAATTCTGACTGGAACCAACTTTGAACATCCTGTGGGTAAGAAGGGCATTTTCCAGTGAATCTATCATTAAAGTTTGTACTGTTGGAGCCACTGAGAAGGCTTTGAGCTGCTTGTTCCTTGAGAGAAGCTAGTTGTGCTTTTAGATTAACAACCTGCACAATTGAATTAAAAATAAAATAAAATAAAGTTGAGACCCAACAGTAAATTAGGGTTTCAATCACCAATTTTATAGGATGAAAGATAAATGAGTACAAAACCTGCTGTTGGAGAGAGAAGATATGTGAAACACATCCATAAATGGGATCTTGAAGCCTAGCTTGAGCTTCATACGAAATAGTGACAGCTGCTTCACACCGGTCACTCAACGGGAGGTGAGCTAGCAGCTTCGACACATTGCTTGCGCCGAAGACTTTGTGGATTGCTGCAAAATGGCTTGCACCTTGTTCATGGCAGAAGTAAGGGGCAAAAACACAACCCCTTACACATTTTCTTCTCAAGAACTTGCAGGCACCACAAGGAGAACCAGAGCCTGTCATTCTGATCTTTTGGGGTTTTGGTATGGTACCAGTAATCTTCTCTCTGTTTAGTGCAAGCATCATCACCATGTTTATAAGCACCAAAGGAGGAGGGAGGTGGGTGATATTATATTGAATAATTAATTACATTGGTCCCCTTATTGGCCTACAGATTTCATTTTTTCTTGATTATAAAACATTAAAACTCTTCTGCACCCCATCCTCTATTTTTTAGTCTCATTTGAGATTCCGTTCAACATCCTTAAAGGACAAAAGAGCTAGCATAAACCAACCCCATTTCTATTTGCTTGATGATTGGATCCTTTTCAGCTTATTTTTCGAATATCTTCAATTTTATATAATAGCTGCAACTACATTTACAAGTTGCTAACGTTGCAATTTAATAGAACATTGAAGAATTGGTAAGGAATATTTGGATGCATGCTGTGCTGTGCAGTAATGGTGTATTGACCAGCAGTTTGTATACTTTTCTTCTTAATGTTTAGTTGAAGATGATTAACATTGCTTTTTTTTTTTTTGAAAGGAGATTAACATTGCTCAATATGCATCATTTGCAGAGTATAGTGAAAATTTTGAAGCTGCAACGGTGAACGATCATGAGTGTGTTATCGAAGCAAGTACTATAAACGAGACTAACAGCATATTGTGTCACGGTCTCGCAATCAAAAAACTTAAGCTGTTCAATATGGGATGTGACAATACACTCTGCATTTGCATTTCCTAAGTGCTTGATGTCTAACAGAGATTCAATGCAGAGAAATAATAATAAAATGATGTCAATTTCCTAACAAGTTTCATTATTGGCATTGGCTTAGGTTATGCAAGGTCACAAATAGCTACTTTAAACATATGATAAGTGTAAGTGCAAGACCTTTCATTATACAAGTGTTACAATATATTGCACTATTAGTTGTTGATTATATTTGGCTTGAGCTCCACAACTAAAACAATCCCAACCCTGGAAACGACTTACGTTTTTCCCCTCTACAGCACCTGCAAGCATTTACTACTTGATCAAGTCTTGTCAAAATGTAATGAAATATTCCACAGATATTATTTTACTGGTTCAATCTGTATCAAGTTCTTTCTTCGGTTATAATTCATTTTTTTCCGTTTTGTAAAATCCCTCACTGTGAACAATTTGTATCAAGTTCTTTGTTTGATTAGCGATCCATTTTTTCCCATTTTGTAAAGCTTTCACTAACAACACCAAGAGGGTTCCTTGCATGTCATCAAGTCTAAAAGCTATCCATGTTGACAGATTCCACTCAGCTTGTTAGCTTATTAAGGGATGATGGATTAGTTCATGTACTAGTGTATTATTAGGAAAGCAAGAAAATAGCGTCAAAGTACATGGTTTACAAGTGATTGCATGCATGTAGAAAATAACTTTAGTTATAATATATCTATCGTTGGAAGAATCACGCATGGACAGGCACACGTTCCACAAATAACCGAAAAAAAAGAGAAAAAAATTGCATATGGAAGGTAAATCTACACTCTCATTTCTGAACTAAATTAACAGGGCATACTAATTGCCATAGAGCTTCCAAATTTGAGTGAAAATAACTCTGGCACCTTATGATTTTTTGAAGTGTGGAAGTTAATATAAGATGACTTTGGTCATACAAATGCAAGTTTTCTTACCACTTGAGCCTGAATGATTTGGTGAGTAATGAAATACTAAAAACTTTTTTATCAACTTGATTTTTACTGTTTCAAAAAGGGCATTGTTGATTTACAGTTCTTTTTTTTTTTTTTTGAAATATGGTGTTCGCATTTGGATTCCGTTCAAATAACGCATTCTTATCAGCTGTTCACTATTAGACTAACCATAAATTGCATGAGTTTGCGTATAGTTTTTACCCTAATCCTATCAGGTCGGTTTTCGATTAATTATACATCAACTTGTTTGATTGTGGTTATGGGATCCGCTATACTCTTTTAAGAACAGATAAAGATAATCAAATTAAAATGCAAAATAGAAGACACTAGTTGAAAAGGAACATATTCCATAAATGAATGAAACAAAAGACAGTGACACTGAAATAGAACACTCCGATTAGGGGAAGCACAAGGCACATAGAGAGAGAGGGGGGGGGGGGGTTTCTTTGGGGTCCCTTGTTTGTTTAAGTCATACAGGTCACAGCTTGTCGAGCAATACTGTATTAGTATCATTAACTAATCTTATATAATCATTAATCACTTTCAATCACTTTCTTCTGTCACACATAAGCACCAACATGTAGACCCTTTCCAAAATGTGCATTTTGGTCCCACATCCAAGCCTAATAATGATACTAATACTCCTTGGAATTGATATGGTTTCAGGTGGTGTTTGTGTTTTTCTTCTTCCCAATAGACTTTCAACTTATTTACAAGTACTAATTGAAAACTCTTAATCCCAGTCAATAACTCATACCTAATCGCTTTTGCTCCGCTAAGTTGTACTCATGCTCTTTGCTCCACCCACTGACAACTTTGAAGTTAGTGAATATGAGCACCAACTATTTCTAACAATTATTTCTCACGGAAGCTTTAAGAAAATTTTATGCTTCATCAACGTTGTCTACGACACCATGCTTAATAACTTAAAATCTGTGAAGGTCTTAATGATGGCTAAAATTATTACAAGTCCTTTTATTTACACCCAAATTACAACTCCACATGACCTTAACATTAGGCTGGTGACAATGCTAACCTATGTGTGGCCATTCGATACACAGACGGCCGTACAGGCCAACAGTGGTGGTTCATGCATGGCATCGCTTCCCTGGCAACCATTATCTCTCCTCAATTAAGCTGGCTTTCTGTCATGTGTATTGTTGGCCACTTAAGCTTGAAGGGGAAGAGTGATCTTGGAGACAAGAAGGCATGTTAACTAACGAAATCACTAAAATAATATACTTTTAGACAATAATTTAGGAGAGATTCAATTAATTTTAATAAAGAGTACACCTTCAAACTTATCTATTTAAGCTTTGTTGAGACTTTAAAACACATCTAGTAAGTAAAAAATTGTCTTCACCAACCTTTTTGATGCATTCCAAAGGTACTTTTACATGGGTTTTGTTTTTTCCTCAACCTATCTGAATACTATTTCGTTGATAAGATAGCATCTCTCTCATCTGTCATTCCTGAATCATGCATTTCTGTAAATTTTATACCTATTTTTATGAGCATCATGTTCATATTTGATGACAAGTTTTACTTGTGATTGGCAGATATGACCCAAAACCAACAAAGCTAAACTCATACTCCGCAAGCATATTGGATATATAAATCGTGTTAAGAATTATCAACCCTAATTATATGCATAGGCAAAGGAACGTATTCATGAATCATATCATCCAAGAAACAAAGTATACATATATGTCTAGCTCCTTCAAATGTTCAAGAAAGAAAGACATGCTAGGTAGGTGATTAATCTCTCAATCATGTATTGAATGATATAAAATGGTACTCCACAACCATTTGCTTGAACTTGAATTATAATACTTCAAAGATATGACTAACACCCATGTGAGCTGCTAACTACTACATATATTCTTCATGGCTCCCTAGTTTTTATTTTTTATTTTTTTGTTGATTTCATCATCAATAAAAACAGGAAAAAAGAAAAGACCTCTCTGATCTCCATGATAAGTTGTTGATCTCAAGTGCTAGCCATGTTCTATTTCCATACAGTCACCAACTCATACATGATCATAAACAGACAAAGAGGACTGTCGGACCTATAACTTTCACTTGGATTTGCTTATGATTCCTTCTGAAGTTGATTTCTGTGGGTAAATTAGAACTGGTTGATAAGTAGAACTGCTGCTTCATGGACGATGTCCACACAACTCACCTTATATAACTAGTATATCTTTTAAAGGGAAAATGAGATTGGAGATTAAATCGGGGACATAATTCAATACAACTATTAAACTTAATGTTTCAATCTAACAGTTATAGTTGATTAGATCAACGGATTAGATCGCTCCAAATCACATTTTTTTAATTAAATATCATGTTTAATGAAAAGAACTCCTCTTAATTGTGGAGATGGGTGGGGAAAATAAAAATGAAAGCATTGATTTTTTTTTTAGGGTTTAAAAAATCAATTGTTGAACTTTTTTTTTTAGGGTTAAAAAAGATTTGCTGACGTGAATAGATTTTATTATATAAAAGGAATTTGAGATAATTATTTGGTAAGAAAATTGTACTGCAATTTAAATAAAATTTTAAAATTATAACTGAAATGCATATTATTTCTTTGATAAGTGTTAGATGAGTGGGTTTTAACGAAAAAATTGATAAAACTTATTTATCTAAATATTTAAATTATAAATTTTTTAATTTTATTTAAATCATATAGTATTAAATAAATCCAAAAAACTAAGGAACGACATCATCTTGGGATTGGTGTGCACGTGCCAATTAGAATAATTATACAGCTATAATGGCACACCGCACGAACGGATTAGTGTTTACCCATGTGGCCGACGGGTCCACGTCACCACCAGCAATGAAAAAGTTTTACTATTACCCAAACTTCCAACTCCAAACTATGCCAATCTCACTAAACGACAAAGTAAGGGTCTCCATTTTATTATTTTTGTAATTTAGATTATTTTACATTATCACTAATGTTATTGAGAATTATGCAAATTTCAACTCGTAAACCTTCATAGAGAGAGCTTTGAATGTAGTAGAGATGATAGAGAGAAATGAATATATGAAGAAGAGATCGAAGATAGAGGACTGAAGAAGAGAGAGAAGAGATGGAGAGTAGACAAAAAAAATGAAGAGACGAAGAGAGAAAATTAGGAGAGATGGAGAAGAGAAATAGGGATAGACTCAAAAAAATTAAAAAAATAAAATAACAATAATTTTATCATTTAAAAAATCTTTCATTATGATTACTTTAAACTCAACAACCTAACCCTTTTCCAAGTTTGTCCTTTTAAGTTAGCCTAAAAAATTGGAAAATTATATTAATTGCACATTAATTTTCACTTATAAATTTATTGGATACCCTTAACCAATCTTAGAATAACAATATCAAAATGATTGTTTTTCAACACCTTGTACTTTCACCGTCATGTGTTCTTGATTATGTAGAAAAATATAAATTTCTCTCTGGTCATTGTTACCTCTGGTTTACAACCCACCCTTAGATTTATCAGTGGGTGTTATTGCACCTTTTTTTGTTGTTGGTCATGGTCTCATGGGTGTTATTGTACTTCAAATATTACATACTTGGATTATTTTTGTTAGGCATGCATGTCTATGGAAGATGGAGAGTTGCATCCTTTGTTTTGCTGAACTCATCAAATTTGTTTGTGTTCTACCTATTCAATCCTCTCACGTTGAAGCTGGATTGGCAAAGTGGTTCATGTAACAACAAAATAATCTTCACTAACTCCCTCCATGTTTCCTCAGTTTTGAAGGGAGAATGATGAAGACATGTGGCCATTGCAGGGCTGTTCAAGCAGACAGAAAGCTTGCAAGTGGGGCCGTCACACGTGTATTGATGATTGTCTTGTATCTAGGGTTTGGTTTCTTTACTATAGAATTTGTTCTCTCAATCTAGAAGAAAACATTGAACCAGCCCAGCCACATTGTTTACTCACACGAGACTTAATATTCATTGCTGAAACCGAAAACATAATCATATTGTTATTATACTTAAATGTGGCATGTCTCCTTCATAGTAAGTAATACATACAATTATTGCTTGCAGTACGTCTTAATAGAAATGGAGCTCGTGAACAATTTACATATAGGATGTTGAATCAACAGCTCCGATCCCGACGACAGGTTGTTAGAGCCTTGACTTGAAGAATCGGCAACATTTGATCGAATTTTTTCTAATTGGTGCTCAGGTAAAAATACTAAAAATGGGAAAGATAGTCGGATTTCACTTCTCCTCCTTGGTATCAATCCCATTCCCTCAATGAACAGTGACAGAAATGTTGTTGTTTGATGACTAAGACATAACTAGAAAACCTTCATTTTCTAAAGTTAATACAAAAATGGTACATATCGATATGATTTTATATTCAAATTTGTGTTTTGGGACATAAGATGTAGTTTGAAGAGGAGGCATTTATTCAAAGTCCAAACCATGATATAAGGACACCAAGGACAGTTAGGATGTCATTTCATGGAGGATAGTGGGAGAGAGATGGTTTTGTTCTTGTTGTAGAGAATAAGTCGAGTAGGACTTAGACTGCTGAATAACCTTAAAGCTAAGAAATCTAATCACACAGGTGTAAACCACTTGGGACTTGGGAGAAACTTAAGAGAGCATTAGACCTAACATTTGGAGGATCTTTGACCAGCCAGGATGAATAAACTATGTAGTGTATTTTTTTTAATTGATTTCACACATACTCAGTTCATTTATTAATTTTTTCGTGGCGGGTTCACTCGTTTATTAAACGGATGGTTTAAGAAAGATTAAAACCCTCTAATTTTGTCTCATGTTAACGGGTCGTATCATATTTTAACACACGTGCACGTCTGTATCTCTCTCTCTTTTTATGCATTGTCTATATTTTTTTATTAATGCTATGTTGATCAAAAAATGGGACCAAAAATTGAATCCAAATGATATACGGCTGACATTATAAATAAATCTTCAATTTCAAATGTATAAAAATAAGAAAAATTTTAGTTGTATCCATTCTAATTTATCATATCTTCAAATACATCATTGACATTCCTTGCCATTAAACCACAATTTTGTAACAAAAATAATTCATCTAAAATACCAAAATTGCCCCTACATAAACTCTAAATAATTTTTCTACATAAATTTAATTAAAATTCAAGCCGATTAAAAATAAAATCTAATTATTTGATTAGAACATAAAACCCCAAACAAAATGAAATTGAATTAAAGGGAGCTATCTAGTATATTGTCATACTAGTAATATCATGTGACTAAAGTCACTGTACACTGAATTATTACACTGTGCATGCATTAGAATGTGCGTTGAAGTGTGTGTATGTAGTGCAGTTGTGTGTGTGTGTTGAATTTTTGAAATTTAAGGAAAAAATGTGTGTTGGGTGTGTAAAATTTGAAAAGAAAATATACCCCTCATAAGTCCAAATACTTATGTGACTTATTATATAGATATCCCTTTGAATTGGTTCCACTTTCCTCAGTGGCTCAGCATGCCCGTTCGACAGGAAAAAATATTCATTACAACGGTAATACCACGTGGTGAGGTGATGTGGTATCACTAACTAATAATATTAAAACAAATAAACATATAGACCCCACAAAAATTAATAACTAACCTGTCATGTAAGCAAATAACTTCCCACCCTCTTGCCATGTAAGTCTAAGTGGGGTTCACCTTTTCCATTTAGGGTTTTATTATTAATTGGTGATACCATGTCACTAATTATGATATGGTATCACCGTTGTATTCAATATTTCGGGCAGCCTCTTAGAGTTGATTGTGTTGTTTGCCCACCCATTACGAGATTGGGCTCGATCTCCATTTTAACTTGCTTGTTAATGGCCCAAGCCTAGCCTACGATCCGATGCTTCCAATTTATGCGGCCTGACCAGCTGAGTCCAATCCAAATCATCTACTACACCAAGATCCCAAGGCCCAAGGGTGATAATTAATTGTGAAAATTAGAAATGAGTCCCCCTAGATGTACTTGTTTGGAGATAAGTCCTACAAGAAAACTTATAAGGGGCTACGTCTATGTTTAAAATTATAAGTAATGACTGAAGTCCACTTATTTTTTTTCTCAAAAATACCCTTTATTGAAAGGAAGTTAAATTAATTTCCTATTTTGGAAATTGTTATCCCTTAATTCAATGTCAATTAAAATATGTCAATAAAATCTCAATTATTCAAATTTAGAGCACTATCTCTCTCTCTTTATATATATATATATATATATATA
>CM042195.1:2577974-2612726 GCA_023539305.1 Ilex asprella | reverse complement strand
GGGTGGAACTTGGTATGACTAGTACTTTGTTGTCAGTGTGTAGTGGAAATTCATCTAGGACATTGTGCCTCAACAAATTAATGCGGAAAGCGTTTAATGTTATGAATTTTAGTGTGAATGATGATACAACTGTTGAGATTGCAGAAAATAACATGGATAACATTGTACATCAAGTGAGAAGATACAAATCAACTTTATTAGGAAAAAATACAGTTGATGATGATGATGAAAACATTCTTTTAGAAATTTCTAGTACGCCAGTGTTGGATCCTCCACGATTGAGACAAAAAGGAAAAACATATGGTAGGCTAAAAGGTTTCTTGGAGAAGAAGAAGAAAAAATCATCAAAGGCAAATGCATGTACATCCCAAATGGCACAACCTAGGACAAACATGTCAGGTAACAACCTATTGTCCTTCATAAATTATGAAATTCATTTTATCGTATGAGTTTGTTATAATGTGTTTATAAGTAGGTAGTGAGATGCAATCATCAGTTCTAGGAATGGAAGATAACACAAATTTTCAAAATCAGGTATAATTACATTTTAAATTTAAAAATAATTACTCAATCATTAATTGTATTGTAATTATGTGATTTGCACGTGTATGCAGTTTGTACCACTGTCAGGCATGCATATTACCAATGTACGTACAAATATGTTTCATTTCAACTCAATAGTTGCAAATGTGCCTTGTCCGAATATGTCTTTTACCAGTTTATTACAAACCAATATTGCAATGTTGGAAATGAATTAGAGTTCCTCCAACAACATTTTTTTCAAGGGCATGAATGAGTGAGAATCAATGAGAAATCTGCTTCTTGGACTTCTGGGAATCAGTAATGAGACTTGTTTTGGATGATAAGGGCTGATTTTTTATGTTTAAGTGTTGATTTGTTTGAAATATGAGAAGGTCTAGTGTTGTTATGCTGCTAGATATGGCTTTGCCATGGATATGGTTTATTGACTGCATATTATGACTTTGGATGGATCTGTTATGACTATTGCCTGTTTTGCTTCTTGTATTTTCTGTTTTTGTTGTTTTGTTGTAAAGGCGTTTGTGCTTTTCTTTGTTTCTTGTAATGTTCTGTCATTTAACTAATTTAAGATTACTAAATATAAATGAGTTCTTGAATACCCAGCAAAGTTCTTTAAATTTGGTTATATAAGTTACTCAAAATTTCAATTTAAACAAGTAATGAGTTTTTTTTTTTAACAGAAAAATATTTATTTACATACAAAAAACAGAGTCATTACAAGAAGTAAACAAGGCAAAGCAGCCTTATAAAACCAAACTAAAAATAAGGCACAAGCGCCTTATCAAGTAAAATATCAAAAAAAAAAATGATCAAGAGGCTTCTACTGTTTTTTTTGCTAACAGGGGGATTGATGACTGTACAAATTGGTTGGTTTTTTTGGAGTGATTAAAGCCTTGATTTAAAGCTTTGAATTTTTTTGGTCATCACGGTGTTAATATTCTACAATTTATCTTGATGTTCCATCCTCTTCTCAGAATAACAACCATGGCCATCTACTTCCAAATGTTAAGGTTTAGTTTTCCACCGATGTTTCTTCTCAGGAAGAAGTTCCAGCAATCCTTCATCATCTAAGGATGCATCAAGTAACTGCCAAATAATTGAAAAGACAACCTCAACCATAAGAACGCTAGGTTCACTTTACATTGATAAGTGAATGTGTGTCAATATGGAAACCAAGAAACCCACAAAACAACTTAAATAATGCCAAGGATAGGAAGCAATGCTTTTAATCCCGTCATAACCTCAATAAAAATATAAAAAGGGCCACTAACTAGGTCTAAATCACCAGGGGTAGAACTCAAATTTGAACAAAAAATATAAAATTTCAATCAACAAGCATGCATAAATTATGATTGAGCTCCAAATTACAGGAAAAAATGTGAAAAGAATTTTGAAAGAAATTCAACATGGACTACCAGTTCATAGTGGCATGTGTGCAATAAAATAAACTTCTGGACATGTCCTGATTCATCAATACATAAAACAAAAGCAGTTTAGAATAAGTTGGACAGTCTCCTATGAAAACCAACAATTTCAAATCAGAATATTTTTGCAAACACGCATATATATTAGATGAATAAGTTATCAAAATAACCCCTCAATTCTATGAAACAATAGAAACGCCACACCAAGTACAAACCTTCTGAATCACACACTATAGAGTACAGAATCAAATAAATGGATGCAAAAAAAAAAAACAAAAAAGAATTAGTCCTCTTCCAATTCAATAACACACCATCGATTACATGTGGAACAACCTACAGAAGTGTAATGACACCAAAAATCAGTAGTAGCTAATCAGTAAACAGAAATAAACTCATTGAGTCTACTCGGTCAACCCATCAATACCAAACCCATAAACACCAACTTTATATCACAAAAAGCATCCACGCCATTCAAATTGCAACAGATCCATCACAAAATTTGCAAAAAAAAAAAAAACATAGAGAAACAAAAAGAAAGAAAATAAAAACAAAGTACCTTGTGGAAAGCAGAGCAAAGACTAGCATAGGAGGCACGATCCTGAGCATTAAAGCCCTCTTTGTGTAAGCACAACCATTAATGATTTGGAGAAAAAGAGAAACCATCAATAAAGATGGGCTGTGTGAGTAGAGAGAGAGAGACTGGAGAATGGCATAGATTGGTTGTGAATTTTGAATTTTTACTTGGTTAAAATTTCGAATTTCTGTCTTGTGGTGTGTACAGTATAGTGGATACAAGCTCCAAGACAGCTGAAATTGTCTGCAGAAATTTATTGGGACTTGTACTTGCAAATAGTGGGTTAACGACAGTGAATGGAAATGCTGAGTTGTATTGTGTTTGAAAGATGCCCACGTGGCAATTTGTGATTGGGTGTACACACCACATCAACCTTCCACGTGGTGTGTATAACCCATGCAATCTCTCTCTCTCTCTCATGAAAATTTCTTGAAAAAACTAATCTTTATTCCCATTGTGCCTTTCTTTCTTCTAGGCTCAATAATAATGGTTTCTCTTGAAGAATCTCATTCCAGTTCCACTCGCTTCTCACAATAGCGACCTTACTACACTCCACCTCCCTCATGGAACAAGATTCAGAGACCTCTCGGCCGCTCCATGCACACTATCCGCTCCAATCTATTCCAGACCGACCTGTCTTGCTCATTTCCAGGTCTAACCACACCGGAAAGAACAACCAATGTCTCCCAAAACTTAACCGATTCTGTCATTGACCTCCGACTCGGTGAACAAAGGAGGATGCTCAAACCCTCAGAAACAAGAATCTAAACATAAGTTGTTGATCTTGTGATGATAGGATCTATTGTTAAGAAGTAGAAGCAGGGTTTAGATCTACAAGGACCATTATAGGAATAATTAAGTGGGAAGCAAATAAATATTTGGATTTTAAATAATTTGAATTACAGTTGCATCTGTCTATAAGTCTGTGCCATACGAGCACTTGATTCGGAGATTTTCCCCCACTTTTTACTGGCCTTCTACAGTTTCAGTCAAACGTCACCTATCTATATAGCACAACTTTATCTACTTCAAATTCCCATAGTCTCTGAATGTCATCTCCATTCTTCATGAACAAATCTTAATGAAATAATTTAGTAGCATAGCCAGCTAGTTTAAGGTGCCGTCTAACTCATTCATAAGTGAGTAAATTTCAACAGAGGCGGGATGATATCTATCAGAAGCAGCAAACTGATGAATCTTCCTTCCCATTTCAATCCAATTGGACCCAGGAGATGTCTTTTCTACTTCGACCACCTTCATGGTTGCCCTAAGCTTAGTAACCTCGCTCTATCGATTTGCTTCAGCATACATGTTAACTAAAAGGATGTGATATCCACTATTTTTTGGCTCCAAAACCACCAACTTATCCACAGCAACTTGAGCAATCTCCAAGTTCTTGTGAAGCTTACACCCACCTAGTAAAGCACCCCAAATAACAGAATTTGGTTCCATTCTCATATTTCCGATTAACTCTAAAGCATTTTCCAGCAAACCGGCCTTGCAAAATAGATCAACCATGCACCCGTAGTGTTCAATTTCAGGAGCTATGGAATAATCGAGAGTCATGTTAAGGAACCTCCTACGACCTTCATCAACTGGTCCTGCATGTGTGCAAGCACTTAAAACACTTACAAAAGTAACACCATTTGGCTTAATCATCTCATTCTCCGTTCTGTTAAACATTGCCAATGCTTCTTCTACATATCCATGAATAGCAAGCCCTTCAATTACAGAATTCCAACAGAAAAGTTTTTGTCCCGCAACTTGAGGAATACCACGAGTGATCTATCCATGCTCCCACACTTCGCATACATATTGTGCGGGCAATTTTCTACACAATATTTTTTGGAACAGATCTCTCCCTTGGCAAACACAGGACAATAGGGGGTGACGGTTAAAGGTAGAAAGGACTTAGGCCCAGGACCTAACCGGACAATGACGAGTCTCCTTTGGTGGTTTGCCTTTAGATCCGGTGGGAGTTCTTACCGCCTTGAATAGGTTGAGAGGGCCAAAGGGGGCCTAAGGTGTGGTGATGAATTATCCCAGGGGGCTGTCCGATCGATTCCTGTTGACCAAGATGGATCCTGGCACACATAAAAACGGGTTAGAAGGGCGCCGGAGTATTTTTCGGCATGTCTCCTTTAACGATCAAGTTAGTTTTTTCTCAAAAAGGGGAAGGAGAAGGCACTGTCTCTCCTCTGTTTAGGGGTATTTTGTGTACCTTTATCTCTGTTTTTGAGGGACTATTTATACCTTTTAAAGCTCATCATTTTTTATAGCCTAGGTAGGGGGTAGCTGTCAGAGAGGGGACAACATGCCCCCCTGACATGCATGGGTAATCCTCCAGTATTAATTGCTCGGTCTGCCTCGGATTCCCAAGTAGTTAATGCTCGTCGTTCGATGCAGAGATATTAACTGCTCGATCTTTAGAACATTTAATGTTCCTTGCTCTCGACCTCCACAGTCTTCACTGATGTCCCGTCACTGAGGTTCCATTAAATGCGCGTGATTGGAATAACTTTCTATCAGTAGGGGCGTCCTTTCGTAGGTACCCAATAGACTGCAACTTTTGCCACGTGTCAGCCTATCCTTGGACGAAAGTCTCATTCGTTCTGAATTTTTGGAAAGGTAATCCAATGATTCGCTTGGCATTTTTAGAGGGTGACAGTTGCAGTCGTTAGCAGCCAAATCAGAATAGAGTGTCCTCGGTGCGAGGACACGTGTTTTTGGAGAAATGCCCTTCCCGCTAAGACACAAGACACCTTTTGTAGAATATGATCCCTTCCCTGAGGATGATTGCTCTCCCGTGGGCAGAGCTGAACCCCTTCTGATGCCGAGGGCATGGTCGTTTTGCGACATCTGGACCAATCAAATCCTCTCAAAAATACCTCGGCCCGATCAAACACCTCGGCACCGAGGACACGTGTTATGATCAAATCCTTTATCAGGAATGTCCCATCAACTGCCCCACAGCCCTTTGATTTTCTTTTGGCGAGGACAATCGTCGGTAGGAAGTGAAAGGGCACAACTTCCTAACTGCCCTCATCATTGATCCAGCCGTTTTTCTGCCTCTTGGGAGTCGTGCACATTAACTTCGCCCTTTCGTGTCTCATGCGCTATCATGATGGGGATAGGGCTTACATAGACAGGCCCTTTCCTTCTCTCTCACTTTTGAATCTTTTGAGCTCTCGGAGACGTTTTCCAGAAAGAACTTCAGAGTTTTGCTGCTGTAAGCACCGCAACCACCATCCCATTCCCTAACGAAGTTAAGTCGTCACCAGAGCTAGGGTTCAAGCATTCCCTCTAGCCTTTCGTCGAAGAAGAAGAGACCATTTCAACTATTTTCAAGCCTCCTCCTCATCTCTTTCCATTTTACGGTGAGTTTCTGGACTCCCTCTTTTCATCCCTTTCTTTTTTTTCGGCGTTTGTTCATTTACACGACCAACCCTTTTCGCCATAGTTCTAAGAATCCAGAGGTCTAGGTCTAGAGTCCTTGGGGTTTCTTCGTACTTGGTTGCACCTTCTGGGACCCCTCTTCTAGGAACCCCCCCTTTTTCCCTCACAAAGGATGACGAGACGTCGTCCTTCCGCTGAGGTCCCCGAGGTCAGGACTTCGAGGCCGAGGAAATACGAAGTAAAGGGTGATCAACAAATCGCCCATTTCCAGGCTCGTTATCGTATCCTTGACAATGTCGATATATAGGATTTTGAAGAAGCTATTCATGACCCTCGCATCGGCTCCGAGGAGGCTATGCCTTTTTATACCAAAGCCATAATTGAGGGTGGGATTAGATTCCCCCTTCATCCCTTGCTTCTTCAATTTTTGTCTAGGTTCTATCTCTTCCCCGGACAATGTTGCCTAAATGTTTTTAGAATAATTATGGGGGTGGTGGAGCTCAACTCGTGCCTCGAGGTCAATCTCGGCCTCGAGGATATCTTATTTTGTTGTACTCTGCTGAGGGTGATGCCCTAACAAATGTTCTACCTCAAGGCCCGGGACACGTCCATGTATCTCGTCACCCATCTTCCTGATTCTGACAAGGGCTATAAAGATGACTACCTGATCTTCAGCGGCTCCTGGGAGAGGGGAGTTGGGCCCGAGTACGTCGGCTTGTCTTGCCCAAAAGAGTGGCGAACAACGAGTACGTCGGCTTCTCTTTCTAGGCGTTCCTGTTCCTTTAGTTTTCTCGATTTGGTAATTCTAACAATCCTTTTTCGTGCAAAAGTTTCCGCTGGAGAAGTTGCTCATCTTTCTCGGCGATTGGTGAAATTTGACGACCTTACCACCGTTTGGGGACACAACGGGGACAGATTTGGCCCAGCGGGTCATATCTTTTTGAGCAACACACCAGGCTATAAGAAATTCTCACAACTTTCCCAGCCCTTCGACCCAACCAGGTGGT
The DNA here is from genome assembly GCA_023539305.1 of Ilex asprella. Taxonomy (NCBI): domain Eukaryota; kingdom Viridiplantae; phylum Streptophyta; class Magnoliopsida; order Aquifoliales; family Aquifoliaceae; genus Ilex; species Ilex asprella. The sequence continues at coordinate 2,605,785 of CM042195.1, read as the reverse complement.
CGGATCTTTTTGACCAGGTAGCAGAGCTGGATTTGGAGCAAAACCTGGAGTAAGAACTCGACAGCGCTGCTGAGGCCGAAGTAGAGGGAGTTGCAGAGGCCAGCATGACGGGGAGGGAAACTTGGCCAGATTTCCAGATCCTCCAAAACCTTGACGGGGAGGACGCCCTCGAAGTCGCCCTTGACACCATGTCTCGTTGGCCCAAGATAGATCTGAACTTTCTGCTGCAGAGGGAAGCCCCGGTCGCGTGGTAGGGGTTTTTCCAGCAATGCTCCACCACCCCTTCCTAAAGCAAATATCAATGCTCATGCTCCTCCTGCACCGCCAAGGCCCACTGGTCGGGGTCAAGTGCGGGATAGGGAACCTGAGGCCGAGGAGCAAAGGATCAAACAAAGGCACGACGACCTAGGTCGAGGCAGAGCCCCCTCCGCTCAACAACAAAGTGGTAGGGGTCAGGGCAGGGGCCTCTCACCTCAACCACAACAACAACAACAACAATAGCAACAGCAACAGCAACAACAACAGCAACAACAACAACAAAACCTTCCTCCTCTAGGAGAGGTCGCGGAAGAGTGGCACCCCCGGGCTGTCGATCAAACGGATAGGGTCATCCGGGTTGACGACTCTATCCTCCAAGACCCCCATGCAGCCCACGCCGTTAGCGAGACACTCCATTTCGAGGCTGTCATGGCGGTACACCGGGAGCGAACAACCAATTCGTTGTTCCGCTCAATCATTCAGAACTCTTTGGTGGTAAGCCCAATCACTGAAGTTGTTTTTACTTTCCTCCCTTTTTATGTTGGTAATCACTCTCCAAGTCCTTTCCCTTGCAGGCCACCTAAAAAATCTCAGTCATCACCGCACGTTATGACACCGCGAGGCTGAATTTCCAATGAGCCGAGGAGGGGAGAGTCAAGGCCGAGGAAGCCCTCGCTGCTGCTAAGGAGGACGTCGCTGCCAGAGATATCATGCTGGGGGCTCAGGCGTCTCAGATCGAACAGCTACTGAAGGATGGTGAATCGACAAAGGTAAGCACTGAAAAGATGAGTGCATCCCTAGTCGACGCTAAGAGGAGAATAATTGAGCAGACTGAGTGGCTGTCTTCAGCCGAGGAGAGGGCAACAGGTTCTGAGGAGAGCTGTCTGGTTCTTACCCAAGAACTCGACGGGGTCAGGGCCTAGATGGAAGCGAGGGAGGAGGAGATCAGGAATGAATGTGCTGATGACGTCCTGGTCGTGCTAGGGGAGAACGGGAAAGAGTTTATTAAGAAGAGCTGGGATACAGCACTCCGCACCGCAGGCATTCCCTCTGATTCGCCTTTATTTCAGATGCACAACTATGAGCCATCGGAGGAGATGCTCCAAGCTGTCGCCGAGGTTGCTGCTGAGGATGCCCTAGATGTCCCAGTTCAAAATTCAAAGGGCCCTTCTCAAATCAACACTATGCTGCCTGATGCCGACCCTCCACTCCTTGTCCCCGAGCTGACCAATCAACCTGTTCCACCTGCCTTGGTTGTTGTCGTTATTGACGAATCCCCCAACGCTGAAGATCTTTATGGCGACCTCCCCGAGGATATTGTGGGCGAGGTGATGGAGATGTCAGGGGCCAGATGACCTCTTAGGGACTTGATTTCATGTAGTAGCTTTTCTTTGTTGTAGCCTTGGGTACGTAAAGCGCCGCTTTTTGTTCAATGAGATATCTAGTACTTTTCTCTGTTTTTTTGTTTATCTTTTCGTGAGCTTGTAGCATAACTTTTATTTCAATATGGTCGGTAGGGATCGAAACGTACCTTTCATGAGTATCAGGTTTTTGCAAGTCTCGCTCGGGTTGGCGATTACAATTTGGGGGCCTTTTCACTCCGGTTAGCTTCATTCTCCCTGCGGGGTCACCCGAGGAGTCAAGGTTCTGACTTGTTTTGAATATTCTAGGACCCGGGCGCCCATTTACTTGTGCAAGCATTATTGACCGCCCTCGGGGTTTGCAGGGGCACCTATCGATCGCCTCTCCGATGGTTACCCTTTTTCAAGGGTCATTTTCCATTATGGGGTCATTCCCCTACATGTTGGTTGATCTCAGGGGTTCCAGAACCTCGGCCCGTGGTATGTCTTTCGGGGGTAAGAACAGACTGATTTAGGATTGTATTTTCAGGGGACCTGCTCTCGCCTTTATTCAGAAGTAGGGGTCCTTGAGACTTCTGCTTCTAGTGTCATGCCCCTTTCTAAGAGGCTTGCACCTGTTCTTGTTCGGAAGTAGGGGTCCTTGAGACTTCTGTTTCCGGGGCCATGTCCTTCTCCAGGAGGCTTGCTCCTATTTTTATTCGGAAGCAGGAGTCATTGAGACTTCTGTTTCCAGGGCCATGCCCTTCTCTAGGAGGCTTGCTCCTGTTCTTGTTCGAAAGTAGGGGTTCTTGAGACTTCTATTTCTAGGGTCATGCCCTTCTCCAAGAGGCTTGCTCCTGTTTTTAATTTGGAAGCAGGAGTCATTGAGACTTCTATTTCCAGGGCCATGCCCTTGGCCCTTTTAATGAAATAATAATGAAACAAGATTTTTATCTGATAAATAATATTTCTTCAAATTCATTACATTCCAAGGGCGGGTCACAACACTCCCTTCCATGTCTTCTAGCCTATAAGAACTGAAACCCCCTACCGAAGTGACCTTATATGGTCCTTCCCAGTTGGGTCCCATCTTCTCGTCGGCCGGGTCCTGGGTGTTTGCTACCACCCGTCTGAGTACCAGGTCGCCGACCTGGAAACCTCGGGCTTTTACCTTCTTGCTATAAAGCCTGGATATCTCACCTTGATATTTGGCTAATTTCAAGGCTGTAACTTCTCTTTTCTCTTCAGCCAAATCCAGGTCTATCTCGAGCTGCTTCCCGTTACTCCCAGCGTCGAAGGTTTATGTCCTTATGGTAGGGAGGCCCACTTCTAAAGGAATTACTGCTTCCACCCCGTATGCAAGGGAGTAAGGGGTTTCTCCAGTGGAGGTCCGAGGGGTAGTTCTATATGCCCAGAGGATATTCTAGAGCTTGTCCACCCACTTTTCCTTGGCTTTTTTCAATCTTTTCTTGATCCCACTGATTATTGTCTTGTTAGAGGATTCGGCTTCTCCGTTTTCCTATGGATAGGAAGGGGTGGAATAGTAATTTTGAATCCTAAAATGCTCGCAAAAGGATTTTAAGGGCTCACTGTTGAATTGGGTTTTGTTGTCCGAAATAAGGGCCCGGGGGACTCCAAACCTTGTTACAATATTCTTCCACACGAATTTCTTGGTATCGATGTCCCTAATGTGGGTTAGCGGCTCTGCCTCTACCCATTTGGTGAAATAATCGGTCCCTACTATCAGAAATCTCTTGTCCCCAGGGGCCTTGGGAAGGGGTCCGACCAAATCTAGCCCCTACTGAGCGAACGACCACGGACTAGTGAGCGGATGCAAGTCATTGGCCGGCCTTCGGATGACTTGGGCATATCTTTGGCATTGATCACATTTTCTAACGTACGCCTGTGCGTCTCTATGCATTCGGGGCCACCAGAACCCTTGTGATACGATACGATAGGCCATGGACTGCTCTCCCGAGTGCCCCCGCATATCCCTTCATGTACTTCGTAGAGGAGAGGTTCAACCTTATCTTCGTGAACACATAGAAGGTAAGGCCCAAAGAAAGATATTCGATAGAGATTTTGGTCCGGGGAGATCCAGAACCTCGGGGCTCTCAATTTTAACCTCCTGGCTTCCTTGGGGCATTTGAGGAACTCCCCGGAAAGTAAGTATTTGAGTAACAGGTCAGTCCAACTAGGGGATCCCTCTCTATCCTGAATAGCCATCACCCCGAAGGCTTCGTCTATACTAGAAGTTAGGCGGTATTGCACCGTTATTCTTCGTGTGGTGGTAGAATCCAGCGCTGAGGCTAAGCAAGCTAGTGGGTTGGCATGGGCATTTCTTTCTCGGGGTACTTGCCTAATTTCGACTCTTTCAAACTTCTGGAGTAGAGTTGTAGCCTGACAGTGGTATGCTTTCATCCTGGGGTCCCTTGTTTCAAATTTTCCATTGATTTGATTGACTACTAACATGGAATCGCAATGGATAGCCAACGTTGTAGCTCCTGCCGCGTCGGCTAATTTAAGCCCAGAGATGAAGGCTTCATATTTCGCCTCATGGTTAGATGCCTTGAAACCCAGTTGGACGACCTGTTCTATAATCACCCCTTCTGAGGAGACTAGTAGTACTCCGATTCTGGAGCCCTCTGCTATTAGAAGATCCATCAATGCAGAGATTCCAAGATGTGTCTGGTACTTTCGTTGGCAAAAATTCCCCGAGGAGGGGGATTCCCTCCAAGAGAGGGGGCTCTCCAGCGAATTCGACAAGGAAATCGGCCAGAATTTAGCCCTTAATGGTCGTACAGGGTTGGAAGTGGATGTCATGTTCCCCCAACTCTACCGCCCACTTGGAGATTCTTCCCGAGAGCTCGCCCTTCCTCGGGACCGTCTTCAGGGGTTGGTCTGTTAGAACAGTAATCGGATGAGCTTGGAAATAATGTCTCAGCTTTCTTGCAGTCATGACCAGGGCTAGTGCCAACTTTTCCAGGGGTAAGTATCTTGTCTCCGTATTTAGAAAAGCCTTGCTCATATAGTACACTGGTTTTTGTTCACGGTCATGTTCTCTGATAAGAACCCCGCTGACGGCAAATTCTGACACGACTAGGTAACGGAACAACATTTTCCCTCTGATCGGGACAGATAGGGTTGGGAGGACCTGGAGGTATTCTTTGATCATTCTGAGCGCGTTTTCGCATTCTAGACTCCAAGTGTCCTTCTTGAATTTCCAGATAGCACCAAAGAAGGGTCTACAACTGTCGGTAGACCGAGAAACAAAACGACTCAAGGCGGACAACATCCCCGTCAGTTTCTGGACCTCCCGGACGGTGCATGGACTTTGTACGTCGAGGATAGACTGTATCTTTTCTGGGTTGGCTTCGATTCCACGCCGACTTTCCAAATAATCGAGGAACTTCCTTGAGCCGACTACAAAAACACATTTTGCCACATTCAATTTTAATCCATATTCTCGGAGGATTGAGAAGGTATCCTGCAAGTCCGTCAAGTGGTCCATACTGCTTTTGATTTTAACCAACATGTCGTCAATGTAGACTTCCATCGTGTTCCCCAGTTGACGTCTGAACATCCTGTTCATGAGCCTTTGATAAGTGGCCTCATGTTTTTTAGGCCGAACGACATGACTTTATAGCAATAAACCCCCCCTCGGAGTGATGAAGACGGTCTTCTCCTGGTCATTGGAATGGAGGAGAATTTGGTGATAGCCCGCTCGGGCATCCAAGAAGGTCATGCGCTAGTACCCGACCGTGGCGTCTACCAATTGATCCACTTTTTGCAGGGAAAAATCATCATTTGGGCACGTATTTTTTAGATCAGTGAAGTCTACGCACACGTGCAACTTCCCTTCTTTCTTCTTTGCACAGACTGTGTTTGATAGCCATTCAGAGAATTGTACCTCTCGGATGGCGTCGGCCTCCAGGAGTTTTTCTACCTCTTCGTTGATGGCCAAGGCGTGATGAGGTGCCATGCGTCGGAGTTTCTGTTTTACTGGCTTATGGATGGGGCTGACGTGAAGCCTATGGGTAATTATGTCGGGGTTTACTCCTTTCATGTCCGTCGTGTCCCAGGCGAATACATCAGCATTTATCCTCAAGAATTTGGTCATCCCCTCCTGCTCGACCGAACTCAAGGTGGAGCCGATTAAGAAGTATTTCTCATCGTTTGCGTCTGCCAAAAAAACCTTTCGGAGGTCTTCTACCGAACGGTCGGTTGGGTCCGTCAGGGGGTCGTCTACTATGAGACGACCGGACTGTAGTTTCTATTTATTAAGGATATCCTCTGGGGCTCACTCCTTCTCCTTAGAGGCAACCCCGGCTCTTACAGCCGAATAAAAACAATTCTTGGCGGATGCCTGATCCCCGCCAATTTCTTTCACTTCTGTGGAGTAGGGAACTTCAGCGTCTGATAGTAAGTAGAATGCACAGCTCCTAGCGTATGTAACCAGGCCCGTCCCATGATGATATTGTAAGGGGAATCGAAGTCGATCACCACGAACTCGGTGTTAAGAGTGACGGGCCCGGTGACTACCGACAATGTGATTTTGCCCAAAGACAGAGCAAACGATCCATCGAATCCAATAAGGGGCATCCTTACTTTGGTTAGATCTTGTACTCCAAACCCCATACGTTTCAAGACTTCAATGAATATCACCTCCAAGGAACTCCCAGAATCCACCAAGACCCTCTTGACGTCAAAATTGTCGATTTTCAAGGTTATGATCAGAGCATCTCTGTGGGGGAGAACCACGCCTGCCAGATCGGCATCCAAAAAGGTAATGCTTGCCTCGCCAGTACGAGCCTTCTTGCTTGGCTGATCCACGTCCCTTTCATCTAATTTCCTTGTGAACGCGACCCTCTTGAGGTCTGATTGCAGGGTTTTAGAAGTTGGTCGCTCTATCGGATAGACATGAATTACGTCTATTATGTTATCCTGGTTGGAAGTAGGATCATTGGCTCCATGACTCTCCTCTGGTTTCGCTTTGATGTATTCTTTTAAATATCCGTCCCAGACCAGTTTTTCCAGGAAAAACTTGTATGCCTTGCAATTCTTGGTGCGGTGCCCGAAGTCCTGATAGTAGGAGCATCTCACCTTTTGATCTCGGGTGGACGGGTCACTAAACATCTTGGGTGGCCATTTGAAGAATGGTTCCCTCTTGATCTTACTAAGTAACCTGTAAATAGACTCCTTGAAAACCGTGTGGATCCCTTTGAAGGACCCAACCGATGGGGGGACCAACCCCCTCCGGGCAGTGACGCCTTCCTTCTCCTTTTTCTTTATAGGGGCGGAGGTTTTTCCTTTGCCCCCCACCATCTCGTCTTCAACTCGAGAGTATTTGTATATTCGGGCCATCAATTTGCCCATATCCGCTGGCGTCTTCTTAGTCAGGGAACGGTAGAGATCCATATCCCGGGAGAGTCCAAGCCTGAAAGAGGCGGCCGCCATGACCTCGAAACATCCGTCTAGCTCATTTACCTCATCCCAGTAGCGAGTGGCGTACTGTCGGAGGGTTTCTCCTTCCTTCCGCCTCAGTGTGAGTAGGGACCCAACGTCCTTGGATCGCCTACTGCCTAGTCAGCTCCCTTCATGACCCTATGCTATTGGAAACACTCGGCACAACAGTCGGTGGTCCAAGTGATACAGTGACATCATTTGCTTATACTGCCAAAGATGGGCTTCGGGATCGGATCTCCCATCATAAGTCTTGAACCTTGGCACGGTGAACTTTTTTGGCACCTCCGCCTCCATGATATTCTTCGTGAAAGGTGATTGGATGGAATTGCCGTCGGCATCGTCTTCTTTCATGACCTTGTTTCTCTTGTTGTCGTCCAGACGATTTTGTAAGTCGTTGGCCGCAGGATCTCTCCCTCCTAGGTATCGGGTAGAGATGGTGGATCCTTCTTTTGACTCCTCCATGCCCATTCGCCTAGACAGTCCCTGACGGAGATCGTTCCATGCCAAAGGCCTTCCCCTCTTTGCTGGAACCTCTGGGCACTGTCCTTCGGCCCTTGGGCGTTTCAGAGCTTTTGAACTCTCGGCTTTGTTGTTCAAGTGATGTCTTAAGTCTTTGGGTTCATCCTCCCCAATGGAAGTTTCTCGGGGTCGTGGTAAGCCTCGGGATCTTTCCTCGGAGACTACGAATTCGTCAAGTCGGTTGAGAACATTCACGTTGTCCTTTTCTAACAGTCACAACCTTTCTTTAAATTTTTCTTCGATGACCTCAGCCAATTGCCGAGCTAGAGGGGCAGAGCCTCCTGACCCGATACCCATGCTGGTTTGACGGGTCCACTCCTCACGGACGGAGATCCTTTCGTTGACACTGTCGGCGCGATCTTTCGTTCTAGAAACGGAAAGAGCCTTAAGATTGAGGTTCCTATGTTGAGGACCCTTTCCTTTTATCGAGTATTCACCATGGTTGTTGTCCCTTTGGAAAACTCAGTCGTTTCCCACAGACGGTGCCAGATTGTGCGGGCAATTTTTTGCATAATATTTTTTGGAACAGATCTCTCCCTTGGCGAACACAGGACAATAGGGGGTGACGATTAAAGGTAGAAAGGACTCAGGCCCAAGACTTGACCGGACAATGATGAGTCTCCTTTGGTGGTTTGCCTTTAGATTCGGTGGGAGTTCTTACCGCCTTGAATAGCTTGAGAGGGCCAAAGGGGGCCTAAGGAGTGGTGATGAATTATCCCAAGGGGCTGTCCGATCGATTCAGATTGACCAAGATGGATCCTGGCACACTGAAAAAAAGGTTAGAAGGGCACCAGAGTGTTTTTCGGAGTGTCCCCTACAATGATCAAGTCAGTTTTTTCTCAAAAAGGGGAAGAAGAAGGCACTGTCTCTCCTCTGTTTAGGGGTATTTTGCGTACCTTTGTCTCTGTTTTTGAGGAATTATTTATACCTTTCAAAGCTCATCATTGTTGATAGCCTAGGTAGAGGGTAGCTGTTAGAGAGGGGACAACATACCCCCTTGACATGCATGGGTAATCCTCCAGTATTAATTCCTCGGTCTGCCTCGGACTCCCGAGCAGTTAATGCTCGTCGTTCGATGCAGAGATATTAACTGCTCGATTTTTAGAATATTTAATATTCCTTGCTCTCGGCCTCCACAGTCTTCACTGATGTCCCATCACTGAGGTTCCATTAAATGCGCGTGACTGGAATAGCTTTCTATCAGTAGGGGCGTTCTTTCATAGGTACCCAATAGACTGCAACTTTTTCCGTGTGTCAGCCTATCCTTGGAGGAAAGTCTCATTCGTTCTAACTTTTTGGAAAGGTAACCCAATGATTCGCTTGACATTTTTTAGAGGGTGAAAATTGCAGTCGTTAGCAGCCAAATCAGAATAGATTGTCCTCGGTACTGAGGACACTTGTTTTTTGAGAAATGCCCTTCCCGCCGAGACACAAGACACTTTTTGTAGAATACGATCCTTTCCCCGAGGATGATTGCTTTCCCGTGGGAGAGCTGAACCCCTTCTGATGCCGAGGGCATGGTCGTTTTGCGATATCTGGACCGATCAAATCCTCTAAAAAATACCTTGGCCCGATCACACACCTCGGCACCGAGACACGTGTTATGATCAAATCCTTTCTCAGGAATGTCCCATCACATATCAATCAGAGAAGACCCAATATAGACATCAAGATCAAACCCATTATGCATAACGTAAAGGTGTGTTTCCTTTCCTAGGTCAAACACCCCAATATGGGCACACGTCGAAATAATAGTTGACATAGTCACTTCATCAGGCTTAACTTCGTTAGCCTTCATTTCATTGAAGACTGCCAATCCTTTAGTATACTGCTTCTTTTGCACGTAGCAAGTGATCATTGTTGTCCATGGAATTAAATCTTTTATAGGCATCACATAGAACAGATGCTCAGCAGCCTCTACATAACCCAATCTTGCATAGCCATTAATCATCGTATTCCATGCAGCAGTATTCCTTTCAGGCATCTCGTCAAACAATCCCATGCAGAACCATATCCCCCAGTCGGGCATGCGCGAAAATCATAGTCGTTCATACAAAAATGTCTCTTTCAGGCATTTCATCAAACACCTGTTTCGATTCGTCAATTCTAGCTAAGGTTGAGTAAAAATCAACCAATGCTGTCTCAACAAAAACGTGTGATCGGAACCCAATTTTCCATATCTGCCCATGAACGGTTTCTCCAAATCCTACAGCAGATACTAATGCACAAGCCTTTACCATTGGGGAAAATGGAGCTTTGACCCTTCCCATGGGGTTTTTTTAAAAAAGTCTCAACTAAGACATTGATTCAAAATATTTCTCAAACTCAGACCCGCTTTAAAAACGTCAGTCCGTTTGACATTTTTAGGCTAAAGACGTCAATTGATCTAACGTCTCTTTTAAAAATGTCAGTCCATTTGATGCACTATACTGCCCACGCCTTTGTGTTCTTATGAGCGACGAAAAAAAATCATGATTCAACTTGATTGAATACCATTTAACAGCTTTAATCAATGAAGTTTTGTCCTGAAAACCATGTCCTTCACCAACTCCATCTTCATCGGATCCCACAAATTTCGTTCAACTGACGACACTAAGCTATCTGCTTTAGTATACTCACCAAATTTAGTGGTTGTGAATGAGTAAGAGTAAGACTTATGTATCTCCACCACCTAAGTAGCCTCAAAGTCTTCACCATTCTCATCTTTGTCATCCGGATCATCAATCATTACATCCTCAAACTCTTCTTCTTCGTCCTCATCATCGGAGACATCTGTACGATCATTAGCACACATTTCATCATATTCTCGGATAGACATTTGTGGAATTATTGGTTGCTGGACATCATCTTGACTCATTGAATTGCTGGCTGAGTTCCCACCGTATGTCGCGGTTCTAATGCTTTGTTGGGTGTAAAAGTAATGCACAAACTCATCCATTGCCTGCATCCCCCTGAGAGTTCAACATTCACCTGTCACATCAGAAGTTGGAAATGTCAATGGACTTATCTCTCACCTAGTCCTGTTCCAAGTGTAAAAAGATATCTATAAGTCAACTTCAACTTGTTATTCGCCCTATCCAACCCCAATATAGTGTAAATTTTACTCAATAACTTTGACATTTTTATACCACTATTGATAACAATACCACATTTGGGAATACAATTATATGATAAACCCTCTAAGCCATAATTCATTCGTCCATCCCAATATAGCAAAACGGTAACTTGTTTTCCCGCCATTTCAATTAGTTTCGACTGTGGAATAATTTTTGAATCCAGAAGAACCTGAGAATAGATAGAAATGATTAATACTTGAAGAATAGATAGAAACCATGTGAATCTACCGCATGCAACCTAAAAAATTTGTCAATTAAATAACCTACAAGGATATAGTGTACTTGTATGATACTAAGAAAGATGAAGATCAAACTTTTATAGGGAAGTTTGAATAAATAATCCCCACAAGAGAGTATCTCCTAACATATTATCAGGTATTGAATCAGAAGTAGAACATGTTACCAAGAAGCCAAACAATGTAGGCGATTTTTTTTTGCTAACAAGGCAGTAATTGAATTACATTTATAACTCTATCATAATTATCAAGGCTATCCAACTCAAGGATGACAATACTGGAGTTACTTTGATTTATTCAAAATCAATATATTTATTTTGAAGTAAATGTGGTGTTTGATGCCTAAGAGAAATAAATACTGAAGTTCGATTAATATTGAGAGCGATAGACATGAAATATAGATAATATGAATTTTATTATTCTTTTAAATTATAATTTTAGCTTCGTACACATGTTGAATTACAGAGGACTTACTTAGATAATATCTACTCTAATAAAAAAAAATGCTACATCCTTGTGTAACAAATTACACAAGAAATTCTTTCAAGAAATATGTGAATTTGAAAGGATTGATCGATGAAATTTGAATCGGACAGTAAAAATTGAAATATACCAAAATAATACATTTTTTTTTGCAATATATCACAAGCCAAGAGATTAGACGGGCACAAGCTTAGTTTGCCTACATAGTGGAAGCAGTGAATATGCTGTCTTTTAACATAGGCATGAGAAGATGCAACTCATCATCTGACAATGCATTTGTTTCAATGACACAGTTCAGAATTATTTCATTCTTAGCATGGTCAACTATGTTACATACAACCATCGAGTGGGGTGGTACACTGAAGTATTGCCCAAACTTTTCATCATAAGATTGGAAATTCAAGGCTTGAAATTCAAGGATTGCCTGATTTTTACCCCAATCCTCACAAATGTTTGGCCTCTATTGATATCCACATGAATTGATAAACTTGAAAAATCTATCTCAACCTTTGATAAACTAGAAAAGAGAGAGAGAGAGAGAGAGAGAGAGAGAGAGAGAGAGAGAGAGAGAGAATGAAGGTTGATTCTTTTTGTGCTAGCAAAATAGTTGTTATATCTACTATTCACCTCCTACATAAAGGTATTTATAAAGTTTTAAAACTCAAATTCTAGTTAGGGTCAAGTTGTAATTATCTCATAATTACATATAAACCCTTTTATTAACCATTAATTGTAATAAAATTCCTAATTAACTATTAATTAGGTTTTCACCTCAATTAACTTTTAATTGATTTTCTCTCCTTTATCCTTAAGTTTTAAATCAATTTTATTGTGTGACCCTATAAGTTCAAACATACCCGGTTGTAGGCATTCAATACGAACTACAAGTAGCATCTCAAATTAGAACCCTTTCTAATTTAGTTTGAATTAGAACTCTTATAATTCTCTCTTTAAGAAGAACAATTAATATATTTATAATAATTTCATTATTCGGACTTCTACTATTCATGAGTGACACCTAGCAACATATCATGATTAATCTCTGAATAACATGAAAAAGTAAAAAACCCATTAAATTTACAGTTACCACGCAATTCAATCCTTCTATTATACAATGTCCCTATTAAATTACTAGAGTATGAAATTACTGCCAAACCCTTAACTCAATCTTATGTGTTCGATATTAGAACTATGACTCTTAATAATTAATTAGAAACTCTTTTCTAATTGTTATTCTGCCTTGGTCAATAACTTCTTGAGTCATATCCTATAAGATCACATAGAACATTCTCCATTTATTTATCAAGGCTGGTAAATTCTATATTATACACTCATAAATTTTCTTATAATTCTAACTATGTCCAACAATACATATCCATGTTGTATAACTATAACTTTAGGATTTAACATTGACAGATATGTAAAACTCCATATGAAAAATCTTACGTTAGTAATTGATCACGTTCAGTGTACTTATTCTCTAACAAGCATCCACACACCGGCTTCAGTGTCCCTACACTAGTGATTTGGACGAGTCACCTCATATCAAATATGAGTAAACATAGTGTGTGCTTGTCCATCTAGATTACATAATGCCTGCATAGTAATCCGATGACTAGGGACATTTAAGAGTTAAGTATTAAGAAGTATAAGTCTCTTCTTCTCAACTCCTTGAGAAACTACCTTCTTAACTTAGACTCTGTGGACTATATCATGCATATTAAAATGAAATTAGATAGTAATATGGTAAATAAGCTTTCCATTTTATTTAATTAAGTAATGAATGTAGTTAGTACATTCCCAAAATATCACGATTGGTCTTAGAACATACTACTAACAGCCATCACCTCCATCATGATTGGGCACGTACGAAATTGTCAAGGGTTGGCCCATACCTCAACAATTCGACATTTAAGGGCACAAATAAGAGAATTTTATCCAGATTTCGTTGTTTTGTTAGAAGCCAAATTACCTTACCAAAAAAAAACCATTCTTGGCTTGGGTTTCCAGCACTTTGAAATACAACCTGCAAAAGGTCTTATGGGGGTTTAGCTTTACGTTGAATCTGATCACTGTCCATTACTGTTAAATACATTGGTGGAGAAACCCAACTTCTTCAAACCACTCATATTGAAGCGATGTGGACAAGAGACCCAACTAGCCACCATGTCATAAAAACTTCCTGGTTTACCAAACCAGGAGGATCCATAGCCTTTAAATTCTGCAGGAAGTTGCAAGAGACCAAGACAACACTTCGGGAATTGTATCAATTAATCAAAAAAAAAAAAAAATTTGGTTGCAGCAGGCTGAAACCCAGACGTGACAATATGCTGGAAGAGACAGTCTTGTACCATGATTTAGCGGAACAACTTAAAAGGGTAGAGGAGCTATGGAACCAATTCATATCTAATTTTTAATTGTTATTCTCATCTTCTCATCCCCAGTTCCCACCAGAAATTGACCAATTGACCCCTTAATTGTGCCATTAGAGCACACCCTATGCTCAATTCCCACCCCAGAAGAAATCAAAGCCAACAAATCTTAAAAACACATGGGTGTCGTTTGATAGACGTCTTATAAGTGTCGTTGTCTTTCTTTCTACTTGGTCATCTTGTCAAATCTCGTGGCAATTTTTTTTTGGATAACTTGCATAAATATGAGAATCAGTTGGTTGATGATGGTAACCCCCTTTTCTTTCCTTCAACTTGATCATCTTGTCAAATCTCGTGGGAATTTTTTTTTTTTTGGTAACTTGCAAAGTATGAAAATCAATTGATTGATGATGATAATCCCATTTTCTTTCCTTCAACTTGATCATCTTGTCAAATCTCGTGCCAATTTTTTTTGAGTAACTTGCATAAATATGAGAATCAGTTGGTTGATGATGGTAACCCCATTTTCTTTCCTTCAACATGATCATCTTGTCAAATCTCGTGGCAATTTTTTTTGGGTAACTTGCATAAATATGAGAATCAATTAGCTGATGAAGGTAACCCCATTTTCTTTCCTTCAACTTGATCATCTTGTCAAATCTCGTGCCAATTTTTTGTTTGGGTAACTTGCATAAATATGAGAATCAATTGGTTGATGATGGTAACCCCATTTTCTCTCCTTCAACTTGATCATCTTGTCAAATCTCGTGGCAATTTTTTTTTGGGTAACTTGCATATGAGAATCAATTGGTTGTTGATGGTAACCCCATTTTCTTTCCTTCAACTCTGATGCATTACCTTTCATTTGCAGGTAACTTGCAGAACCGAAAACTCCAGATCACCTGCCATGTATTCCATAAATTCTTAGAACATGTTCTTATAATTTGCAGGAAAGCCATAAGCGATTACATGAAATGCATGATTAGGTTTAAGGAGGAACTGTCGAAACTACTTTCAGAAGCACTAGGGCTTAACAGTGACTACCTAGAAAATATTGGTTGCATGAAAACTGCATCACTAGCGTGCCACTACTACCCCGTTTGCCCTGAACCAGACTTGACTCTAGGCACAGTCAAACATTCGGACCCATCTTTCATTACTATTCTCTTGCTAGACAGCATTGGTGGCCTCCAAGTTCTTCACCAAAATCATTGGGTTGAAGTGCATCAAGTGAAAGGAGCCCTAATATCAAACGCTGGAGAGTTTATGCAGGTGAAGTTATAGAATATGAAGTTCTAATTGTTCTGCAATCTCCAAAATCACAACTTAATTTTACTTTCTAAATCATTTAGCTTATAACCAACAATAAGTTCAAAAGTGTGGAGCATCGAGTACTGGCTGGACTAGTTGGCCCCAGGATATCAGCAGCATGTTTCTTCCTCCCAAGTACTGACACTAAATGCGGACCAATTAAGAAGTTACAATCAGACATCAATCCACCTATATACAGGGAAACTCACACCAGAGAATACCTTGCATGCTACATGGCAAAATGACTAGATGGTACCTTGGTCCTTCCTCACTTCAAACTATAAGAAACCAATGCTGATCGTGAATTACAATGCTGCTCAAGGCTCCTGAATATCCTTAAAAAGAATAGCTACTCTGTTCTATTGCCAATTAATCTACATCTTACCTTCCGACAGAATTTATCTACATCTTTATGCATTCTGAGGTATTCAACCTCTACCTAAGAATGCTTTTAAATATTCTCAAGTGTCTATGTGGATCCTAAATTTTGTCTTTGGACAAGCAACTGCAACTTTGGCTTTGTTCTCATCACCAATCCATTGAAAATTGAGCTTAAATATGCATAAATGACCATCTGGCATGGTGGAGATTTTTTTGTAGAAATCTAGGCATAATCTGCAACGTTTAAGAGCCGAGAGAACCATTGTAACACCCTTCTCCAAGATAAAAGCAATTTTCAGGAAGAAAACGATAGAAAGGTTTGGAATGCAACTTTAATGGTGGTGCAGACGCTAGCCTCTGTTTGATCTCTCAATTGATTGCCAAAGCAACTGTGTTTATTCGGTGCAGAAAAGTACTTCAGGCGCCTCAACAATTTCTCCTTGGTATGTTTCTCAAAAGCTGCATGTAGCACAGCAACAAATTCAAATCTCACGAGAATAATAAGTAAACCAGATGCAGTCCTTCTACATGCCTTTCACACAAGGTCACCACCACCTGTACGAGTGGAAATAAAAAAACAAATTTAACCTCAGAAATTATCATTAATCACTATTAGTAACAAAGAAGGATGCTCAAACCCTCAGAAACAAGAATCTAAACATAAGTTGTTGATCTTGTGATGATAGGATCTATTGTCAATAAGTAGAACGAGGGTTTAGACCTACAAGGACCATTATAGGAATAATTAAGTGGGAAACAAAGAAATATTTGGATTTTAAATAATTTGAATTACCCTTGCATCTGTCTATAAGTCTGTGCCATACGAGCACTTGATTCGGAGATTTTCCCCCACCTTTTACTGGCCTTCTACAGTTACAGTCAAATGTCACCCATCTATATAGCACACCTTTATCTACTACTTCAAATTCCCATTGTCTCTGAATGTCATCTCCATTCTTCATGAACAAATCTTAATGAAATAATTCAGTAGGATAGCCAGCTAATTTAAGGTGCCGTCTAACTCATTCATAAGTGAGTAAATTTCAACAGAGGCGGGATTGTATCTATCAGAAGCAGCAAACTGATGAATCTTCCTTCCCATTTCAATCCAACTGGACCCAGGAGATGTCTTTTCTACTCCGAGTACCTTCATGGTTGCCCTGAGCTTAGCAACCTTGCTCCATCGATTTACTTCAGCATACATGTTAACTAAAAGGATGTGTTATCCACTATTATTTGGCTCCAAAACCACCAACTTATTATCCACAGCAACTTGAGCAATCTCCAAGTTCTTGTGAAGCTTACACCCACCTAGTAAAGCACCCCAAATAACAGAATTTGGTTCCATTCACATATTTCCGATTAACTCTAAAGCATCTTCCAGCAAACCAGCCTTGCAAAATAGATCAACCATGCACCCGTAGTGTTCAATTTCAGGAGCTATGGAATAATCGAGAGTCATGTTAAAGAACCTCCTACGACCTTCATCAACTAGTCCTGCATGAGTGCAAGCACTCAAAACACTTACAAAAGTAACACCTTTTGGCTTCATCTTCTCATTCTCCGTTCTGTTAAACATTGCCAATGCTTCTTCTGCATATCCATGAACAGCAAGCCCTTCAATTACAGAATTCCAACAGAAAAGGTTTTTATCCCGCAATTTGAGGAATACCACGAGTGATCTATCCATGCTCCCACACTTTGCATACATATCAATCAGAGCAGACCCAATATAGACATCAAGATCAAACCCATTATGCATAACATAAAGGTGTGTTTCCTTTCCTAGGTCAAACACCCCAATATGGGCACACGCCGAAATAACAGTTGACATAGTCACTCCATCAGGCTTAACTCTGTTAGCCTTCATTTCATTGAAGACTGCCAATCCTTTGGTATACTGCTTCTTTTGCACGTAGCAAGTGATCATTGTTGTCCTTGGAATTAAATCTTTTATAGGCATCACATAGAACAGATGCTCAGCAGCCTCTACATAACCCAATCTTGCATAGCCATCTATCATTGTATTCCATGTAGCAGTATTCCTTTCAGGCATCTCGTCGAACAATCCCCATGAAGAACCATATCCCCCAGTCAGGCATGCGCGGAAATCATCGTCATCCATACAAAAACGTCTCTTTCAGGCATTTCATCAAACACCTGTTTCGATTCATCAATTCTACCTAAGGTTGAGTAAAAATCAACCAATGCTGTCTCAACAAAAACGTGTGATTGGAACCCAATTTTCCATATCTGCCCATAACGGTTTCTCCAAATCGTACAGCAGATAGTAATGCACAAGCCTTTACCATCGAGGAAAATGTATAACTAGTGGGTCTAATTTGAGACCTCAACATGCCTAAGTAAAAGCCTAGAGGTTTAAGCGGGTAAAACAAGTGACAAAGCCTCTGATCATTGCATTGTACACGAATACGTTGGGATCTTTCATCTGGGTAAAGGCCAGAATCGAGTAATCTGTTCGTTCAAATGCCGAACAGGTAGTGATAAATTGGTTCATCAAAAAACAATCTTGGTTTGCATTGGTCTTGATCATAGAAGCGAATACCGATTCCAGTTCTCTCAAGCTTGAACATTTCTTCAAATTGTCGACTACATGGGTGAGTTTGTTGTGTTCTGTTGCAAGTCTTGGGACTGAGAAACGGTTGAAGTAAAGTAACACACAATTTTTTTTTTTTTTGATAAAAAAAAACTAACACACGCTGAATCATTCGCATAAACACGGTTATCAACTCTGGGGGTGGGGCTGGTCCGGTGAGGGGGTTTCCGAAGGGAATCCATTTGATTTTCCCCTCGCTCTTCTGCAACTAAGTTCAGCGTATTTGAGTTCCAAGTAACTTCAACATGAGCCGAGCTTGGAGGTTTTAACCCCAACCAAGGGAATTTCAAAAAAAATTTGGCAAATAATTGTTGTTTTGAAAGTTTTTTTTAAACTCAAGCAGTTTTAGAAACGCAGTAGAAATGAATTTTTTAACGCAGTGGGAATGATTATTTTAGGACAAAAGACGTCAATTTTTTTTAGGCTAAAAACGTCTGACATTTTTTGTGCATCACTGACCTAAAAAGTCAATCCGTTACTTGGATTGATGTTTTAGAATACGTCAATTAAATTGACCTCTTCTAATACCTAAAATTGTTTTCTCCCCATCTTTTTTATGAGTTAATGTTTAATTTTATTTATTTAAAAATTTAATTATATTAAATAAATAAATTTTGATCATTTAAAATACTTAAAATTTGAGGATATAAAATTTAAAAAATTGAAAACGTATTCATATAATTAATTTTTATTTTATCTTATAATTTTAAACGCATACGTAAAATAAAAATAAAATTTTATTTGTAATGTTGATTATGTCGACAATAATGTTTTTAAGCAGTGTAAAAATATAAGTTATTCATAACAAAAAAAATGAGTGTTTATTTAATAACACTTTGTAGTGAATCTAATGGGGTAAAAAAGACTGTCAATAACGTGGATGATATTCAAAACCACATAAAAGATTAGCGAGTACACATAAACATGATGAGATAAAAGTGTCAGACACATCATCGTCTAAATCAGAGAAATCAAAAAGTTCAGAATCAGAAACAAGTAACGAATCTTCTAAAATTTTACTTTCGGCATATTCAATATCCAAATGTTTTGTTTTTGCATAATCGAGTGC
Source organism: Ilex asprella (assembly GCA_023539305.1). Lineage (NCBI taxonomy): Eukaryota > Viridiplantae > Streptophyta > Magnoliopsida > Aquifoliales > Aquifoliaceae > Ilex > Ilex asprella. Next base: position 2,586,617 of record CM042195.1, on the reverse strand, counting down.
ACGGAAACGATCAAGATGACACTGCATTTGATCGTTTTCACGTTCAAGCTTTGATATGACCTCGTCATGATTATTTGAACCCTGTGAATTATAAATATCAGTCGAACGTACCTTTGGTACCACAAGTCCATGTCAACGACAAAAAACTTCAAAGTCATAACGTTTGTCATATAACTATTGTTATCTTAGTATTGGTTCGATATCAAGACATAAAGGTGGATAGTCAGTTGCAGGGCAACAATTACATGTCTAACTTGACCGAATGAGTGATAAGGGTTGATGAGCTCATTGCGGAATGCACGTTTTCGTCCATACTATGTTACACCACTGGAATCAGTATATGATTCAATAGAAAGAACTCTGTTTAGCGATGTTGATCTGTCCAATGAGCGTTCACGTTTGGTAGCTAATGATGAACTATTTTGGTCATTGCGTAAAGAAGAACCTTCATGTAATGTGTTCTTATACATTTTGTTTGGTGGTGGTGCATTTACACAATTATGAATGATAGTATATATGTGCTCGATTTGACAATTTAAAATTTTAGTGAATGGATCACATTGCAAAGTTCGAAACTAATTTGACAGTAATGCAAAAATGACAATAAAAAAGTTGGGATATGACAACACACTGAATAGACTGGTGATGTCATGATATTGATTAAAGTAAATAAGACATCACATAGTAAAGTTCAGAACTGATTTGACAATGACAGGATGTGACAATGAAAAAGTTGAGATATGACAACACACTGAATAAATTGATAAAACCACAATATTAATTAAAATAAATAGTACGTAGACATAAACGTTATAATTGTTAATTTTTATCATACATATACTCATTTGATAGGTATTATTCATTAGACAATACATTAGATCGCTCAATAACTGTCAACTCCCTGCCAAATGCAGTTGTCATCATGTCAGATGCTATTTAGAGCATATAATATAGTTACTTATGCAACATCATCCAATTATTCTCCTTTCGTACACGTTTATCTGCTCCTTTATAGTTCAATATATTCCTTTGCAGCATGGTAATTGAAAGTTTATGTGGCATCGGTATATCAAGTTCTCTCAGCTCTGTGTATAATGAATGTGATTCATTAGCACGAAAATCTCACTCTCAACAGAATTCGACATAATACTCATGTGGATCAGAAAATCTCTCACTCTTGTAATCATCATCTCGCTCTTGTAATAATTATACTGGTTCATGGCTACGATTGTTATCACCTACTCGTACTCTTGAAATAGACATAATGTGCAATACATGTGTTATGAATCACCCTATATTTGTCACGTCCCATCCCGGTCTCCCAAGGACGGGACGCGACTAGGTTTTTGATACACTTGTTTACATATATATAATCTAGATTAATAAAACACTAATTAATCTCACAGGTGCAACAATACCACCAATCATCTTAGTTAATAAACATGATAGTGAACTTGTCTCATAACATTTACCATATATAATACTTGTACCAATTGTTTGTTTCCGAGGTTATAGACAGATACAAAAAAAATTTCACACCCACATAGCATACATCACAAAGTATGCATGTTGAGTCTGTTTACAAATATATATATACTATTAACCGGCTATAATAATATCTCATTTAACATAATATACAACACAACCATTAATTATACAGTCCCTCTACCTGTATCATTTACTCATTTAAAACTAAAGACATAACGAACAGAATGTCATACTAACATTGTACAAAATTCAACCAATTTGACAGTGGACTGATCTGTGTCTCCTTCTCATTTACCTGAAAAGGAGAAACTATAGGGGTGTGAGGTAAACCACGCGCTCAATGAGTATACATGTCGTATATGAAATGAAAATGATAATAATACACAGAAGTAGGTAAATACTATGTAAATACACGTATTAAACAACAATATCAATCCAAATCCCAGAGTTCCCAAACCATAACACATTCATACTACCTCTCATCGGGTAATTGATCCCATATGGATCCGTGTCTCCCGAACCTCCCGGGAACACCATAGTGTTAGTGACACATTCCACAATACACAGTACACAATACAAAACATCATCCAATCACATAAACATATAATCCTGGAGAATGCTATTAAATTCTAACATCTAACATTATCTTATAATAGCATTTTCAAAACTTATAAAGATATACACCCACCTCAAGTGTACAGAGCTACGACGAGCGTCCGGACCTACCGGTGAATTCCTTCGGTGTTTTCGTATCTATTTCAATGAAAACTGTTCCACATAACACATTTGTATTTACAATATCAACATATTTATCACATTGAATAATTGATCATGCATTAATGCATGCAAGATGATTCAACCCAAAGTGCCCCGGTAACCCCGGTTACCGCATTGTTCACTCACATACTGGCACATTAGATTTAGAGATCATATTGCCTCTCCAAATCTTCAAAATTACTCACATTAATCACAGCTAGGATTAAATAGGTCAAACACATTGACCAAGGGTCCATTTCCACACATTTTGACCACAAATCTTAAAAATCGCACTTCCGACATTTCGTACATTTCGTATCGGCTATTATATTCATTTGCATTCGAAATTTACATTATCACCTCAAACATCAATTAAAAGTGATGCATGAAAAAGTTCAGGTCTTTTGGATTAAAATCCACACGTGTGATAATAATATTTAGAAATCAGGGTTTCGGCATTTTCGGCACTTATTTCCAATTTTTATCATACTTTCTTTTAAAACAATTTTACCTAAACTCATATATTCCCTAACTCATGCAAATCAATCCATTAATTGAAACATTAAACCCCCAATTTCACTCCCAACATTTTGGTTTCAACCTAGCTCACGAAATGCATCTCGAACATCTCAAAGGGTCATTTTTCACATTTTTCTCGCATTTAGTTTAATACCCATTTGGAACCTCTCTTTAACAGCCCGTTAATTATGCTAAATACACTTAATTTAAACCCACAAAAATATGTTTTGAAATTATACTAAAACAGTCCACACATAAAATTAACTAAAATAATCCATGAAATTAAATTAAAATAGTCACTAGTTCAAAATAAAACAGCCCACATAATTACGTACATACTAAAATTAATCACTCACACATGTTTAACATTTATCTCACATACCACACTCTAAAATGAACACACACACCCTTACCTTCTTCTTGTTTCCTTCTTATTTTTGGTTTGGCATGGAGTCCCCCAAATTCTTCTTTCCTTCTTTTTCTCCTTCTTCTTTTTTTTCTTTCTTCTTCCCCTCTTGTTCACTCCCACTCATGGTCCCAGTAAAGAACCAGGCGCGCACACACACACACAGAGACACACACACACCCCCCTTTTAGTCTTTACATTACACACACACACACATTATTTCATGAATTAAACACACATACTTTACTACAAGACACACACACCACTTGGCACACACACACACACATGCATTTGAAAGACCCAACACCTTATGTATGACACATGTATAAGATATTTCAATCAACTTTAATAATTTCGCTTGCCTCCCCCCAAATTTTTAAGTGATTTCAAAATCAACTCAATACCATTTTCATACACAAAATTCTATCTAATAAATAATTTCACATAATTTCAATTAGTACACATAATTATGCTAATATGTATGCAATGCATGATCGAGTCTCACAATATTATATTTTTATAATGGTTTTCATTGTCTTAAATGTATCGTGTGTAGTCACTTATGTTGTCGTATAAGTACATTTGTCAGCATTGCAGTAGTGTGTAGTCACCTTTATATTTGAGTTGATGGTCAAACATTAAAAAAAGTGTGCAGTAAGTGTGACTACACACTATTACCTGTCAGCGTAACCAGACACTAGTACGTAGAGAATATGACTACACACTGAGACATGTACTACATTGAAGTTACTAGACCCTGATTCGTAGTGGTTCACGTCCGTAATACATTCAACAGTATTAGGGTTTTTGATTGTTAACTACTGTGTAGTCACAAGATGTTGATTGTGACTAAACACCAATGCATTGAAGTGCAATACAATGTGTTGCTGAACAAGAAACATTTACAATAACTGAGATTTGCATCATTGTCAGTCATTGTGACTACACACTAGGTCAATGTCAGTCAGTGTGACTAAACACTGGTTCAATGTCCAGTCAGTGTGACTACACATTGGTTCAATATTATTAAGTGTGACTATACATTGTTATAATGTCAGTGAGTGTGACAACACACTGCTGTAATGTCATTCATTGAGGTTGTAGACTAGAATACTCACATAAATAATTTGCCTATAAGTTTGAACTCATGTGCAATGTTCAATGTACAAAATTCATCTCTAACCATGAATTATAGTCCGAGAAACCTGCTTGAAGCTCTGGCTTGTCATTGAACTTTAGATTATGAGTTTTTTTACCCAACGAATTCCAGCTTACGCTATTCACTAACAACTAGAAACATTATGATGACGAAATGACAATATAGCTTAACGGAAATAGAAAATCTAAGTTTAGATTTACATTCTTGCAACATCAGTAGGCCTAGACAAGCAGCCATTGTTATGCCTATTACCACTCCACAAGAATTAGAGCGAGTATTGTTTTGTATTCAAGTTGAGAATAATTGAATGGTAATCCGTTGCAATCCGTACAACCTGCATCATATTGCAAGCGACTGTACTGCAGAAGAGAGGATACAAGAAGAAATTTTAAGCTTCCAATTGAGTGGGGAAGATAGATGTATTTCTGATTATTACTTGTCAGATGAAGATAAAGTTCCATGAAGAAGTGTAATGCAACTCTTGTGTTGTAACCTTTACACTTCGATCGTCGTACTTGTGTTTGTAGTATGTTAATGGATTATGTTTCTATATTTTGTTTATATGAAATATGGTGTACTATTCCAGTTAGTATTTTTCATCTGAATTTCAATAAATTATGTTATTTTATTCAAGAAACGTTGGTTAGAGTATTTGATAACTAATCTGAAAGGCAGTAATGAAATAACATTATATGAAACTATGAACCCAAAGAGTTTTTATATACAACACTAATAGACACAAATTTTAAACAAAAAAATACGAAAAAATGGACTATGTCCCACAAGGTGGTGGTCTCCTATGTCACTTGGGCCGCTGTCCATCAGGAAGAGCCGCTATATCTTGAGTGACTCCACTATCTATTGGATCATGTGTATGGTGACTAGGAAGACTGACTCCATACCCATCTCTGCCTCGACTTCTGTATGATAGTGATGACTCCTGTGTAACTCCCTCAGCTGGAGCCTCAGCATCATCGAAACAGTCCTCGTATGGAATATGAGAAGTTGGTCGTGTGGGCAGCGGTGGAACAATATGTGGAATATATGCCACTGCCTCTGGAAGTGATGTATTTGTCTGGTCTAGTGCAGGAGACATATCTCCTGTACCAACTAGCTCTGGTGAAAGTGTGAATGGAGACGTTGATGCATCAAGATGTGGTGATGTCAGTGGTGGACCACATGATGTAAATGTAGAATGAGCAATTGGTGGTGTAGCGACATGGTGAACGACAGGTGTAGGAATGTAGTAATCAGCAACTAGGACAGATGTGGCATGTGGACAATCTCCAGCAGTCTAGGGAACATATGAAGCCTATGAGCTTGCATGTGATGATGTCACTACAATATCCACGACCGGTGGGGATGTATGCCCATGTGCATGTGTAGCTGGCCATCGTGGAATGCGTACACCATGCTAGCGTGCATGCACTGGTGTTGCAACAATTGACTGATGAATGTCTGTCGGAGGCTGCACAAGTCTTCGGTACTCAAAAAACGTTGACAAACCCCTGTTGCTTAGATCCTCTGACACTAACAGTATCACGTGCTGTGTGATATACCTGTGTCAATGTTTGCTCCTACAACACTACAAAATAATGAGTTAAAACTATATTACATAATTTTTGTAACACATTTAATTTATCTACCAAGTTAACTACACATATCAATAGCTCGATAATACTGGCCTCACCACAGGGCGCGACATCGGCGGTCCGATAAGTAGATGAGAAATGTGCTGATACCAGTCCATATATGGATTAGTGACATTCATCATGTCGAGTGTAGGCTCGCCGTGAACAATAAAATCTCACTGCTGATCCCACATGCTGATATAGCATTGATGTGCGATCGTTTAGTCATAATCATGTCAGACACTTCTATTTGTGGTATGGACTCCCGAATTGGTATCACAAGGCGCTGGCATCGGCTGTCTGCATCCAAACTATCACATAACACAGTCGAGAAAATGTCACTACACCACATTAAAGCAAATGAGCGGTGCTCATGTAGTCCATAATTTTCGATCACGCATGCAATAATCAGGTAGATTGACCAGCACATCAGCAGTGAAAGACTGTCATATCATCTGCAGTATACGAATGATGATTTTTGTTAGATTTAGAGAAAAATTAAATATTTCGGTAGAGTTTCCCCTATATGTATGACCCCAAATTTTTTTAAAAAACACCTGTTGCATATTATATTGCATCAATACACTAACAATAACCCAAATAAATGTCACTACCATCCACCAATCATACAAACAACTACCAATCATACAAACATCCAATAACAACCATCAATCATTTGGTGTGCATGAAACAACCAACCAACAACAATATTGACAAACAAATCAAATAACTAACAATATTTTGACCAACCTTCGTTTGTATACCTTCTCATCGCACATCTAATCAAGATGATCTCTGCAATGTCTGAGTACATGGGTAGACGTGTGTTGCTCAGAAAATGCAACATCCCAACTGTATAGCCAAAAAAAAAAAACAGAGTTACAAATTATATTAGTTGGATGTACTATATACTAGTAATGAAAAATGAAACGTAAGACACAAATATTGTCTGTCTACACCCACGAGACTAGGCCTGTCCATCGGCCGGGCCGGGCTTGGTCCGCAATTTTTTTTGGGCCGGGCTTAGGTAGTGCAGGCCCAAGCCCGTACTTGAGCAAGTGTGGGTCGGGCCTGGGCTTCCGGCAGGGGTAGCTGCCCGCAGTAGTTCATAGTGTACTCCTCTTTTGCCCATGGATATCTTTGCTTTTCATGTTGATGAGTTCATGTTGCTTTCATCTATTTGTTTGATTTCTTTGTGTATCATCTCATTTTTGTACAAATGGTAGACTTATGGATTATCATTTTTCTAATTGGTCATGTTTATTACACAGTGCCTTCAGGCACGTGTCCATTGCTAAAAATATTGAAAACTAATTCATTGTTGATATTTGGTTATGCAATTGGCCTTTCTTTACTAACGTTAATACTCTTCAGTTTTTAATACATAGCTTGTAAAACAAATCTACCCTATGCTCCATCTTTTTCTCCGCCAACCCAAGTACCTGCTCAAAAGAAAAGAATTCAACACATAACTTATTTCCAAAATAGAGTTTAAGATGATACACTTTCATAAATGCTACTTTCCTAACTACTCTTCTCTAATTTGAAAGATAAGTGAAATATATGTACACAACTTCCACAGTTTAAAAAAAAATTGCACAGAATTCTTAACTAAGCAATGTTGCTTTCAAAATTTAACATAGAGGGAATGCCAGTGAGCTAATCTCGCAATAAAAAAAAAGTAATCACACAATACTCATGTTGGAAAAATATTGATTTCTGAGTCGCATTGTGAACTCAAACCCGATCAAGATCTATCAATTACAAATTAATATTTGTGAGTTGAATAGAATATGATGAGGAACATGAGAAGACTGAACAATGGAAAAAGCCAAAAACAATGCAATAAGACACAAATATACCAATTCAATGCAACATAAAACAACCAAAAAATAAACAACATAATACATAATAGTTCATTGTCCTTATCCACCTTTTTTTTGTACTTATATTACTTCCTATGAAATGAAAGTGTAACTTCTTATCAAAAATTTTAAAAACACCATTAAAAAAAACTTTGGGCAGTGACATCAAGTATGGTTGTTGTAGCACCAAGAAGATCTAATCTGCACTGTTTTATTTGTATGATCAATTATTGCCCCTAACATCAGTCCCAAAGCTCTAGTCCAAGCATAAAGTCATTCAAACCCACATGTCACAACTCGCATATGTCCATAACACTTATATAGAGATGGAAAATGCTATTTGGATCTTATTTGGAGGTCTTATTTAGGGACTTAATGATATACAACTATTCATTTGATTGTGGGTATAAAGATATATACACAGAAAATGTATAGAATTCCCAAACCAAAAAGAATGAGTAACAATTCCAATCAATAAAATATCACATAAATCTCTTCTTGAACTATCACCAAACAAACTATAAAAAATCCCGTTAAGAAATAATAAAATGTGCAGAAGTTGATACCTAAAATGGAAGAAATATCGTCACGGAAGAAGACCATATTTGCACATAAGCCATTGTGTGACTATTCAACTTTGTACCAATGTTAAACCGTGCACAAAGCTCTTGATAGTCTCATGAACATTTTATTTCACATCTTTTGCTAAGCAAGAAAAGCTTTATTCCACTGTTAAAGCAAACCTATCAAACAATTCAACTGAAACTACAATAATTTGTCCTATTAACTTTAAGAAACTTCATAATAATTTTTTATGTA
>CM042195.1:2562592-2577874 GCA_023539305.1 Ilex asprella | reverse complement strand
AAACAATTATGAAAAGTTAGCGTGATAAAAATTATGTTATTCAAAAAATTTAAATTAGTGGCTTGATTTTTTCATAAACTTTGATAGCGGGCCTTAGCTTAACGATAAAGCTGTTTCATTGTGACTTGGAGGTCACGAATTTGAGTCGTGAAAATAGTTTCTATGCTTGCAGGGGTAAGGAGATGTACATCTAACCCTCCCCAAACTCTGTAATGACGAGAATCTCGTGTATTGAGTATGCCTTTGAAGAATGGTAGTTAATTAGTGAGCTAAAAGGGCAGTTACATGCTACGAACACTAGAGCAAAAGACTCTATTGACAAAAGACAAACCTAACTATTCAACTTGATGAACCACTCACACTCTTATCTATTTTCTTTACCCTAGTAGATTTCACAACCGACACACACAATTGTCCAGTACACAAAACCCTCTCACTCACTTTTTTCTTTCACCATCAGATTTTATTTTAAGTTTTGTTTGGTTCTAAGTTATTTTTTCCGTTTATCTCTTACTATAAAGATATATATGGAGAAAGTTTTTGTATATCAGATGGTTTGATCTGCAATTTTAACATACGTTGACCAAATATTCTGACCTTGACTTGAGACATGATCAGTTTGAAGGCAAGGATTTGAAATTTGAAATTGGAACTTTTTTTGCTCTATGGCTACTTATCAGTACTTCCTGTATCTCAAGATAATTATCATTATTTCTACGCATTTTTTATAGTTCAACGGTCAGAGGCATCTAAGCTAGTTTATGCGTACGTCGACAAATCACTTCTCTGGCTCAGTCAAAGGTAGATCATCTACATCAGGATTAGGATATTTATCAAAGATAAATCTCTCATGGCCTAACCCAAAGAGTTGTCAAGATTTAAATTCAAGACATCCGAATTTATATCTTGCCCTTTTTAACACTTGAGCAACCCCTTGGGTTTAATATACGATCCGTTAAATCATGTTTTTTAGGATAACCAACATACGAATGGCAGCCTTATACACGAATTTTAACTTTGTAATTTATCAGCAAAGAAAATTTTATCTTGTTTAGTCACCAAATAACACAAAATAATATTTGTAACAGCAATATAAGCAAAAGACATACTGTTCACTTTAAGCTTTTTATTTGTCTTTAAAAAGTATACAAATTACAAAGAGTGCATCCTCTTATTCTCTTTTTGTCAATCTATCATCCTAATACATGCAATACACACAAATTAAGTATAAAAATATGTAAATTAAAAAAAAATGTTCAAGTTACAAGTTACATTTATTGTTATGACTTTTGAAGTATTGTGATGATTCTAAGGGTCACTCTCGGCCTTCATTTACGACCGGTGGTTGTGCCACTTGGAACGATGAGGTGTGGGTATGCTAGAGGAGGAGAAGGAGGAGGAGGAGACGTGATGTGAACCGCAAAGTTCTTATTATTGAGATGGCAAGGAGTACCAGGCTTGGGGATATAGGTGCACCCATTTGGTCCTCCAGACTGCAGAGACTGTACCACTAGCTTTTTGTTTTTCAACCAATCTCTCTCTTCTCCATCTAGCAATCTACAAGCTTGGTATGGTTTGATGCTTAGAAGGAAAACAATCGCCACAATGGCTAAAACAATACTTAGAGCTTTCATCTTGTTGGCTTATTAAGCAAAGAATGAAATAAAAGTACAATGAATAAATAAATGCAAAGAGATGCTATATTTATACACATCAAATCATCTAATTGTAGGACTTTAATTTTTCATGTTATAAGATTGATGGAAGGGCTTTGAACATTGACGGAGAGTTTGACAAGAAAATAAAAATTGAATGGGTCAAAAATGAAGAAAATAACTAGGTTTACATTCAGTATTAAAAGGCTTCAGTTTGCATATTTTTTCACCTTCTAAATGAATACGTTTTCCATGAAAATCACGCTAGCATGCAATCTAGGAACGTCAAAAAGCGAGAAAACTCTTGTAGTTGATCGTGATCTATAATTTCAAGATGTAGTTTAACTGGTAATAAGAACAAGTTGCAAACGCAGATGTCTTGAATTCAAATTTTGAAAATCTCTTTGGGTCATGTCATGATGAATTTATCTCTCATAAATATCCTAGTCCTGACACGGATGACCTGCATTTGACCGGACCAGAAAGAGAATTAGTTAATATACGTGTAAGCTGGTCTGGACATGTCTGACTGTTGAATTAAAAAACAAAAAACAAAAAGGATGGATCGATCATGATTATTCTTAAGTAATTGTACCTTCACCTTTAAAAAATATATTTTGATCTTAAAAATTGGTAATTTTTGGTATGATCTCTCCTTTTCTTTCAACTAAATTCACCACAGAGAACTCCCAAAAAATATAAATCTTCTCGACATAACTCTAAGAGAAAATAAAATAAAAAATATTTAATTATAAAATAATTCATACAATAATTAATAAATCAATCAATCAAATGTCTTTATTACAATGTTAACTGAATATGTTTATCATGTCAATCAAAATTAAATTATTCATGTTTGGATCTATTATTGTCAGATGACCGACTTTTTTTTTTCTTTCTCATGTGATTTTGTTTTGTTTGGGAAGCAAAGGAGGAGTAGGCATGCGTTTACCCAAAAAAGTAGTCCTTTGAATGCTTATTTAATTCTTCGGTCTCGGCCTTTGAATGCGCTGAGAGTTTAGTGGCAGAGATTATATGGTATGTTTGCCCAAGCAGCTGCGGACGATGGCAAGGACTTGAATTCAACAACGCGGATATGACTGTCACCTCTCGTCTACCCCCTCATCCCTCCTGGACACGTTCATCAACAACACTTATTTACTGCTAAATTCGTGTCCCTTGTGTCACATGTGTCTATACAATTGAATTTTGATCTAAACTCAAATTTAATTAGTCGGATATGGTTTGATATTTTTTATTGATTATCCGAACTCGAATCCGATATTTTATATTTCACGAATTCGGATTTTAATATACTTATATCTAATTTGAATATAATCCGATTCAAAATATGAATATATTAGTCATAACTCGTGTCTAAAAGGCACGATGAAATATAAGACTCTAAATTTCAAAAAATTTAAAATTAAATTTTTTTTCTTACATCATTTAAAATTAATTTCTACCTATTGTTTTCTTAAAAATCGCGTCAAAATTTTTTCAAAAACGTATAACTCGATAATTTTTTTTCAGCATGTCTACACTATCATGTATGAATAATGTATGCAATAAAAGTTGTGTTAAACTACAAATTAACTAAATATTAAATGATTAAACATTTGATAGAATTTGTTAATGTGATAATTTTTTAGGGAAAAATGTATAGGGAATACAGATTCAACTTGATAACTGATTTATTATATAGATTTTTGTATAACTATTAAAAAAATAAGTGATTATTTGAATAAATTTAGTTAAAATTTAGATGTAATTTGTTAAAATTTAGTTAAATTAAATTACTCAAAATAGATTAGATTGCGAATTATTAATGAATTCGAATATGAACTAGGAAAATAAAATCCATCAAATTATCAGATCGAACTCACAAAAAATGTCTCTAGTTATTTTGTTAGGGTTAACCAATAAGTTGGGAGCCCGTTGCATGACATAGATGTATTGGGTGCTTTCAATTTTTGAGTATATATAATGTCAAAGATCGAAATATCGTACCAGTGTATTGAAAATAAAAAATTTCAGAGTTTCAAAAGAAATATCAATGGATGTTAACCCAATAAACATGCTCAATCAATCAATTATTAAAATTTTCTTTATAAATAAAAGAATTTTATTTATTTATTCACTTGTTTTTACAAGTTTCATATTTTTTCTTTGTTTCCATTTCATTTTCGAGCTAACTGAAATGATATTTCGATACTTGTATAATGTACCAATATTAGAGTTTTAAAATTGGTGTCATCGTACATATATATAGTAACCTAACTCATTGGAATTCCAATCTAAGGAAGAATAGTTGCTCATATGCACTAAACCAACAACTCTTATTGAGCCATGTAGAATTAATTGTGTGTCATTTTGTTTAACTCATTGGTAGTTTAACTTGCTGACAAATAAAGGTGGGACTATTGAAAAATGAATAACAAAATTCAAATCTTATAACCATCGCTAAAGCAAAATAGATTAGTGGTTAGTCTGACCATCCAAATATTTAGTGTGTATTTTTCTTTTCTAAATGGATTAACTGGCATGGGTCAATAGTATTTTTTTTAATTTTTAAACGAAGACTACAATTGATGGTAAACTTACAAAAACATCATTGATATATAGTTTTGTCAATTAATGAATCGGATATTAATCCGAATTTGATCTCAATTCAAATTTAATTCCTTGGATATGGAATAAAACTTCATTCTATTAATCCGGGTACGATCGCAATCCATTTGGATTTGTAAAATTGAATTTGGCTATATCTATTAAACTCATAAGAATCCCATCCGAATTCATTATATATATTAGTTATAACTCTATGCGATACATGAAATTTGTACCTCGTCACCCTTTATTATTTCTTTCACTATCATCTCTTCTCTTGTGCCGCACCATTTAAGGAGTCAAGAATTATAAAAATTTGGAGTGTTGAAATGAAATTTGATTTAATGTATTAAAACGAATATAAATTCTAAGAACACAAGGAAGGAAGGCCTCTCAAAGTCTCTCACATCTAATTTATTTGCTATATAATATAGTATTAGTAGCGACTCTATGCAATACACGAAACTTACAAACATTTCTTTCCCTACTCGTCCTCCTACCCTTTCTTTTTTTTTTCTTTGTTGTTATCATACTATTTGAAAAGTTGAATAAAAAATTATGAAAAATTAAGATGATAAAACAATTATGAAAAGTTAGCGTGATAAAAATTATGTTATTCAAAAATTTTAAAATAGTGGCTTGTTTTTTTCATAAACTTTGATGGCGGGCCTTAGTTGAACGATAAAGTTGTTCCATTAGGATCTAGAGGTTACGAATTTGAGTCGTGAAAATAATTTTTTTGCTTGCAGGAGTAATGAGGTGTACATCTAACCCTCCATTGACACTGTAGTGATGAAAGTCTCGTGTACTAGGTACGCCTTTAAAAAATGGTAATTAATTAATGAGCTAAAAGGGAAGTTATATGCAACAGTGATGTTTGTGACTAGCACGGTTCTGTGCAGATTTGGGAGAAAAAACAAGAATAGCATTTTTGTGCGATGAACCACACCAACATACGAGGTAAAAGATATACAATTCAATTCATCCTTTTTAATTCTTCTGTCATGACTACGCAAAATACACACAAACACATCACCTTACTTTTGACGCATGAAAAAAATATAAAGAATAAAGAATGAAAACACAATTTGCTTCTATGTTATCTAAGTAATTTACTGCTCCGTCTCTTTCTCTCTCTTTTCCAAGGCCCCGTCACATTGTCAATGAGCACTGTCTTTCTGATCTACTTTTCATCTTCAGTAGCGACACCAGACGGAACCACGAGAAATGGATAGGCGCCACCAGCAGCAGGAGGAGGAGGAGGGGTAGCAATAACGTGACTCGCGAAGTTCTTTTGGTTTAATGTACAAGGACTACCACCACTCCCGGGGATGTAGGTGCACCCATTGGATCCAGGAGGACTCTTCTGGAGAGATTGCAACAGAAGATTTTTGTTTTTCATCCAATATTTTGTTTCTTCTTGTAACACTCTACTAGCTTCATATGGTTTGACGGTTAAAAGCAAAACTATTGCTACAATGGCTGAAACTAAAGTTACAGATCTCATGATTTGTTTGCCAAGAAAATATGGGTGCATAACGAAAGGATATGGTAATCATAACGAAAGGCAAGGCTATATTTATACCCTTATACTGTTGTTTGAATTTCTCAAATTTTTTGTTTTGATGGAGGTTTGTTGGCTGTTGACTAGTATGGTCAACAAAAAAACTTGTAAATTGAATGGGTCATAGCGGAAGAAACTAGGTTTGGGTACTTAGAATATGTAGTCCTAAACTTTGGTTTGGGTACTTGGAATATGCAGAGATGCGTTTACTTTGAATAGAACTTTGAATGGTTGAAGTTCTGAAATAGACGATTCAACTTTTGAAGTTTTGCCGTGGACAAAACCGTGGACAAGACTATAATATTAAAAAAAAAAAAAAAAAAACTAGACATAGACCTCTCAATAAATCAAATTTAATCTGAATCTGAATTAATCTCAAATTTGATTAGCTTGATATGTATTGATATTTTCTTTACTGATTATCTGAATTCGAGTTTGAATCTGAATCCGCTATATTATATTTCACAGATTCGAATTTGGATATATATATATCCAATCCGAACGAAACCAAAATATTTATATATTTTTTGTATAAAGATTAAAAAATTAAGTGATTATTTAAAAAAATTAGTAAAATTTAGTTAAATTAAATTATTCAAATTGGATCGAATTTCAAATTGTTAACAAATTTTAATGTGGACCACAAAAATAAAATTCGTCGAATTATTGAATTAGACTACCAATGTTGGATTCAGATCAGTCAAAGATTCGTTCCGTTGGCTGGCCTAGCCATGACGAGCCCCATCCAATCTGCCACAGCTATCTTGTTCACGTCTGGACCTTGGCCCCCAAGGCACTATTCGCCTTGGGAGTGGTTCGATTATTAAGCTACTTTGTAAGAGATAAGATGTCAAACTCTGCAATTGTTGTCCACAAGGTAAGTGACACACCCAAAAGTGAGTAGTGTTACAGTCAGGAGGAGAGTTTTACATCTATGGGTCTGCAGAACTATTCTTCTGTATGATAAATAGTGATTTGGTAGCACTACGACTACATTGATTCTCTGACAAAACCCTTGATTTTTCGACAGTTAGATAATCAATAGTTATAGAAACTTAATTAAACCACACATAATCAGCCAAAAAATATCCTATAAACTACTTATTTATGACAAAGTACCATGCGTAAAATCATTTGTCGTTAATTGCTACTAATTGTAAATGTGTTGCGTCTAGATACACATTGACTATTTTTTAAAATATTTTCTTTACCTAAATACTTTTTTCATAATTTACGGACAGTTTATTTAGGCAAATCCTTGATTTTTGGACAGTTTACTTTACCTAAATACCCTTGATTTTTTCATACTTTTTTCATTACTAACTTAGTATCGGAGTGCCTCCGTCTAGTACCCTACCAGTCTATGGTAGTTTGTTCGTTTTGCAGGTCAAAGACAATCGCGAGTACTCGTTCCAGACAAATCTCTTTATTCGAATAGGTACGGATTTTCCCCCCTACGGTATTCTTGCTCTTCTTGGCTTGAAGAAAGTCCTTATTTTCTGGTTAGGAAGCGGATGAAAAATCAAACTTTTGTTGTTGTTACGATTAGTGCGAGTTGCTCATAGTCCTTTACTAGTCTTTTTTTTTTATCACAAGTCCCTTATTAGTCAAGGGGCTATAATTTGGATTATAATTTTTTGGGAAAGAACCATATAAAATCAAAACTGGATGTGCCAACACTACAAGAATAAGAGTCTTTTGTGATAAATTTTTTACAGCAACAGTGTTTGTCGTCACAAAAGGCGTGTGTTGAGACAATTTTTTGTGACTGTTATGTTTGTCATCACAAAAAAAACGTATTTATATTAATATTTTGATAATATATATGGTAACTATTTTTCCTGCCGTAAATAGTGTCATAAACTCAAAAAAAAAGTGTTGTATTTGAAACAGATATTTTTCTTGCCTCAAATAATATTTCATAAACTCAAAATAATTTTTTATATTTATGGCAACTTTTTTTCCTTCGCATATAACATTTCATAAAACATCAAAATATTATTTTAGATTAAAAAATAGTTTATAGTTTAAAGAAGAAAAACTCTAAAAAAAATTGTATTAGCCACAACTATTTTTCATGTTACAAGTAATATTTTATAAAAATACGTAATTTTATATAAAAAGACAATTTCTAGTTCAAAGAAAAAAAAACTAAACTCTAAAAAGTCAATTTTTTTATCAAAATTAAGGATGTCAAAATTAGGCCTGTCAAAATCCGACATGACACAAATCAAGCGAGTTTTGGTAAGATCTTAACGGGTTTGGGTGGTAAACGGATTGACTCGCCAAACACGTTTAATAAACGAGTCGTGTTCGGGTGTGACCTGTCAAACCATTTATCACGCGTTTACCCGTTTAAATAAATTTAATATAATAATAAATTAATAATTATTGATGATGCACAAATCAGTCTTTGTGCAAGATCTACAGTCACGAGTGTGATTAATGAGTAGTGATGAGCAATCAATAACAAGTATGAAAAATAGTAAATAAATGGAAAACACAGGATTTATAGTGGTTCGGCCGTGGCCTACGTCCACTTTCTTGAATGGCAGCGATGGTCGGCGATCTTTATTA
Source organism: Ilex asprella (assembly GCA_023539305.1). Lineage (NCBI taxonomy): Eukaryota > Viridiplantae > Streptophyta > Magnoliopsida > Aquifoliales > Aquifoliaceae > Ilex > Ilex asprella. The sequence continues at coordinate 2,569,468 of CM042195.1, read as the reverse complement.
AGGTATCAAAGTACTACGGAGAGTGTACAATGCAGAGCGAGTGAGAGGGAGAGAGAGAGACAGGTGTGTGTATGGGATCAATGTCCTGCCCCTCCATGTGAAGAGAGGTTTACATTATATAGGCTAGGGTTAAGGCAGTGAGGCAGTGCCGTGAATGAGAGGAGTTTTGCTATTTTGGTAAGTATGATTTAGGTAGGAGATCTCCGTATCCCGTTTTCCTCTCCCTCGTGCTCCTATTCTTTCGGAGGAGGACTCCTTGTTTGGCTTCAGATTCGATCGTCGTATGGAGCTTGAACTTGCATCGAAGTGGGCTTGGACTCAAATTAGAGTCAAGAGGCCGAAGTAAGAAGGAGGAGGAGATGCCCGGAGGGGCCAACCTAGGCCAGCGCCCAAGGGGGCCAACCTAGGCGGCGCCCAAGGGTGCCAACCAGGGAGGCGCCCCAAGGGGGTCCGGGGCTGGCTCGGTGTCCTCCTCTTGATGTCTTCCTCTTGATATCTTCCCTTGATGCCTTCTTTATCCATGGGTCGGACCAGTCTGGATTTGGACTTTCTCCAATTGGTGGACTTTAATTGGACTTTTCCTTGGGCTTTCTCGGTTTATCTTGATTGGGCTCGGCCCAGCTAAATTCGGGCTCGTTATTTGCCCCCCATGCCCCAAGCCTCTAATTCTTGCGAGAGGCAGAGGTTAAGGGCATGTGTAACCTTTCGAGTAGGAGTCGTCTTGCTCCCTTGCGGTGTTCCTTCGGTCCTCGGGGACTTGTTGAACTCACTGATAAGTGTAACAGTAAGCGAGGCTTCCTGGGGGCCTGAGGCAATGAAGTAGGCGCCCATGTGGCTGAGGCGGACGTTCATGGCCATGTTGTAGGCGCCCAAGTGGTGGGCGGCGCCCATGGGTGAGAGGAGCCGCTAGAGTGTCGGAACTACCGGTAAATCTTCGAGCGGTCATAACTTTGCGCACAAAAGTCCGTTTGAGGCGAATTTTTTTTATTTCGGGTATCTTTTCGAGATCTACGACTCGCAAACTATCAGCAAATTTTCCCAAAAAAATGCTCCTATCTCTCTGAAATTGAGTTTTTTAGTGCAGCCCTGGCAAACTGATCGAAAATAACCTTTTTTTTTTTTACACCCTTGTCTATAAATAGAGGTCACTATTTCCATCTTCTTCACTTCACTCCCATTTCTCATTTTTCTGACCAAAGGCTTCCTCTTTCAAGCTCCCCAAGGAGTTGTTCAATCTTCCTCAAGAAGCTACACAACAAGCTTCCTCAAGAAGCTTTAGCAAGACTTCCTTGAGAAGCCATCCCTTCTCTATAGAAAGGGTCTTCAAGCTACTGTTCATCCCACTCTTTTTCATTTCACTCTTCTTCTTCTCTTTTTCTAAGATCAAAGCATATGAGAACTAGAGGCTTCAGGAACGGAGGAGATGAGGCGAGGGGAGGCAACACACAAGGGGCCGGCCTAGGCTACGCCCAAGAGGCCAGCCTAGGCGGCTCCCTTCCGGCTTTCGGACGTCCGGGTCCTTCTCCTCGCGGTGGCTTTGGGAGTGTGATGCAGGCGGGCGCCCAAGCTTCGGGCGGAGTCCTTCTCGGCGCAGGCAATGGAGTTGGAGTGTTTGAACAAGGCGAGGGAAGGGAGAGGTCCTCCATGGGCGGCGCCCAAGCCCCGGGTGATGCCTCCTTGGGCGGCGCCCAGGCTCTGGGTGACTCCTTGGGCGACGCCAGGGGCTTGGGTGGCTCACCTTTGGCCTTCGGACGCTTGGGGTGCTTCTCCTCGTGATGGTTTCGGCATAGTCCAGGCAACGGCTGAGAGGCCCTTCGGAGTTTTTGGCCCGAGACCAGGCATGGGCAAAAAGTCTTCGTATTCTCCTTTTGGCACATCACAAGGGACCACAGAAGCATGCAGGCAGCGGAGTGGATCGCCGAGCGAGGTCGGAGGTGCCTGTCGTGGAGTGGGCGGCGCCACAGGCACAAGCGACGCTCCAAGCTCCCTGGGTGAAATGCAGACTTCTCCTAATGAGTCTAGGAAACGGACGGGTGACACAAGTTCTCAAGGTATGTGTCTTGGTATTTTACTTATCTTTGTTGGTATAATTACTTTTCTTTGCTATAGTCTAAACTTGCTTTCTACTGGCATTCATTCAGGCGAGAGGGAGACTGTTGGTGACCTTGACAGAGGTCCAGGCGGAGGAGGAGACGACCGTAATAAGATAGCTTCTATATGCAGCCTATTTGAGCATGATGAGGATATCTCTAAAATAGTTGTCCGATATCATATTCTGCCTTCTGTGACGTGCCGTCGTCCTAAGGCCGATGAGTCTGCGTGCTGTGACTCCTCGGGTGAGATAGTTGTTTACGAGGGCATGTTGGAGGCGGGACTTCGATTCCCTATCCCCGGACCCATATGTCAAATTTTTGGGCACTTGTCTCTGGTCCCGGGGAGGCTGGCCCCCAATGGTTGAAGGGTACTCTCAGCATTTTTTGCACTGTGGCGGTTGGTGCACAACGCTGCTGTTCTCCCTCCGTTTGAAGAATTTGTTGTCACATACATGCTTCTTGAGAACCCCGCTCCCCACCAAGGGTGGTACTGCTTTGTCCCGAGAGCAAGCAAGTTTATCACTGGTTTCATTTCCAATCTTCACAAATGGAAGAGAAAATTCTTTTTTTTTTAGGTGAGTAGGCTTCTGACTTCGATCGTGATGTGGTGCCTACTCGATGGGATATAGTCCCAAATACTAAGCTGGGTGAGGATCTTTCCTTAAATCCTTGTCTTAATTTTCATGTATGTGCTTGTCATAGTGTAACTGTCATCTTGCAGCCTCACCGACTCTATCTCGGGATCAGGCTAGGTCTCTTGAGATGGTTCGCAATAATCCCATGACGGATGCCTCCGAGATCATGCGGGCAGCCGGTATTTCTCCGGCTCCATCGAAGCAGAAAAAGAAAGGTACTTGATACCTTAGTGGTCTTAGAATGTGATGTAACAGTCTTTCTTACTTATGCTGGCTTTGTAGGTACCCCCATTGATAGGTCTATTGTGGACGAGTTACTCACTTCCAGAGTGGCGTATATTCCCCCTCCTCCTTCCAAGAGGTCGAATTCCGGTGCCCCCAGCTCTTCTCAACCGGGGTCTATTAGTCTCACGGAGACTGAGCTTGGTGATGCTCCACCCTCTTTTCTGACTGATGTCTCTTCTCCCCCGAGGGATTGTTCTAGCACAACCGCGGGGGCTGAGGTTCCGGCGTCAGGCAGGCAGGCAGGGTGACTCGGCGGGTCCACGATTTTGGTAGAAGATGGCGCCGGAGCCTCAGTCCCCACGGTTGTGCTAGAACAATCCCTCGGGGGAGAAGAGACATCAGTCAGAGAAGAGGGTGGAGCATCACCAAGCTCAGCCTCCGTGAGACTAGTAGACCCCGGTTGAGAAGAGCTGGGGGCACCGGACTTCGACCTCTTGGAAGGAGGAGGGGGAATAGACGCCACTCTGGAAGTGAGTAACTCGTCCACAATAGACCTGTCAATGGGGGTACCTACAAAGCCAGCGTAAGTAAGAAAGACTGTTACATCACATTCTAAGACCACGAAGTTATCAAGTACCTTTCTTTTTCTGCTTCGACGGAGCCGGGGAAATACCAGCTGCCCGCATGATCTCGGAGGCATCCCTCATGGGATTGTTGCGAACTATCTCAAGAAACCTAGCCTGATCCCGAGATAGAGTCGGTGAGGCTGCAAGATGACAGTTACACTATGAAAAACACATACCTAAAAATTAAGACAAGGATTGAAGGAAAGATCCTCACCCAGCTTAGTATTTGGAACTGTATCCAATCGGGTAGGCACCACATCACGATCGGAGTCAGAAGCCCACTCACCTCCAACAAAAAATAATTGCCTCTTCCATTTGTAAAGATTGGAAGTGAGACCAGTGATAAACTAGCCCGCTCTCGGGGCAAAGCGGTACCACCTCTGGTGGAGAGCGGGGTTCTCAAGAACCATGTATGTGACAACAAATTCTTCAAATAGAGGGAGAACAGCAGCGTTGTGCACCAACCGTCACAGTGCGAAAAATGCAAACAGTACCCTCCAACCATTGGGGCCCAGCCTCCTCGGGACCAGATACAAGTGCCCAAGAACCCGACATATGGGTCCGGGGATAGGGAATCGAAGTCCCGCCTCCAACATGCCCTCGTAAAACAACTATGTCACCCGAAGAGTCACTGTACGTAGACTCATCGGCCTGAGGACGACGGCACGTCACAAAAGGCGGAATATGATATCGGACAACTATTTTAGAGATATCCTCATCACGCTTAAATAGGCTGAATATAGAAGCTACCTTATGATGGTCGTCTCCTCCTCCGCCTGGACCTCTGTCAAGGTCACCAACAGTCTCCCTCTCGCCTGAATGAAAGCCAGCAGAAAGCAAGCTCAAACCATAGCAATGAAAAGTAATTATACCAACAAAGATAAGTAAAATTCTGAGACACATACCTTGAGAAATCGTGTCACCCGTCCGTTTCCTGGACTCACTAGGAGAAGTTTGCACTTCACCCAGGGAGCCTGGAGCGTCGCCCGTGCCTGTGGCGCTGCCCACTCTACGGCAGGCGCCTCCGACCTCGCTCGACTATCCACTCCGCTGCCAGCATGCTTCTGTGGTCCCTCGGGATGTGCCAAAAGGAGTAGACGAAGACTTTTTGCCCATGCCTGGTCTTGGGCCAAAAACTCTGAAAGGCCTCTCAACCGTTGTCTGGACTACGCCGAAACCACTGCGAGGAGAAGCACCCAAGCGTCCGAAGGCCAAAGGTAAGCCACCCAAGCCCCTGGCGCTGCCCAAGGAGTCACCCAGAGCCTGGGTGCCGTCCAAGGAGGCATCACCTGGGGCTTGGGTGCTGCCCATGGAGGACCTCTCCCTTCCCTCGCCTTGTTCAAACACTCCGGCTCCATTGCCTGCACCGAGAAGGACTCTGCCCGAAGCTTGGGCGCCCGCTTGCATCACACTCCCAAAGCCACCGCGAGGAGAAGGACCCGGAAGTCCAAAAGCCGGAGGGTAGCCGCCTGGGTTGGCTCCTTGGGCGCCACCTAGGCAGGCGCCGCCTAGGCCAGCCCCTTGGGCGTTGCCTCCCCTCGCCTCGTCTCCTCCGTTCCTCAAGCCTCTTGTTCTCATATTCTTTGATCTTAGAAAAAGAGAAGAAGAAGAGAGAAATGGAAAAGAGTGGGATGAACAGTAGCTTGAAGACCCTCTTTATAGAGAAGGGATGGCTTCTCAAGGAAGTCTTGCTAAAGCTTCTTGAGGAAGCTTGGTATGTAGTTTCATGAGGAAGATTGAACAACTCCTTAGGGATCTTGGAAGATGAAGCCTTTGGTCAGAAAAATGAGAAATGGGAGCGAAGTGAAGAAGATGAGAATAGTGACCTCTATTTATAGACGATAGTGTAAAAAAAAAAGGTTATTTTCGATCAGTTTGTCGGGGCTGTGCTAAAAAACTCAATTTCAGAAAGATAGGAGCATTTCTTGGGAAAATTTGCTGACAGTTTGCGAGTCGTAGATCTCGAAAAAATACCCGAAATCAAAAAAAAAATCGCCTCAAACGGACTTTTGTGCGCAAAGTTATGACCGTTCGAAGATTTACCGGTAGTTCCGACACTCCAGCGGCTCCTCTCACCCATGGGCGCCGCCCACCACTTGGGCGCCTACAACATGGCCATGAACGTCTGCCTCAGCCACAAGGGCGCCTACCTCATTGCCTCAGGCCCCCAGGAAGCCTCGCTTACTGTTACACTTATTAGTGAGTTCGACAAGTCCCCGAAGACCGAAGGAACACCGCAAGGGAGCAAAATGACTCCTACTCGAAAGGTTACGCATGCCCTCAACCCATTCCTTTCGCAAGAATTAGAGGCTTGGGGCATGGGGGGCAAATGACGAGCCCGAATTTAACTGGGCCGAGCCCAATCAAGATAAACCAAGAAAGCCCAAGGGAAAGTCCAATTAAAGTCCACCAATTGGAGAAAGTCCAAATTCAGACTGGTTCGACCCATGGATAAGGAAGGCATCAAGGGAAGATATCAAGAGGAAGGCATCAAGAGGAGGACACCGAGCCAGCCTAGGACCCCCTTGGGCGCCGCCTGGGTTGGCCCCCTTGGGCGCTGGCCTAGGCTGGCCCCTCCGAGCGTCTCCTCCTCCTTCTTACATCGGCCTCTTGACTCAAATTTGAGTCCAAGCCCACTCCGATGTAAGTCCAAGCCCCATACGACAATCGAATCTGAAGTCAAACAATGAGTCCTCCTGCGAAAGAATAGGAGCACAAGGGAGAGAAAAACGGGATACGGAAATCTCCTACCTAAATCATACTTATCAAAATAGCAAAACTCCTCTCATTCACGGCACCGCCTCACCACCTTAATCCTAGCCTATATAATGTAAGCCCTTCTCTACACGGAGGGGCAGGACATTGATCCCATACACACACCAATCTCTTTCTCCCTTTCACTCGCTCTGCATTGTACACTCTCCGGAGTACTTTGATACCTTAATAAAGATCGCCGACCACCGCTGCCATTCAAGAAAGTGGACGTAGGCCACGGCCGAACCACTATAAATCCTGTGTTTTCCATTTATTTACTGTTTTTCATACTTAATTGTTATTGATTGCTCATCACTACTCATTAATCACACTCGTGACTGTTGATCTCGCACAAAGACCGATTTGTGCATCATCACATACTATTTTAAAAAAGAAAAAAATTCAAACTCCATGTGTGTTATGAAAGGGGTTTGCAGCAATCAGAAATGGAGACATTCAAAAATAAAAATAAAAAATAGTAACATTCAAACTCAAAAGCAATATCATACATATATATATATATATATATACATATTAGTTGCT
>CM042195.1:2509896-2539536 GCA_023539305.1 Ilex asprella | reverse complement strand
AGCAAAACAAAATAGAAGAGATAAGAAGTTAAGAAAAAATGGCTAACTATAAAAGAAAGCATGGGGTGTAAAGTAGGACACTTGTCAATTTATACAAATGCATGGCATGTGATGTATGTCTATTTCTTATCAAGGCAGGAGAACCTGCATAAAACAAATAAAGGGAGGCAATAAAAGGGAAGAAGAGTTATTGCCTCAAGGATAAGAATTGTGAACGGGATAGAGAAAAAAAATAAACAGAGCTACAACTGCTCTTGTGAAAACCAACAGCGAGATGACATCCGATTGGAAAGAAATTATAATATGTTGTTCGAGGTATTTCAAGTTATTAGTATATCAATCGGTTAAGAATTGGGTAAGTGGTTTATAGATGATATGTATTCCTTTAATCTTTTTGCAAAGAATACTTTATTGATATCGTCCTATTCGTATTCGAATTGTGATATCGTTTGAGTTTGAATTTCGATATAATATGTCTTTTAATTGTTGATATTTTGATGTTCGGTCATAATTTTCGTTTAACTTGTTATTAATTGCTATGATGTTAGCTTCGTTGGAATACTTGAGATTTTCCGACTCATGCATGAGGTATACTCGGTGGTGTGGTTATGATTGTGATTTGTGTTCGTGATCCTGAGAGGTGGACATGATTGAATTAAAATGCACTGAATGATGCCTAGCTTGTTGTCGGGATTGACCGAGTGTTCAATCATGGTTGATTTGATTGTTCAAACGTTCGAGTTCGTTAACTTGTTCTAGTTATTTGTACTCCGTAAATTATCGAATTAATTCTTCTGTCATCGAATGATTATCGGTTAGTTGATAAATTATCGTCTCGCCCTTTGACTTTGTATATTATATTTTAAATTACTTACTGAGCTTTTCCCGAGCTCACCCTCTTTTACCCTCTCAGTTGCAGGTTGAATTTGGAGTAAAATTTGGTGGAGAATCGGGTTGATCAATGAATGAAAAATTTCGATTGGTTATAATTTAAACTGTTATCGAAAGGTTATTTATTCATTTTCGATGTGTTTAGTGATTCTGATATTTAATAAAAAAAAATCACTTTATTCGTTATTGAGGTAATTAGCACTCTTGATATTATGTGATTGAATCGGGGTGTTACAAGTCCATAGTGTAGTGTTTTTTGTGGGCATTTAGTTGAATAGTTGGTTTGGGTTTGAGGTCGGGTTTAGGATCAGGTCGATGTCTAGGGTCGGGTCCAAGTTTGAGGTTGGGTCCAAGTTCAGGTTTGAGTCTGGGTTTGCTGTTAGGGTTAGGTCTAGGTCCCAGGTAGGTGTCGCAGTCCATATCTTGTCTAAGGTCAAGTTTGGGTTTGGGTTTGGGTCTGGGGTCGACTTTAGATTTGAGGTCAGGTCAGGTCCAAGTCTAGGTCCAAATTTGATGTTAGGTAAGCGGTCTGGGGTTGGGGTAAAGTCTAGGTCCAGGGTAAAGTCTAAATATGGGGTCTGCTCCAAGATTTGGGATTGGGATTAGGTCTCGGTCCAAGTCCAAGGCGAGGTCGGGCCAAGTTTGGGGTTTGGATTCGGGCCGAAGTCTAGGTTTACTGTCGTTTTCGAAGTTGGGTGCAAGGTTCGAGATCAAGATCTAGGTCCGATTTCGTGGCCAGGTTTAGGGTTGGGCTCGAGTCTAGGGTTGGGTCTAGGGTCGAGTCCGGGTCTAATGTATTTGTGTATTTTTGTGTATTAATATATGTGTATGTGTATATTTTGGTGTGTTATTAAAATGATCTTTAGTGAAAATTCTACAAGCGATCTTTTGTCATTGAGTCAGTAGTAAAAAAATTCTAAAACGATTTGAATCTCGAAATACAAAAATTATTTTTTATATCTTTGGAATTTGAAATACCTTGTACTTTATCATAAAGATTTTTTATATTTGAATAAATTCAAACTCAAATATACCCTAGTTTAATTGAAAATCGAGACAAGGAACACTCAAGTTTGGTCTGGTTTTGAGACCCAACTTGATAGTATGTGCATGAAAGACATTTGGGGACCAGATTGAGACCCCTTCTTGATAAAATCATAATTTCCAACAAGAATAGCTTTATCCCTATAAGAAATACCATTGACAATGTTGTCATTACCCAAGAATTGGTTTATTCATTGAATAAGAAAAAAGGCCAAACTGGTAGCATGATGATCAAGATTGGCCTTGAAAAAGCTTACAATATGATTAGTTGGTCATTTCTTCATTAGATTAATTTAATAATGAGTTGTGTTACCAGCACGTCCCTTTCATTGTTACTGAATGGGACTCCATTAACCCCTATTAAGCCCATAAAAGGCCTTAAACAAAGAGACCCTTTATCCACTTATCTTTTTGCTATGTGCATGGATAAACTAGGCCATTTAATACATGAGAAAACTCATAGAGGTTTATGGAAGGAGATTAAAGCATCCAGAAGAGGGCCAAAGAACACTTGTCTGCTCTTCGCTGATGAAATCATCTTGTTTTCTAGAACTAAGGAAAAAGATTGTGAATTGGTTAAATAGGTTTGGATGATTTTTGTAATATTTCTGGATTAAAAGTCAGCCTTGCCAAGTCCAGAATCTTTTTCTCCCCAAATATTAGCTCACCACAAGCTAAACACCTCAGCAAGATAAGTGGACTCACATTAACTAAAGACCTTAGAAAGTACTTAGGTATCCCACCTATTCACAAAAGAACATCACACATTCACTTTAAGTTTGTGATTGACAAAATACAATCAAGACCCAGTAGATGGAAAGCTAAAAACCTATCAATGGCAGGAAGATCGACTTTAATCTAATTTGTCACTTCAGCCATCCCTTCATATGTTATGCGGACCAATTGACTTCCTTAATCAGCCATCCCTACTCACACTCCCACCCTCTCATCACAGCTACACTCCATAATTGATGAATGCATAGTTTCAGTAATCCATAGGCTTTCTCTCAAAAGGAGTATATTTGAGGACGTCAATATTAGAGAACAACCAAGATTTGTAGGAGGGAAGATGGTATGATTGCTATAAGAGAATCATCAGTTACAGGAGCTACATCTGGTAGCCACCATGCAATGGCTCTTCCTCCAAATACTTCAAAGCCCACCACCATAGTTAACCAACCACCTATGGAAAGTAAGTCAACCAGGAAGTTCTTGCATCAGAGGCTTATAGTAGGAAGGCAGTGAAAACAACAAAAATTATGCAAGAGGCAATGTTTGAATGGACAGAGGATAACTCATTAACGGTTGAGGAGGCGAGCCTGACCATGCCCCTGAAAGGAATCATATAATAAATACAGTAGAATTTTTAAAAAAATTTATAATAATAATTTGATTCCCCATACCAGGATCTATTAATGTTAAATACAAATCAAGAAACCTTAGATCTACATAGAAAAAAGATTAAGGGTTACCTCTTGAAGCGTGCCTTTAACGATCTTTAAGCATTCTAAAAAACATTAAACATTCAAATCTGAATTTGATTTTTACCCCGAGCCTCACAAATGTTTGGCCTCTATTGGTATTCACACGAATTGATAAACTTGAAAAATCTACCTCAACCTTTGATAAACTAGTAGAGAGAGAGAGAGATAATGATGGGTGATTCTTCTTGTGCTAGCTAAAGAGTTGTTATATCTACTCACCTCCTACATAAAGGTATTTATAGAGCTTTAAGGACTCAAATTCTAGTTTGGGTCAAGTTGTAATTATCTCATAATTACATATAAACCCTTTTAATAACCATTAATTGTAATAAAATCAAAATATTTAACTATTAATTAGGTTTTCACCTCAATTAACTCTTAATTGGTTTTCTCTCATTTATCCTTAAGTTTCCAATCAATTCTATTGTGTGTGACCCTATAGGTTCAAACATACCCGGTTGTAGGCATTCAATACGAATTACAAGTAGCATCTCAAATTAGAACTCTTTCTAATTTAGCTTGAATTAGAACTCTTATAATTCTCCCTTTATGAAGAACAATTAATATATTTATATTAATTTCATTCTTCGGACTTTTACTAATTATTAGTGACACCTAACAGCATATCATGATTAACCTCCGAATAGCATGAAAAAGTAAAAAACTCATTAAGTCTACAGTTACCACACAATTCAATCCTTCTATCATACAATATCCCAATTGAATTACTAGAGTATGAAATTACTGTCAAACTCTTAACTCAATCTTATGTGTTTGATATTAGGACTATGACTCTTAATGATCAATTAGAAATTCTTTTTTAATTGTCATTCTGCATTGGTCAAAAACTCCTTAAGTCGTATCATATAAGATCACAAAGGACATTCTTCCTTTATTTATTAAGGCTGATAGATTCTATATTGTACACTTATAAATTTTCATGTATGTCTAACTATGTCCTTTATTTATCAAGGCTGAATATGTTGTATAGTTAAAGTATAGAAGTCATTGCACAAGACAATCATGGTGTCTCAATTCTAAAGATCAGTTGCATAACTATAACTTTAAAATTTAACATTGACAGTTTTGTAAAATTTCGTATGAAAAATTCTACGTTAGTCAATGGTCACGTTCAGTGTACTTATTCTCTAACAAGCACCCACACATCTGCTTTAGTATCCCTACACTAGTGACTTGGACGAGTCACCTCATATCAAATATGAGTAAACATAGTATATGCTAGTCTATCTGGATTACATAGTGCCCGCATAGTAATCTTATGACTAAGAACATTTAAGAGTTAAGTGTTAAGAATTATAAGTCTCATCTTCTCAACTACTTGAGAAACTATCTTCTTAACTTAGACTCTATGAACTATATCATGCATATTCAAATGAAATTAGATAGTAATATGATAAATAAGCTTGCCCTTTTATTTAATTAAGTAATGAATGTTGCTAGTACAATCCTAAAATATCATCTATATGATTGGTCTTAGGGCATACTACTAACTGCCGCCAGCTCCATCTTGATTGGGTACGAATGGAATTGTCAAGGGTTGGCCCATATCTCGACAAATCGACATTTAAGGGCGCAAATAAGAGAATTTATCTAGGTTTCGTTGTTTTGTCAGAAACCACATTACCTTACCCCAAAAAAAAAAAAAAAAACTCATTCTTGGCTTGGGTTTCCAGCACTTTGAAATACAACCTGCAAAAGGTCTTATGGGGGTTTAGCTTTACGTTTGAATAACCATGGATTTGTTGATTTAGGATGCATAGGCAACCCATTTACGGGGTCAAACAAGAGAGAATGATTGTCAAACATTAAAGAAAGGATAGACAGGGGCTTGGTGACTTCGTCTTGTTTCCAAGGGTTGTAATTAGACACCTCCCAGTTACTGAATCCGATCACTGTCTAAATACATTGGGAGAGAAACCCAACTTCTTCAAACCATTCATATTGAAGCGATGTGGACAACAGTCCCAATTAGCCACCATGTCATAAAAACTTCCTGGTTTACCAATCAGGAGGATCCATAGCCTTTAAATTCTGCAGGAAGAACACGTTGGGAATTGTATCAATCAAGGAAAGAATGAATTGGTTGCAGCAGGCTGAACCCCAGATTTGTGTGGTGCATATTGTTTCATACCTATCCGTGACATCAATCATAATTTCATACCTATCCATGACTTCACAATTTTTTTGGTGGGGGCATCCATCGACGTTGACACCTCATGAGCGAATGGAACAGTATGTGTGTATGTATATATAAAAACTTCCAACGTTTATTGTGTGTATGTATATATAAATATGTTGGGTCAATAGTTAAATACGTAAGCGATGACATAAATGTGTACATTTTGAATTTTTGCTAAAATATAATCTATCATCAAACAGACAAGCTTGAAGTGACTAAAAACTTAAAATTGTTCGTTTTCTCAGTTTAGTATTTACTGTATTAATTTTATTAATTTGATTTCTAAAATTTTAATTCGTGTCATTTTAATTCATAATCAAACAATTCGTCATTTTTTTTGTTGAAAGTGACTACGTGTCATTTTTTTAAACGGGTATTACATGTCCAACATGTGATCATTCTATCAAAAACTTAATAGTCTGTTTATGTAAGAATCATTTAAACATGTATTAAATACTTTAATGGTTAAATTGACAAAATATATACACTTTAATAACCAAAAATGTTATTAACCCTACTTAAAATGTAAGATAATCAAATCTAAAAGATTTATTTTATGTTTTAATGGCTTTATGTTTTAATATATAGGTTACGATGAAATTAAACACGTTCTTTTATTTTTTTTATTATTTTTTTTATAGGGTGTTCAGGTTTTCGTCGACTATTCTCTCGAATTCAACAACTGACCACCGTGGCTTGAGCTGTAACATGTGCTTTTATCGACCAAATGCAAGAATATATATTTCATTCTCCTAAAAGTAGTGATATTAAATAGTCAAACTGATCAAATCTCGTGGCAATTTTTTTTTTTTTTGGGTAACTTGTATAAATATGAGAATCAATTGGTAGATAAGGTAACCCCAATTTCTTTCCTGCAACATGATCATCTTGTATACTTTATAAGCCAAAGCCACCAAGAAATACTTTCAGGTAAACACAACCTTATCTAGGCCGCTAATCAGTGTCTCCATTGAAATCATGTCTAACACCGGAGAAGCTAATGGTGACGGGTCCGATTACGATAGAGCAAAAGAAGTGAAGGAGTTTGATGAAACAAAAGCTGGAGTTAAAGGACTCTTAGACACTGGCGTGATCAAGATCCCCAGAATGTTTATTCATCCACCTGAAAACCTCCAAAACTCATCACCTCATACTGGTAGTAACCATCTTCAGGTCCCAGTGATAAATCTCGAAGGCTTTGAAAGTGGAAGACGAGTGGAAATCGTCAATCAAATACTCAGAGCATCGGAGACTTGGGGATTCTTCCAAATGGTTAATCATGGAATTCCCACTATTGTTATGGAAGAGGCAATAGAAGGCATAAAGCGTTTCCACGAGCAATCCCAGGAGGCGAAGATGGATTGGTACTCTCGTGATTATGAGCAGAAAGTAAAGTATTACAGCAACGGAGATCTGCTTATATCCAAAGCTGCGGACTGGAGGGATTCGATAGCTTGTACCTTTGATGACGGTGTATTGGACTCTGATGCATTACCTTTCATTTGCAGGTAACTTGCAGAACCCAAAACTCCTGATCACCTGCCATGTTCCATAAATTCTTAGAACACGTTCTTATAATTTGCAGGAAAGCCATAAGCGATTACATGAAATGCATGATTAGGTTTAAGGAGGAACTGTCGAAACTACTTTCAGAAGCACTAGAGCTTAACAGTGACCACCTAGAAAAGATTGGTTGCATGAAAACTGCATCACTAGCGTGCCACTACTACCCCGTTTGCCCGGAGCCAGACTTGACTCTAGGCGCATCCAAGCATTCAGACCCATCTTTCATGACTATTCTCTTGCAAGACAGCATTGGTGGCCTCCAAGTTCTTCACGAAAATCATTGGGTTGATGTGCATCCAGTGAAAGGAGCCCTAATAGCAAACGCAGGAGAGCTTATGCAGGTGAAGTTACAGAATATGCAGTTCTAATTGTTCTGCAATCTCCAAAATCACAACTTAATTTTTCTTCCTAAATTATGTAGCTTATAACCAACGACAAGTTCAAAAGTGTGGAGCACCGAGTACTGGCTGGACGAGTTGGCCCCAGGATATCAGCAGCATGTTTCTTTTTCCCGAGTACTGCCACTAAATACGGACCAATTAAGGAGTTACAATCAGACATTAATCCACCTAGATACAGGGAAACTCACACCAGAGAATACCATGCGTACTACCTGGCAAAAGGACTAGATGGTACCTCAGCCCTTCCTCACTTCAAACTTTAAGAAACCAATGCTGATCGCGTATTACAATGCTGCTCAATTGGCTCCTAAATAACCTTAAAAATAATAGCTACTCTGTTCTTTTGCCAATTAATCTACATCTTACCTTCTGAGAAAATTTATCTACATCTTTATGTATTCTGAAGTATTCAACCTCTACATAAGAATGCTTTTAAATATTCTCTAGTGTCTGCATGGATCCGAAATTTTGTCTTTGGACAAGCAACTGCAACTTTGGCTTTGTTCTCATCACCAATCCATTGAAAATTGAGCTTAAATATGCATACATGACCATCTGGCATGGTGGAGAATTTTTTGTTGAAAACTAGGCATAATCTGCAACGTTTAAGAGCTGAGAGAACCATTGTAACACCCTTCTCCAAGATAAAAGCAATTCTCATGAAGAAAATGATAGAAAGGTTTGGAATGCAACGTTAATGGTGGTGCAGACGCCAGCCTCCGTTTGATCTCTCAATTGATTGCCAAAGCAACTGTGTTTATTCTGTGCAGGAAAGTACTTTGTCTTCCCATCCATTTTAAACCTCAAAAGCACCTCAGGCGCCTCAACAATTTCTCCTTAGTATGTTTCTCAATGCTGCATGTAACACAGCAACAAATTCCAATCTCACGAGACGAATAAGTAAACCAGACGCAGTCCTTCTACATGCCTTTCACAGAAGGTCACCACCACCTGTAGGAGTGGAAATAAAAAAACAGATTTAACCTCAGAAATTATCATTAATCACTATTAGTAATAAAGAGGGATGCTCAAACCCTCAGAAACAAGAATCTAAACATAAGTTGTTGATCTTGCGATGATATGATCTATTGTCAAGAATAAGAAGCAGGGGTTAGACCTACAAGGACCATTATAGGAATAATTAAGTGGGAAACAAATAAATATTTGGATTTTAAATAATTTGAATTACCATTGCATCTGCCCATAAGTTTGTGCCATATGAGCACTTGATTTTGAGATTTTCCCCACCTTTTCCTGATCTTCTACCGTTTCAGTCAAACGTCACCCATCTATATAGCAAAACTTTATCTACTTCAAATTCCCATTATCTCTGAATGTCATCTCCATTCTTCAAGAACAAATCTTAATGAAATAATTCAATAGCATAGCCAGCTAGTTTAATCTGCCCATCTAACTCAATCAAAAGTGAGTAAATTTCAACAGAGGCGGGATGGTATCTATCAGAAGCAGCAAACTGATGAATCTCCCTTCCCATTTCAATCCAACTGGACCCAGGAGATGTCTTTTCTACTCTGAGTACCTTCATGGTTGCCCTGAGCTTAGCAACCTCGCTCCATCTATTTGCTTCAGCATACATGTTAACTAAAAGGGTGTGATATCCACTATTATTTGGCTCCAAAACCACCAACTTATCCACAGCAACTTGAGCAATCTCCAAGTTCTTGTGAAGCTTACACCCACCTAGTAAAGCACCCCAAATAACAGAATTTGGTTCCATTCTCATATTTCCGATTAACTCTATAGCATCTTCCAGCAAACCAGCCTTGCAAAATAGATCAACCATGCACCCATAGTGTTCAATTTCAGGAGCTATGGAATAATTGAGAGTCATGTTAAGGAACCTCCTTCGACCTTCATCAACTAGTCCTGCATGAGTGCAAGCACTCAAAACACTTACAAAAGTAACACCATTTGGCTTCATCTTCTCATTCTCCAATCTGTAAAACATTGCCAATGCTTCTTCTGCATATCCATGAACAGCAAGCCCTTCAATTACAGAATTCCAACAGAAAAGGTTTTTGTCCCGCAATTTGAGGAATACCACGAGTGATCTATCCATGCTCCCACACTTTGCATACATATCAATGAGAGCAGACCCAATATAGACATCAAGATCAAACCCATTATGCAAAACATAAAGGTGTGTTTCCTTTCCTAGGTCAAGCACCCCAATATGGGCACACGCCGAAATAACAGTGGACATAGTCACTTCATCAGGCTTAACCCCGTTAGCCTTCATTTCATTGAAGACTGCCAATCCTTCGGTATACTGCTTGTTCTGCACATAGCAAGTGATCATTGTTGTCCATGAAATTAAATCTTTTATAGGCATCTCATTGAACAGATGCTCAGCAGCCTCTACATAACCCAATCTTGCATAGCCATCAATCATCGTATTCCATGAAGCAGTATTCCTTTCAGGCATCACGTCAAACAATCCCCATGCAGAACCCATATCCCCCACTCGGGCATGTGCGGAAATCATCGTCGTCCATACAAAAACGTCTCTTTCAGGCATTTCATCAAACACCTGTTTCGATTCATCAATTCTACCTAAGGTTGAGTAAAAATCAACCAATGCTGTCTCAACAAAAACGTGTGATCGGAACCCAATTTTCCATATCTGCCCATGAACGGTTTCTCCAAATCCTACAGCAGATACTAATGTACAAGCCTTTACCATCGAGGAAAATGTATAACTAGTTGGTCTAATTCGAGACCTCAACATGCCTAAGTAAAAGCCTAGAGCTTTGAGCGGGTAAAAACAATGGACAAAGCCTCTGATCATTGCATTGTACACGAATACATTGGGATCTTTCATCTGGCTAAAGGCCAGAATCGAGTAATCTGTTCGTTCAAATAACGAACAGGTCGTGATAAATTGGTTCATCAAAAAGCAATCTTGGTTTGCATTGGTCTTGGTCATAGAAGCGTATACAGATTCCAGTTCTCTCAAGCTTGAACATTTCTTCAAATTGTCGACTATATGGGTGAGTTTGTTGGGTTCTGTTGCAAGTCTTGGGACTGAGAAACGGTTGAAGTTAGTTATCGCTCTAATCATTGTTGTAACGAAGAACACGAACTAACACACGCTGAATCATTCGCATAAACACGGTTATCAACTCTGGGGGTGGGGCTGGACCGGCGAGGGGGTTTCCGAAGGGAATCCATTTGATTTTCCCCTCGCTCTTCTGAAATTTAAGTTCCAAGTAACTTTAACATGAGTCGAGCTTGTGGCGCTCTGATATGTTTGAGTTTGGTTATCGAGCATCCTTCCTTATTCAAGCTCGACTAGATTATGTATTAAGTTTGTTTCAACTTGTTTTAATATTATAAATAAAAAAATTAATATAATATGTCAAAATTTGTATTTACATAACAATTTAAATTCATAAACTGAAAAATCTAAAATATTTATACTTTCAAATGAAATACGAAAAGAATTATACTATAATCATACATATAAAGTGTTAAACGAAAAAAAAAATGAGATTGTGAAAGAGTTAAAGTCGAAAATATAAGTCATATATTAAACATATTTGAATTGTTACTACTATTCAAACATTTCGCATTGCTGAAATTTATATAAGTCACATGAAATTCAAATCAATTTCTAATGAAAATTGATGGAGCTCGGAAAATAATGGCCCAAGTCCAGGGAGATGTTTGAGGTTATTTATGACTGAGCAGTTAATCGTTGAGTGATTTAGTTGTAAACAAAGGAAAGCAATATGTAAAGTCGTTCATCTCAGTCCGGAGACCAATGTTATGTCCGTTGTAAAAGAGTCTCTTGTCCCTTAAGGTTGTATATTACTTAATTCTTAGTGACTATAACCATATTGCAGGCTCTCGCCTTTTGTGAATGTAAGCTTCCTATTCTCTTGTTTCTAGGGCTTAAGGGCGTGATGGGGGAAGATGGATCCCTTTCAATAGGATAACAGTGTCTTGTTTATACTAGTGTTTTTCCTAGGGTTTCTTGTAGCTCATTCTTCATTTCTTGTTGATTCTGTGGGTCTTTTAGTCGTGTCTTGTAGTGTTCTCCGTCATTTGGTGTCATTGTTTCCACGATCTCTAAACAGTTATGCGCACCAACATCCTCTGCTCCAGGGAGTGCGTGATTGTCATGGGTGTCAGGAGTGGTCCCTTTGTCCCCAGGTTACGTGGTGCGATGGGAGTGTTCCAAGATAGGTGTTGGACTAGGCTCCCATATCTTGGGCTATCCTTTGGCTGGATCAGATCAGGACTAGGCTAGACTTTGGTTCTTCTAGTAGTGTTGGGCTTGGTCTTTAGGATTTGATCCAGTTTACTGTAGGTATTGACATGTCATGGTTGTCCCTATACTGACCATTACACAAATAAGGCTTTTTTGGGCTTATTGGGCTGTTTGATGGTGGCGGGCCGTACTCAAGATCCTATCTTTATTAGTTGCCCCCCAAACCTAGGTCACGAGGATGGCATCAACTCTGACCTGGGATTAAAATCCTCTTTTTCGAATTCGACATGGTTTCCCAGGATGGTGGTTGTGCTTGATTGTCATCTCTGACCTGAGTTGTGCTGTGTGATCCTTGGGTGGCTATGATGAGAAGACTGTGTGCACGTGTCATCCTCTGGTGAGTCCGTTGGAACAGTTTTCTCACGTGTCCTGTTACCTGTCTGTCACGAATAAAATGCTACGTATAAAAAAGGGAAAAATCCCTTTGCCTTTCCCACCCTGTGTTTTTGAATTCCCCTTCCTTCGTGTCTCTTCCTCCTTTGGCTTCTCGAGACATGAACCATCGCTGGGGAAGTTTGTCGTTTCTTCTTCTGAGTCAGAGTTCGAGAAGCCGGTCACTGAGGAGGTTGAAGAAGAAATTGTGGCTTCCTCCAGTGGTCGTTCCCTCTCCACTAGTGAAGAGTCTTCTGGGTCCGCCCATGAAGTTTCAACCTCGGCTTATTTGGCAGCGGCTCAAGCTCCCCTTGCTTTACCTTCTATTCCCTTCGATCATTCGATGAAGAGGAAATTTAAGTCAGTTTTGTCTTTTATACCTAGAAAGAAGACTCGACGTGATCAGTCCGACCTGATATGTTGCGCGGAGGTAATTCCTAGTTGTCTTGATGATGAAGACCTAGACCATCAATGGGGAAGTTTGTCTACATCATCAAGACAACTAGATGTTGCCTCCGCACAACAAGTCAGGTTGGACTGATCACGATGAGGCTTCTTTCTAGGTATAAAAGACGAGACCGAGTTAGATTTCCTCTTCTTCGAATGATCAAAGGGAATAAAAGGTAAAGCAATGGGAGCTTGAGCTGCTGCCAAAGAAGCCGAGGTCAAAACTTCATGGGCGGACCCGAAAGTCTCTTCACCAGCGGAGAGGGAATGACCACTGGAGGAAGCTGCAGTTTCCTCTTCAACCTCCTCAGCGTCAGGCTCCTCAAACTCTGACTCAGAAGAAGAAGCGACATACTTCCCCATCGATGGTTTAGGTCGTAAACCGGAATGCAGAGAAGGCAGATGCAAGGCAAAATTCGGTAAGTGATCTTTTGTTATTGGATTAGTAGTAAAAAAAAAATTCTAAATGATCTGAATCTTGAAAATTAAAAGTCATTTTTTTATATCTTTTAGAATTTAGTTTGTACTTTATCATAAATATTTTTTATATTTTAATAAATTCAAACTCAAATCTACACAAGTTTAATTAAACATCGAGACAAGTAACACTCAAGTTGGGTCTTCATACCGAACTTTATAGTATGTGACATTTAGGGACTAGATTGAGACCCCTTCTTGACAAATCATAATTTTCAACCAAAGCAGCTTTATTCCTGTAATAAATACCATTGACAATGTTGTCATTACCCAAGAATCGGTTCACTCACTAAATAAGAAAAAAGGCCAAACTGGTAGCATGATGATCAAGATTGACCTTGAAAAAGCTTACGATATGATCAGGTGATCATTTCTTCATCAAACTCTCCAAGATTTTAATCTCCCACAATCTTAGACTGATTTAATAATGAGTTGTGTTACAAGCACGTCCCTTTCAATTTTATGGAATGGGACTCATTAATCCCTATTAAGCCCAAAAGAGGCCTTAAACAAAGAGACTCTTTATCCCTTTATCGTTTTGTTTTGTGCATGAAAAAACAAGACCAATTAATACATGAGAAAACTCAGAGAGTTTATGGAAGGGGCTTCAAGCATCCAGAAGAGGGCAAAAGATCACCCATCTACTCTTTGCTGACGATATCATCTTGTTTTCTAGAGCTATGGAAAAAGATTGTGAATTGGTTAAAGAGGTTTGGAAGATTTTTGTAACATTTATGGATTAAAAGTCAGCCTTGCCAAGTCTAGAATCTTCTTCTCCACAAATATTAGCTTACCACAAGCAAGACACCTCAGTAAGATAAGTGGACTCACGTTAACTAAAGACCTTAGAAAGTACCTACGTATCCCACTGGTTCACAAAAGAACATCACACACTCGCTTTAAGTTGGTGATTGACAAAATGCAATTAAGACTCGGTGGATGGAAAGCTAAGAACCTATCAATGGAAAGAAAAGCCACCCTAATCTAATTAGTTACTTCAGCCATCCCTTCATATGTATGCAGACCAATTGGCTTCCCCAATCAACTTATGATCATATTAACAAGATTAATAAGAACTTTATTTAGGGGGGACACTAAAGAAAAGAAGAGGGATAAGGTTTGTACGCCTAAAGCTATAAGAGGACTAGGGAATTAGGAAAAGTAGGGAACACAACACAACCTTAATTGCCAAACTAGGATGGAAAGTGAAGCAAAACCACCAAAGCCATTGGGTTGATGTCATTAGGAGCAAATACACAAACCAGGAGAACAACGATTGGGCAGTTAAGGGTTCTGCTTCTCCCACTTGGAGAGCAATCATCAAAACAAAAGACCTCCTTGATAAAGGGTCATAATGGATTGTTGGAACATGAAATAATATTCAATTTTGGACTGACAGTTTTTTTTTATTGGGGAGGGGGGAGGGAATGAACCCCTCCTACAGAATCTGCAACCTCTTCAGCCAGTCAACGTACTTTGCCTAAAATTCTTCGGACCCCACTCACGAAGTATGAGTCCTTATAGGACAAACTTTGCTGGTCCCCTCCAGCAATGGAAACTTCACAACAAAAGCTACATATAACCTAATTGTAATGGGAAACAGGTCCAATGATCCCCCCATAACCTGGAACTGGATCTGGAAACTAGAAATTCCCCAAAAGATTAAATTCAACTTGGGGCTGGTCCAACATGACAGGCTATTGTCCAACCAACTTAAAGCCATGAGGAATTTAACTAATGATGCCACATGTACCAGATTCAACTTCTCAGAAGGGTCAACAATTTATATACTCAGAGATTGCTCCAAAGCCCAAGAGGTTTGGAGTAAATTTAAGATATAAACTACAAAGGAGAGCAAACCAAGAGCTAAGCCTCCCTGGCTGGCTTAACTCCAACTTCAATGTCAAAGCTATTGAAGCCAGGGGAGGAGTTCTGTAGGCTATTGTTTTCGCAGCTATCATTTGGCATATCTGGGAAGACAGAAACAGGGAGTGCATAACCCTCACTCACTCGAACCACCATGTAGTGGCCAGAAATGTGTGGCAAACTGCAGTAGATTTTGCTAATGCCTTCCAACAGTTTCACCCCACTAGAGCACCTAAGATAACTAGACTAATCTCTTGGTCATTTCCTTCTACAAGATGGTTGAAACTTAACACGGACGAATATTCTGAAGGCAATCCAGACTCAATCGGGATTGGAGACCTGATAAGGAATGATCAAGGTTGTTGGAAAGTAGGTTTTTATGGGAAACTGAATGAGACAACAAGAATCCAGGAAGAGCTTTGGGCTCTGGGTCATCCTAAGAGGACTTGAACTTGCTCACAAGACGGGATGTAGCATAATTGTCCTTAAAACTGACTCCCAAGAGGTATTCATGCTCCTCACCAACCTACTGTAAGAGGATCACCCCAACAAGGCACTGATAGCAGATTGCAAACATTTATTGGAAGTTATCTAAGCCCTAGTCACTCATTGCGCGAAGAGAATCAATGTGTTGATATCCTCATAAACCTTGGAGAACAGAGACAAGAAAGGCTTGTGGAGTTGCTGGTCCCTCCACATGAAGTCCTACAAGCACTTAGGGCTGACTTTTCTAGTGTAGCTTTTGTTAGGGAGACTTAACCTCCTCCTTTTTCTTTTCCAAAGCACCAAAAAAAGAAAGACATTTGGGGACAAAATCCAAAGCACATAAGACATTCGTATTACTTAATTTAAACAGTGCAATGTCAGAGTAGGGTGTCATTGAATATCAAACCAGTAGAGGTTTTGCTTTTTGTTTCTTACTTCCTTTGCTCCTTCTAACTGGTCATGGCTGGTGTTAATTTCAGTGGTTATGATTTGATCAAAATAAAACTGGTCATAGCTGGTGCCTCCATATCCTATTAAACATCAAATGGCATAACGTGCATAAATTTCATGCTTGAATGTGCATATATGAGTTTGTTTTCTGCTCGGTTTAAGCAATCAATCATGGATCAACATCCAAATAAATCAATTATCAAGGCAGGTGCTACCCAAGGAAGGTCTTTTTCTTGGTCAAAAAAGGTACACTATTAAGATGAATTATTAATTTGATCGTGTTGGTTTAATAGTCTAATGGGTAAAGTGTAATTTACACGGTTTAAAGATCATGTTTATTTGATGCGCATGAGTTGCAAGTGAATGCACTGAGGGTTGTGTTCCTACTAAAAGTTCAAAAAACATGTTGGAATGATTTCTAGTCACGAGAAAAAAGATAAATTAGTTATGCACCAAACATATCATCTCAAGAAAACCAAGAGATTAGAGGTCTAAAAGTCATTGGTGGTGTCATTTAAAAAAAAAATGAATAGGTATCTAAAAAAAGCCTAATAATTTAGAAGCATTGCAATCACTCTAAAATGAGCTGTTGTTGCTATTCATTTCTCCAAATGCTAACGTCTACAGATTATGGTAGTTGGCACAATCTCAAAACTATGTGGCTACATCATCCTTTGGCCTCTTCTTCAAGTTTGTTCACTGCATTTGGTTAGCCGCCGCCACCCAACCCCACCCAAATCCCTTTTGTCACCCAACAAAGCTAAGGCTTGGCATTAATTTAGCCTATCATCCATCTTTAGCTTCCATACAAATTTCTGTAAGTAATTTACTTAAGGTTCCATGGATGGAGCCACCGGAGAAAACTATTTTCTTTTGAGTGAATAAGTCTAGTGCTTACCTAGGAATACCATGTATTATTTTATTTTTTTTTGTCCAATTACATAGTGACACGTAAAGAGTTGCTTTTATTATCTTACATTATTTTATTAACCACTTAGGTACCATAACCATATCCTATATTTCAATATCATATCCATTAGCTATGTTCCATCATCTCTTTTGCTTCTCTCCATTCTTTTTAATCCCTTTAGTATTTCCAAGTCAACCACACTAAGTGATGATCAATATATTCCATTCATCCATGACCAGAGTCCTTATTCACAGTTTTTTTTCTTACTGGTCATCCTGGATGTAAATTGCCACCCCTTTTATGAGGGCTCAAAGGCATCACAATCCCTACATGAAATGTTTTTAGGGGAAAGGGTGGTTTTTTTAGAGGGGGAGGAAAGGGGAGGTCCACCTACATGAAATGTTTTCTATCACGGTAATATAACGTTATCATTGCATTATATCAATTGTGTTAGGTAATATAGAACACACCATATAAATGTAAGGTTTTGTTATTAGGTCGTATCAACGATGATGTGATTCGAGTATCTAGCCCCATCAATCTACTACTCATGTTTTGACATGGTTATTTCCTTTTCCGCGAGAGCAGTGATATCGAAAGATCAGCCAATCTACAAAACCCTTGACGGCAACCCAACAAGGTCGGTTGGTCTTTTTTGATGCTTTCCCTATGGCTGCTGCTATCGGTAGTGTTGTTGCGTACCAAGACGACCATAGTTTGATACAGGCCAAAAGGGGTATCCCACTCTTTTTGGCATTTTGTATGTAACCTGCTTAAATTTTATAATCAAGTGGCAGCTGATACCCCATTTTCCTCCCTTAAATATGAGCTTCTCGTACTCTTCTCAGCCGAAACCACCAAGAAATAATACTCCCAATTAAACACACATTTCTTGAGGCTGCTAATCATGTCTAACACCGATGACGGGTTTGATTACGATAGAGCAAATGAAGTGAAGGAGTTCGATGAAACAAAAGCTGGAGTAAAAGGACTCTTAGACTCTGGTGTGATAAAGATCCCCAGAATCTTCATTCATAAACCTGAAACCATCCTCAAGTCATCACCTCATACTGGTACTAAACATCTCCGGGTTCCAGTGATAAATCTTGAAGGCTTTGACAGTGGAAGACGAGGGGCGATTGTCAACAAAATATTCAAAGCATCGGAAACATGGGGATTCTTCCAAATGGTTAACCATGGGATTCCCATTAGTGTTATGGAGGAGGTGATAGAAGGCATAAGGCGTTTCCACGAACAGTCCCAGGATGTGAAGATGGATTGGTACTCGCGTGATTCTGAGCAGAAAGTAAGGTATTACTGTAATGGAGATCTGCATGTATCCAAAGCTGCGAACTGGAGGGATTCAATAGCTTGTAACTATGATGACAGTGTCCTGGACTCTGATGCATTACCTTTCATTTCCAGGTAACTTGCAGAACCCAAAACTACTCACATGCTATGCATTTCATAAATTCTTAGTATTCACTGAATTATAACTTTCAGGAATGCCATAAACGATTACATGAAATGCATAATTAGGCTTAAGGACGAATTATGTAAACTACTCTCGGAAGCACTAGGGCTTAACAGTGACTTCCTAGAAAGGATTGGTTGCATGAAAAGTGCTTCATTCGTGGGCCACTACTACCCCTTTTGCCCCGAGCCAGACTTGACTCTAGGCGCAACTAAGCATTCAGACCCATCTTTCATGACTATTCTCCTGCAAGACAACATTGGCGGCCTCCAAGTTCTTCACCAAAATCATTGGATTGATGTGCACCCAGTGACAGGAGCCCTTATAGCAAACATTGGAGACCTTATGCAGGTTAAGTTCTAGAATATGCAGCGCTAACTGTTGAACATTTTTTGAAATCAAGACCTAATTTGTCTTGCTCAATTTTGTAGCTTATTACCAATGACAAGCTAAAAAGTGTGGAGCACCGAGTACTAGCAGGACAGGTTGGCCCCAGGATATCAGCAGCATGTTTCTTCTACCCAAGTACTGCCAATAAATCCAAACCCTATGGACCAATTAAGGAGTTTCAATCTGACTTCAGTCCACCTCTATACAGGGAAACTCACCACAGAGAATACCAAGCATACTATAAATCAAAGGGACTAGATGGTACCTCGGCCCTTCCTCACTTCAAACTATAAGAAACCAATGCTTGTAATAGATAGATCAGAAATTACACTACAGCAATACTTCAAAACAATTGCTAGTCTATTCCATTGCCAATTAATCTACATCTTTTTGGATTGCTCTGCAGTTGTAGTTTAATTTTCCGAAAAGTACGTTTCTTAAAGGGTTAAGCATGTGTGTAAAGGTTCCAGAATCCTGATTATCCAAAAGAGGTATTACAGTGGACAGCCAGACAGTAAATAGCTGGTGCAATCTGACTTCTGGACAAACAGCTGAGTCAACATCAAACAAGATACAAGCAGCAAAAAAAAAAAAAAAGAATAGGAATAAGAATAAGAAAACGAAACCAAATTAAAAAAAAAAAAAAGGAAGATGAAATCTCCTCACACCTGTAGCAGAGGGAAAATGGACAGCAAAAGAGAAAAATTGTTCACAGTGGATAACATAAACCACAAATTCAATTAAAATCAAATGGACTTACACATAGCCATTGGACCGCAGTGTTAGGTTGCAAATCTGGGCTGTCTTTCAAGTTCCCGAAATCATTTTTCATTAAGATGATGGCGAAGAAAATAGTCATTTTACTTGAGTCTTATTCCTGGTTGCAGTATCTGAATAAGTGCCCACAGTATATCCATCCAATGCATGATTCTGTCGCTCTGACCCTGCAAAGATGACCAAATGAAAATTATTTCAGAGATTTTACACCAAAGTGGAAGAAAGCAAAGTTCAGAAATATTGTTTAAATTCTAGCCAGTATGTACATATAATGGAGTTTCTTAATGCTCTCCTCCTTGGAAGTCATATTAGGAGACTATTATTGCCAACTAAATCCAAAGTTTTAGAACATCTAACCGAAGATCCAAAATTTCAACCAATGAAAGATCTATGGTCTTCTAGAAAGCAGGCAATCAGTTGCTTTTTTTTTCTGAAGAAGTGTCTTACTTTCAAGTTATCACCATCTCACGTTTTTTTTTTTTTTTTGACGAAAGTAGTTGTTTCGAGTAAGTTAAGACCACCTCAATTTTAAAATCAGTTCAACATCACATAAGAGCAGGGCCACAATTGTACATATCAATGAATCCTTTAAATGCTACAAGCACAGTTCAGCTACAAATTGACCTCTCAATCGAAGTGTAAACGATTGAAGGGGTAAAATTATAATTTAACAAAAAATACATCAGAATTGATCCTAAATGTTATGATCGATCTCAACAAACCTCATTTCATCGTAATTTTATGAAACGGAATTATAACTTTACCGTTATGTTAAAATTATTTTTAGTATAGTATCAAAAAATAAGTATTGTGCGGTATAATCTTACCCTTTCATAACATGATAATTTAGGTTATTCTTCCTGCACCACACCACATAAACATTATCCTTGGAATCCCTTGATTTTGCTTAACAATGCAATCAATTTGCATTGATTATGGTGTCTGATTTCTAACCATTTTTAGCCTCTCTCTCTCTCTTTTTTTTTTTTTTTTTTTTTTCTGTTTTCACCTGAGAATTTTTGGTGTGATGTCAAATAATCACATGCTTAATCATGATGTTGCTTTAATCCAATAGATTTTGTCTATGGGAACGTAATAAAAAATGTTTTAACTTTTATTGTTTTTTGTTAGAAACATAAAATAAGGATGTTTAACTTGGTGCCGCAATTTTATAAGGTTTTGGATTGCACTTGTATTTACATGCTACCTTTTTATTAGGATAAATCTCTTGTATCCTATTATCATATCTTAATCTTAACCATGTAGATAGTGATAGATATGTTGGATCCTATCATCATATCCTAATATTCTCCCAGGGTCCGTTTAGTTAGGAAGTAAAAAATAATAGAAAGTGAAGTGAAAGAAAAGAAAATAATAGAAAATATATTTTCATACATGTATTTTGTTAGAATGAAAAATTTATCGGAAAGTTTTTTAAAAAATTCATTCTATTGTTTGAAATAAAGAAAAGTTATAAGAAATTTTTGACAATTGTCTAAATTACCCTTAATTATATTAAATCGATCTAAAAAGAAAAAAATATATATGTAATTATAATTGAAAGTAATTTTTTTAAAAAAAAGGCTCAAAACTTAATTTTAAAACAATTACCAATACAGGTCTTTGCGCCAAATTGTATAATTAATCAAATTCATACCAATTTTTTTTAGAATTAATAACCAATAAGATATTTTAAGAAAAATAGGGGTAAAATAAGAAGTTAGTTATAAATCACAACTTTCTTGCATTTCTTTGTGTTTTTTACAATAAAAAAAGTTGGTTATTTGTGAAAAAATTCAAGCATGAAGGAAAATTATTTTTTTCATCATTTTAGTTATCATACTAACCAAACACATAAAAATTTAAAAAATCTTCTTTTTCTTGTATTTTCTATTATTCTCCCGCTAAATAAACGAACCCTTAAGTTGGTACACTGATGAGTTGAAGTGTTCAATTTAAACTGAAAATAACAGTTCAAGGTGGGACAAAATAAGAACTCTTTTTTTTAGTTCTATTTTATTTTTATTTTTTCTTTCCCATCACCTCTTAGATCCTATCATCATATCCTAATATTTTTATTATTCTCATTATATCCACTTTTTTATCATTTCTATTCTCTCCTCTCTTTTCATCTCTCCCTCCCTCTCTCTCTCACACACATTATAGATGGGATTTGGGAACCAAATTACCCTAAGTGTATCTTGTAGCTTAGCTTTTTACTAACAAAATATCTTGGAGAATGACTATTTATTAGTCTCCACAATCATGAGTAGAGGTTTGATCTTTCTAAGTCAACAAAGGCGGGCCTAGGGAGATGACTTAAGATTTTTGAAAAAAAAAAATTAGAGGGAGCGGGACTTGTCAAAGCTTAAGAGATTTTATAGCCAATTCAAGTATAATACCAGAGGTTTCTAACTTTTTTTAGGAGGATACCAGCCCCACCAACCCCCTTGCCACCTATATCCATCACCATTGGATATCTATAATATAAAATATGAAATATTTTGGTAAGTTCATTCGACGATCTCAAATAAATTCATCTAACGATCACTAATATTCCTCTCAAATTTTTACTATGCCTTCATACACACGTTACCCTTAGTATATAAGAATAAAAGGGCAGCACAGTCAAATATTATTTTATTTGCCGATGATCATATGTGCACAACCTAATCTTGTGTTTGTTTTCCAGACTTGAAATCTTGAAATTTAAGGCATAATGGAGTACTCTTACTGTTGCATTTTCCTGATTGTACATAAATATGATCATCACAGTTTGAAGAAATACGCTCATTATTCTTAAAATTACAGTACATCCTCTATTACATAATGTAAAGGGTGGAGCTCATAACTCTCCATTGAGGATATGCAACGGGCACATGCCACTTGCTTATCAAACACATTTTCAATGTTCATGAGCATTAACCCGATCAAGGGTCAAGCTCGTAACGTTCAAGTGGTGGTTTTCCTTCATAAGTATCTGCTACATAGGTGCTAACAAAATCTTTACATATAAATGCTTTATAGCGCGGAGGACTGCCTTTGTTAGTCAGTGCTCTTGCAGGTTCAACATGGCTGTCACTGGAAGGATGGATGAAGCTAGCGACAGTTGTTCGAGCAACACTTGTGTTCGTTACAACTCGATGATCAGCACTCCTCAACTTCCCATTGCTAATTATCTGTAAACATAATTAACTGTTGGTGATAGAGAAAACTAACTGGGATATGCAATGAAAAAAAGAATCGAAGTGCTTGATACGGAGAAAAATTATTCATAAACTTGTAGCAAACTAAAAGAAATATCAGGGTGCAATGAAAAATCATTCGAGATACAATAAAATAGGCTATATACTCAGAATACATGAATTCATGAAAGATTTGGGGGGGGAGGACATCTAAGTCGGCTAAAGGGGTGAGTCAATGTCCAAATAACTAAGAATGGACTGCTATCCCCAAGGATTTGTGATCTTAGTAGAAGTACATAGAGTAGCTCCTACGAATACCTTTTCCAGGGGGAATATCCAGGGAATTCAAGAGCGTGGTTACTATGAACAACCAGTACCCCATTGTGCGAAAACTTAAACAAAGATTTTTTCTCCATGATAACAATGAGAAGTATTATGCTACAATCACATCTGTGAGGACTCATTTTTATTCTTATTCTCCCTCTTTTTAAATAAGCCCTTAAGTGGAACACTTTGGAATCCAATTGCACCAATTATCAAATGCATAAGTCTGCATCTGTCCATAAACCAACAACAATTTGGGATCAGAAACACTATTGCTTCTTATCAAGGCTTCTTACATTTAGAGTTGTCAAATGCTTGCTCATTCCACTGTTTCTTAAGCACATGAATAGCCTTTCATGTTTAGAAATTAGTAGACTGAATGCTGTTGAAGGCATGACTCTGATCACTTTGATTTCAACACAAAACAGTTGCACAAAAACTGAAGAGATGCAGAAATATACCTGTAGCATGTGGCCTATGTTAACCACAAATGCATCGGTAACAGGCTCAACTGCAAGCCATCTTTCATCTTTTAGAACTTGAAGGCCATTTACCTCTCCTTGGTTAAGAAGGGTGATAAGGTTGACATCACTATGTTTAGGTAATCCCAAGGTCAAGCTTGGGTCTGGGCATGGCGGATAATGATTCAGAGCCATTAGCTGAACTTGGCTTAGTCCAGACCCTAAATATCCTGGTTCGAGTCCTATTCCTTCACAGATCAGATCGAGAAGCCACATGCCCAGCTTCCTCACCTCAACTGCATACCTTCCAACCACCTCTCTGCAAAATGCACAATAAAGAGAACTGTCAGTGTAAAACTATAGATTGAGAAATATTTTGAAGATAATGGAGTTAACTGTAACAGCTTGAGTCCTCATTCATTTTATCTTTGTACCAGACAACTGCATCATACTTGATAACATTGTGATTACTATAAATGTTTGAGATTCAATAAAAGTTGGCAACCTTTCTGCATATCACAAGAAAAAAAATGTTACCCGGATTATGGATCGATTTAATCTGTGCTACTGGTACAAGTATGTTGTATTACACTTTTCCCAGTACAATTTGCGATGGGGTTATACCTGATTGGTATGCTATTTCGGGTTGTAGTTCGCTTGGTAACTCTTATCCGAATCACTTGCACTAGTATATCAAATAATATACAATCATGTATTCATGTATGCATAGTTAACTTATTCTAATAAGAGTTCCGAAGCAAATCATAATCAAGACAGCATGTCAGCAAGTGGTTGTAAATACGAAAAGCTAGTAGTTGCAATTTGTATTATGCCTGTGTCGTTTCAAGTTGTGCAACCCCACACCACTTCATAGGCTGTTAGGGTAGCTATGATTCTGTTATTTATGAGGAGGGCTGGATTGGTGATGTGCACTATCCACCAAAATCAATGGTATGAAAATCATAGAAGCAATGAAGCACAAGTTACATACCTGTACCGAGCTGGCTTTTCAGGCCAATCTTTTACATGATCCTCTAGAGGATAACAAGGGTGCCGCAAAGTGTCTCTCCAGAAATGCACCTTCTCTCTTACATAATCAATGCTCGTGTACAGTCTACAACTTTTCTTTGAATCCTCAGAGTAAAATCTTACCTTCTCCTCTGCAGGCATATCAAAGAACTCTACGCCCACCTTCAACGCATTGCGCATTAACTCCTCCGGTACCCCATGATTGATCACCTAATTTTGAAAAATAAAAAACATATGGGGATTTGGATTAGGAGTCATACAAATACCCAGCTGTTAATTGTTAGAAGATATCATCTATCCTACATAGAATATCACATATATTGGATTTGAGTTTCTAGAAGATGATGTAAAGACCAGAAAGAATCCAAATTCTTGGCTAGCTTTAATAATCTTCTGAATCAACTCTGCCTTGTCATGAGCATGTTCTCCTTTAAGATCAATCACTGGGATGGTCTTGCAGGGAGGAACATCTAGCTTCCCAGGTCTCCTATCTGGGGGTAAAACATAAGACTCTGGCACAGTCTGAATGTTGCTCCTTATTGAAATACACTTCTCCATTCTCCAATGATTCTGATACAAGTCCGCAAATAGGTAAAACAATGAAAAAAAATGACTTTCTTGTATGTGTGTGTGTATATATATATATATTATGTCAATGAACCCAATTCTACTGCAGGAAATAAGGGATGCGGATCGTGTTAGTGAGAGCAATTTTAGTATCCCTGTTTAGCTCCTTTTGTAGACAAAATCTTCCATGAAATAAAGCACCCAACTTGATAAAGATGCTTGTTGAGGAAGGCCAAGCAAGAAACCTTGCGTTGAGGAGATATAGAAACAAGCTTGCAGACGTATGCATAGGCTGTTTCAATTCGATGGAGTACAATTGCTTGGCCCTTAGTATCAAACAACTCCTATATAAATATTCTGAAGAACAGAGCACGTTGAGGTGGACAAAAAAACAAACACCTGGTGCGCAATAATTAGTGGAATCAGATTCCATCCAAAACCGCTTATCCATTGAGCTCAGGCTCTTTAGTGCATTGACGCCATTAAACCAGAGATAAACTTCTGCTAAAATCGGGGTTGTCGCAGCTGTAACAGATAAGCATTCCAAATATATGGGTCCTCAAGCAAACTGTTATTTTGTCCTGGGAATGATTTCGTTTCTGGTAAGAATCAAAATTATTTATCCATGGACAGGATTTGGGTAACACAGTGAATGAGAAGGGTTAGATAGTTTTACTACTCTTACCCAGAAGTTGTTTCTACGACTCAAACCCTCATCTTACAAGGAGATTATTTGGGATCAATTCTAAAGTTTTTTTTTATCATAACTTGAATAAATTGTATAAAGTGGAGTCAAGACAATGAGACAAATTGCAGCTTGCCTTTGGCTCGATTATACATTTACAAGAGCAAGAAAAAGAATAATCAAAGGTAAAATGAGCTTGCCTCTATTATACATCCATTCAGATTTCCGTCTTTGTGAACAAGACACCCACCAAACAACAATATCCAAAAACAGCCCAGTAAACGTAAAAAAAAAAAATAGTCAAGAAAGTATTTTAACAGATCATACACAATTCTTCAATGAATCTCCTGCTCCCTGAAAGAAGCAAAAAGAAAGAACAAAATCAGCGACGAAGATACCAACGAGAGATAAAACCACAGCTGAAGTAGTAGACTCTCCAACACCTTTGGCACCTCCCAAGGTGGTAACTCCCCATGCGCAGCTCACAATAGATATGATTGCACCAAAAACTTGGGACTTGATCATTGCACTAATTATATCCCATGATTTAAGAGCTCTCTGAGCAGAATCCAAGGTGATGTTTATGCTAATTCCATACACACTATCAGCCAGAAGAGCACTGGATGCCATCCCTACTGTGAAACACATTAGAGTGAGAAATGGTAGTGCAATTGAGGTAGCAATCACCCTTGGTGTCACCAGATAATCAACAGGATTTGCGCCAAGAACTCTAAGGGTGTCAGTTTGTTCAGAAACTTGCATTGTTCCCAACTCGGCAGCAAATGCACTCCCGATACGCCCTGCAACTACAACTGATGTGACCACCGGACTCAACTCTCTTGAAAATGCTAGGGCTAAGACCCCACCAACAGATCTGTTTAATCCTAATCTGGTGAATTCTCTAACAAATTGGATAGTAAAGGCCATGCCAACAAAAGCTGCGGTTAGGAGAGACACCCCAACAGATCTTGGACCAACTCTTTCCAGTTGTTGGAGAGTGTTCCTCCAGTGGACTTTGCCTTTTAGAATCCTAATAATTACTTGCCCTGCCAGTATAAGAACTGATAATCCTCTCCATAAGTACCTAGGAGGAGACCACTTATTCAAAAAGGTCTCTGATTCATGATCCAATGCTTCATTTATGTTGGTATTTTCTTCAGTCACGGATACATATGGGTGACCATCATCTGTATTTGGAATTGAGAATAATCTGGTTTGCCGAACAGGTATGAGGGACTTATAGGCCTGAGCTCCTCTGGTGAATTCAAGTCTTCTGGGAAGTGAACCCAAGTTTGGGGGTTTTATTTTCACCCAAAGTCCAGGTTGGATAGAGCTGCTTCTGCAATTTGTTCAGAGCTGCGAGTTAAAGCGCATGGGTGGAGGAAAAATGGAGTTTAGACATGCAAGCGCATGTACACACAAATAAATTTTTTTTGGTTTGGGGGGAGGAGGGGGAGAGAGAGAGACCTGTCACAGAAGTAAAAGATCAGACGAGGAGGGTAAGCTGTTTGCATGGTAAGCACGTTGCTGTCTAAACTTGTGTGTGGGTAAGTTGATTCCTCCAACTCCAGTGTTTGCAAAGAAGAGAAACTGTGTAGCCAAGTGATCAGAAAAAATTGTGCTCAACTGAAGGTGGAACCTGAGCTCAAATATAGAAATTATTAGGGAGATTGTGTATGGCATGGCAGGAGGAAATGAGAAATGCTGCTGAATCTTACCATCCACTGATTGAAAAGATGATCCTCAAATTCTAAGACTTGAGAAGTTCAAGACTAAGCATGGAAACAACCAAAAGTCAAAAACTATTTTTGCACCAAGCTGACAACAAAAACCTACTACTCAACTCAACAAAGTTTTTATCCCAAAGGGTTAGCCACATGAATCCTATTTCTCCATTGTGCTTCATCAAGGGTCATATTTTCTGTAAAGCCATTAAAAATAATTTCCTTTTTCAAAAATATTATTCAAAGTTAATTTCGGCCTAAATTTGAAAATCTAGTAGCTCGTAGAGCTATTTACTTGATCACAGACATGCTTGAGTTGATGCCTAGTAGTTAATTTTTTCTTTGTCGGCAAAGTGTAACGGCTTCGTGGACTCATAAAAATAGCCCCAAAAGCATATAAATCTATCCATACAATAAACAAATAGCTATGCTTTGTATCCTGGTTTTCAATTTATCAAAAATTAATTTTCTGGCTTTGCAAAATGTCAGACCCTCGCAACTCAAATTATTAAAGTTTGTTTCTTTCTTCTTTTTTATCTTGAGAAAAATAAGTTTCTCCGAGTTCTTGTCGAACACTATCAAAAGAGTCAATCACAATTAAATCATTAATTAAAAAAAAGGGAAAAAAAGGAATCCTCAATAATTACTAATACATGATCAGAGAACTTTAGCATTCCGCAGATCAACATACTATAAAAACAAGTCTGAATTCATCTCTGATTACGGAGAAAGAAAATTTTCGAACAATATAAAGAATCAACTTTAGAAAGATCAATTTGGCTGAGTTTTAGGGTTTAGTATTTGCGTTGAGTTTTAACAGCAAATAAATTAAAATTATACACACATAAATACACAGAGAGGAATAGCTCGCTGTATCTGTCAAAATATGATAGGTTATCAAAATTCATAGTGCACTGTTCATGAGATAAACA
This sequence comes from Ilex asprella, assembly GCA_023539305.1. Classification (NCBI taxonomy): domain Eukaryota; kingdom Viridiplantae; phylum Streptophyta; class Magnoliopsida; order Aquifoliales; family Aquifoliaceae; genus Ilex; species Ilex asprella. The sequence goes on along the minus strand of CM042195.1, from coordinate 2,511,100 downwards.
AAAAAACGGAATGCCAACTGGAGAAACTTCACTGAACTAAAGATTCCCCAAGTTCCCAGCTAAAACAGAACTATTGTAATTATCATATTTTTACTGACTGCAAAGCATCAAATTGAAAGTGTATTTTCTCCCAGTTGAAAGTGATAAAGAAGATGAGAACAACAAATCCTATGATCATGATGCTTATGACAATTGCTACTATTATCCTGATTCCTGAATATCAGATAGTTCTGCATTTCAATGTACATATTTAGTTACAAACCATGGTACCATGTTAGACGTGACTACTTTTTCTTCAACTTGGTGTGACCTACAACATGTAATCATGTCTTGATTGCATCAGGGTAGAACGTTTTTGATTGTTCAATCCACACTCTTTCCAATTTACATACAAAAAATATTTGTCCAATTCACATACAAAAAATATTTGTCCAATTCACTCAATTTCATTCAATTCTCGTCCAATTTTTCAGAAACGTACAAAATATACTTACCGGCAGGTATAATCTCATACAATTTCAAACCAATTCCATGTTGTTGAAGAAATTCTAAGAACGCAGCGAAGAAATTGAAGAAACTAGATGCAAATTATCCAAATTGAAGGACTTGCAGGCAGTGTGCTGCTTCGAGGTGTGTGGTGGTCTTGATGAATTGGGGGTTATGGGGAGTAATCCATCGAAAGTTTCAAAGTGGTGGAGGCTTCAGGGAGTGGGTGCGCTGGTTCGAGATTTATAATCGTCATGATGAGGGTTTATGAATGGACTGTGATTGTGAAATGTGGAGATGGTTTTGGGACTGCACTAGGTTGTGGTGGAGGTTTCTGGGTAGCTCGAATGTACAAGAGCAGTGGTGATGGAAGGTAGGTTTAGGGCTCGAGTGCTTCAAGATGGGGTGGCGGCGAGGCCGTGGGTGGTGTTTTTGGGTGGTGCAGATCACCGACAGTGGGCTATTGGGTCGGTTGTAAGCTGTGATGGGTCTTAATCAGAAACAAAAAAAGAAAAATAAGCAAACAGGAGGAGAAGAGAGAACGGAAGAAAAGGGCTTACCTTGAAGTTGTCGGAGCTGCGACGGCGGCTGTAGTGGCCGGTAACGGCGGACACAGTGAAGGGAGATCGTGATAGTGAGGGAGGTGGAGGAGTGACTGATGGGGAGGTGAGACTGAGAGACCGGTGATCGGCTGTGTTGTGTTTGTTGGTTTGGCTAA
>CM042195.1:2495016-2509496 GCA_023539305.1 Ilex asprella | reverse complement strand
GTGTTAGTGATGTTTAAATATAAACTAGAAGGGGTGTCATTGAAAATTTAGAAATTAGAGGGGATGTCTTTGAGATATGATAAACTAGAGGGGGTGTGGCTGAAGTTTTCCCTAAATACTAACGTAGTAATGTTGTTAAATTAAGTTTTTTTTTTAACAATGTTAAAATTAACCAGGTGTAGCGGATTTGAATTAAAAAATATTTTATTCATACTCGATTCGTTTATTAATTTGTATCTAACGAATTGTATCATAACGGGTTCGTGTCGTGTATGAACTGTGTATAATTAATATATAAACGAATCGTGTCATCTATTTTTTCTGATTGACTTCACACATATTTGATTCGTTTATTAATTATGTCGAGTCGAAGCTATTCAGTTTATTACAACATCTCCAGCATTATGTCATAAACTTGGCATGGATTGTAGAAGTTACATACAAAAAATATAACTCATCATCTCCGACAATATGTGACCTTGTTCACATCTTCTGTCATGAACCTCCACAGTTTCTGGATTTTCAAAGCCATCAAATTAGATCAACACCAACCTTGAGGCCATCTATTTTTTGGATCCCATCTCGGGAACCATTTCTTCTTTTTCTTCGAACCGGAACCCAAGGTGGCACTCTCTTTCCGTCTCCATATCAACTTGAACAAAAAACTTCTACGGCTTGGCGTCACGGGACACTGATATTTGGCTGCTTCAGTCTTAGACATGCAGAAGAAGTCATCTTTCCCAGCAAGAAAGATTTCATCTCGAGTTCGAGTCGTGTTAAGCCTCAGGTACCTTTGTTCAAGGGACTCTTGAGGTATGTCTCTGGCTAACAAAGGAGAAGCACCCCCCCAGTTGTTAGTGCCCAAAGATGGGTGTTGGGGTGTCCTGAACTCTAACAGTTCTCTCTGCCTCATATCTCCCTTTTATCTCTCCAACCTTATCTTCCTACTGGTATAATCTTTGTCATATTTATGTAGTGTATACAGAGTGGTGAAAATTTCAAACCACCATTGGATTTTTCTTCATTGTTTTAACCGAAAAAAGAAAGAAAGCGTATGTTACACAGGCTAGCCGTATGTAAAGGAATCCATGATTACTGCCTATGTTACATTAGAAGGGATGTTTTGGGTAATACACTTGTTAGAGACAAAAAGGGGCGGCCATTTTCGAGACACTTAAACAAAGAAGATGTCTGTTATTTCATAGGACAAACAAGTGAAGGCAACAAAGCACCTAGTGGGTAGGAGGTCCTCTTTTATAACCCGATTCTTCCATCTGCGTACTTGCAGTGATGATATGTTATTTTCATTGCTAATAGAGAAGACAAAAAACAAGCATTGTAGTCGTTTAACAAGATATGGAATTTCATGCATGGTTTTATTGAATAGTTTAACACGACATGAGCATTTTAAGCATGCACAACAGCCTTGAATTGTATCCACATGCCTGGCATTGGAAAAAAATATACAAGTTTTAACACCTAGATAAATGCATCACAATACGACATCTTTGTAAGAAGGGGTTGCCGCATTCAGCTGCAGCCACAAACAGCTATTAAGCTATTAAAAACACATATTGGAGGGCTTGGAATGTTGAAAATGGAAGGCCAGACCTGTATAGGCCGCCTGTTTGTCTTATAATTCTCCAGAAGAGCTTTAAACACCATATAAAGCGTGGGTATCAGATAATCCAAGACTTGCTTACTTTTCTACAATGATAAGATTTGTTCATCTGATAACCCGGCCAAGCTCTAGAGTCGAGTACAAAGTGTTAACCAAAGACCAATACTTGAGGCAGTATCCAAAAATGCAATTAGGGATTTCAGTGTCACAAGTTTAATAGCTTACATGGTAGCAGGCTTGACTAGTTAGTAACAAACTCAAAACCTCCAGCAGAATTCCATAAGTTACATTTAAATAAAGCATGAGGAGTTGAACTGGATGAGGCACCGATCAAATGAAAAAGGTTGAGGCAAGTTTGAATTGAACAAAATTACATAAAATTCGGAAATGTACAAGGTAACTTGTAATATGTTAATATGCTTCATAACTAACTTCAGATTGAATTTCCTTAAGCACTCTTTCAATTTGCTTCCGCCAGCCTTGTGCGTATCAACTCAGGACTTGTTATCCTATTGATGCTGCAAAAGGACATGTAACATCATAAACCTCTTAAGTATTCATGTTTCTGAACCTATAAACAATAATCCAATCAACTGATGACAAACCCAATTTACTTCCTTGATGTTCAACAATCATAAATGGACCTAGACCATAGCACACAAAACAAATAAGGTGCATACAAAACTTACCAAAGCAGAAGATCCCCGCTAGATGCTGACTTCTCATATATCCATTCAGGAACTAGTTCTTGCAACAACCTTAGCTGCTCTTCTACTTCTCCTGTAAATGTAAACATAAGGACTTGGTGAAAAAGAAGTTTTTGCAAGATCAAAAAGTAGTCTATGTTTCTAATGATCAGAAACAAGGCTTACCTCTATCAACAATATCCAACTGGCTTGCTATTATCCTGTGCATAAGCTCCTCTTTCGTAATGACAGAACGCTTAATTGACTGAAATAAGAAATGAATCCTGTCAAAGAGCTTAGGTAAGCTGGCAATCATCCGCTGCCTCCATTTTGCTTGAGAGATTGCTGGATCTTGCTCTTCTAGTGCCTTCCTCTCTTTCTCTCTTATCTGCAGAGAAACATTGAGGTTAGATTTCTACGTGAAATTATAGTGTGGGCCTACTTTATCAAACTGATATATTTCATATTTGACAAGACGTAAAATGCAAGAACATCAGTGAAGCATATATAATGATGTTATCAAAGTCTGAATCTAAGAAGTAACTTAGAGAACTTCATTTATTAAGTCACTTTATATCAGACAGAATTTAAACAATAATGGCATACATTTATGCAATGGGTCATCTTAGTCACCTGTCCCTGATTCAAATTTCAATTACAATAGAACAGGGACAGCGAAATCTCTTCATTTCACATTGCAGAACATAAAATATAGGATATGGGCATGTCCTACACCGAAACATGCACAGAAAAAGATTAGAGCATAGCAAATTCATGATGGGCTTACTGATTGCAGAAGATTCTCAGGAAGAATGTCAAAAATATCACTGTCGATTGATAATCTTTGACTCTCACTACCTTCATCCTCTAACTTCGCATTCTTCACAGGAGTGTCAAATTTCAGGGACCTACTACGAGGTGGACGCCTAACCAATTTGTTTGGTGATCTGGTTGAATCATCATCTGGGCTCATGCAATGCCTCTTTGGTGGTTGCAATGCGGGTGTCACACTCATCAGCTTTGCTGGTGTTGAAACGTGTTTTGCAGGAGTTCCTTGGATGCTAGCATTTCCAATGGAGAAACAATCTTCATTCTCTGTCAAGTCCACTTTTTTGACTGACGTTGCAGCGGGATCAGAATGAGATGGCAGTAGACTGGCAGCAGAAGCCCCAAGTGCTATACATTCTTCATCTACTGATGGTTTTGAAGAGGATTTAATAGGGGAAGGAGCAGCAGGTGCCCTAATTCCCTTTCGAGAGGAATGAGTGTTCAATATATCTTGATTGGAGCCTGGCTGGGAGAAGCGCCTCCGGAAAGATTGAGACAGAAGGGATGATGCTGCTGGCTGCTGGTCTACAAGAGCATCAGTTGATATCTCACAAGTCAAGGATGAAGCGGAGGTTTTGATTATGTTTGTACGCAGATCTTGCTTTGAGCGATTGAACGGCTCCGGCAGTGTTCCCTCAGGAATTTCATCCCCCTAAAATGCAGAAGTCACACTCTCAATAACAACAGTACCAAAGATGTATGAAAGAGAAGCTAAAACACAGTCCGTTTCTTTTGGATATTTTATCTTCAAAAGTACAGAGCAAAATCTGTCTGGCTATAATCCCAACTTTTCTCTAGATCCATGCAAGGGTACAAAATATATCAACAAGTTCAAGGCTATATTAGGAAGTAAGTGGAGGAGAGCACTTAAGATGGGATGATTTCACTACAAGAATGAATGTCCTGGGAAAGAGGGTTAGACATGCCTTCTCAAGCTAATTATCACGGCAGGTAATGCAGGTTTTTTATGCTAAGTTTTTGAGTGTCAGATGAATAACAATGGTGGCCTGAAAATTGATGGTTTTTACAACATTGTGTGAGGATTTTAAAATGAAACCTCAAGGAAAAAACTTTCTACAAATGCAACTGGATCAACCTACTGTATAATTACACAGATGAAGCACCATATGCTAGCCATAAAACAATGGCTTTTATGATTTCAATCAATACCACTCCAAAGAATCATGCCCATTACATGAGCCTAAAGTAGCATCAACTACTCAGTCCTAGGAAATATGTAAGAATAATGATAATACCAAAGTTCCAGAAATCGAAGGCAACAACTAAATACGGTACATATTTAATAAATTACACATGGGAAGTATAAAATTAGCTTACCTCAGGATGGGATTTAGAGAAATCCAAAAGCCGAGAATGAAAGACTTTTCTCAACCGTGCATTCCCGCTAACCGATTTCATCTTCTCATCATTATCAATAGCATTCGTATTCAGTGTAACATGAAGGTCTGGCCTCATACAACTTGTTCGCTCATCATGCGTAAGAACTTTCTTTACCTCAATTGCCTCGGGTAAAATAAACTTCAGTTGAGCTAAATGACTATAAGTAAACCTCCTGGGAAATCAAATCAATTACAACAAGTCAGTACCCGTAACAAAAGTATTCTTAATAATCGAATCTAGAAACCCTTATGAATGCAGATTTACTACCTATCAGTCAAACACTCTATCTTGGGGCTAATATTTGTAAATGTTGATATAGATCCCTTCAACTGAAGCAAGCGAATTGAACTATCCAAGCTATTAAAGAAGCTGTCCAATATCTCATATCTGAAGACAAAAACACTAACATCATCAAAAAGTGTACAGACCAACAAGCATAAACACAATGTCACCTCAAATTGACTGCATATAAAAAAAAAGGCCTCCACAACATTGTCAAGCTTACAGGCCCTTACCTTGTCAAATACCATACAGCAAACAACACTCTTACATGTCCATAACTAAATACTTTCAAAACTCAACAATGAATACATTTGACCATATATACCCAAAATATTAAAAAAAAAATTGAATTTACATAATGTTATCTTTATATAGTCACTACACAACAAAATCACCAAAGAATATACTAAACGACGTTCACAAGATTCATTGAATTTGTTTTCTTTCTTTCCAATAACAACATCCTCTCAGATTTTCAGTCTCTTTTCTTTTCCGGATCTATTAAGACAGCAGCATCATAAAGTGATTAATCCACATCCAAGAAATTCATCAGAAAGACAACACAGGTTCTTACATTTATATTAAGTTTCTCAGATCTATAAGCAAAACAACCTTCAAAGAAACTCACAGGCACTTACTTTTCGGGGAGCTTTGCTGAGCCATCAGCCTTCTTTGATTTAGCAGCCGCAGTTTCACTCGGCAACGTCGCGATCTGATGTTTTGCAGCGTCCACAATCGGGTCGGATCGAGTAGGCGTGTTCGGAGCAGGTTTCTGGAGCCTCTGGGCGGCTTGTCTGACTTCTTTCACGGACATCGCCGCCAAGCGGTTCTTCAATCTACGCGGAGGGTTGATCGGCTTTTCAGGTGTTACAGAGTTCCATGGACTTTGATTTGTAGCATTCTTCTCCGTTTGATCGGACGGTGATACTGACGGTTTGAAGCTGGAACGGAGTATCTTCTTTGACTTGAAGGGTTCAAACGGTGATGATTCAGATGACTCCATTGCTCTGTGTGAGTGTGTGTGAGAGAGAGAGGCTCAGGGCTTAGAGGGAGAGAGTGAGGAATCCCGCTCGTAGGTATAAGGGGGTATTTGGCGGGAAGGATGAGGTGTATGCTGATGTGTCTATTTGCCACGTCACATTCGCGCCAAAATTCCTAGCTAGCGCTCTCACGGCGTTAAGTAATTGCCAGTGACTCTGTGAGGCAGGCTAATTTAGTAATTTAAGAAAAAAAATTGGACCGTTGTACTCCTACCAAAAAAAAAATGGGACCGTTGTAATCCGGACTATCCTGAAAAGAAACGCGAACTCCTAGACAAGTTTCGACCGTTGATTAAGAATGATTGTTTGTATTTTTGTTTTTTAGAAGGATTCTAATTTGTGATTTTAAGATTTAACAGTGATAGTGATCGTTAAGTGATAGTGATCGTTAAACTAATCGCTTATCTCTCTTTCATCTCATTCTATTATTACAAGGTTTTTTATTTAGTAATCTATGGATTTACTCACCAAATTTTTTATTTTCTTACCCAAAGATCGTTGAATTTAGTTTGAACATTTTTTTCTTAGTTTTCTTGTTTTTATCGAATCTAATTGGTTTATGTTACAAAAGGTTGGACAAGTGTTTAATTCATATGTAAAAAGCAAAATAATAATTTTAAATAAATAAAACATAATATCTATTTATATTATTATAACAATCAAATTAAGAGGAGAAAAACTTGATAAGTCTTCTCTTGTACTTTCTTAATTTTCTAAAATTTTAATTTATTTAATTTTATTCATCCAATCAATCCTCAACCTTTTACTCATATAAGTTGTAACTATTTTTTCACCTTTTTATTTTTTGATTTAAAAAAAAGTTAGTTTAATCTCTAATAACTTTTTATTAATTCTTCGATTTTAGATAACTTATAAATTCTCAAATGGTGAGTGAAAGAAGGGCGGATAGGATTTACAAATCCCCTCACGATGGTTCGACAATATGCTAATGGTAAATAGAGAGGTTATAGATAGTTATTGAAAGTTTGTGGGACCTATTAATCTTATAGTTTACATTGATTTCAGATTAAAAAAAAAAAAATTGATAGATGCAACAATGACTCTGAAATTCACAATTCTAGACTTGTTAGTTTCATGTGTAGCTGTTTCTTTTTCAAGGAAGCAGACCTTTATATTGGTCTGTTTACAAGTTCTTAATCATTGATCCTTTTAAAAACCATTGACCTTTGAGTTAAGAACTTGCTTGGTACTACTGCAATTTGTGATTGATCACCCACCAATTGTACTTGTGGCATCTGTTTAATTTGATTCTCATGGATATTGATTTGCCTATGATGGCAGATTCCCATTAAAATATTTCTAATGATTTAAACTTCCAAATTTAGTAAATAAATATACATAAAAAATATTTACTTCACTTAATAAAAAATGTTGTTGCTCACAATTTCAAGGTTAGCAAGCATGATTATCAACCTCCCCCTGGGTAAAAAATTCTTTCTGAGAAAGCAACCTTTTTCTAAGAGGGAGAGAGAGAAAGGAAGAAGAAGAAAGAAATTGGTGTTCAAGCTCTAATTTGAGGTAGGAGAAGTAACTTCTTGGTTCTCTACTTTCATTTCCCATTAATATAGCATGATTATGGTAATTATTTGTGATAATGTTTATATATATATATGTCTATGAATAGGTGTATGTATAATGCATAATGGTTATGATTGAAGACTGACTGCAAATATCTGTTCATGGATTTAGAATTCTGCTATGAAACTTTAGGGGATGAAAGAAGACATGTACATCAAGTCCAAATTTTTTTTAATATTTTCTAAAATTTTGCAGAAATCACTTCTGTTACAGAAATTTCTGTCTCTGGAATATCAGTTGTGAATCTTGTTTGACTGATCACCACTCGAAGTGTTTTGCTTAGGAGAATATTCACTGCTAGATATCATGGAGACCCTTGTCTCGAGCTGGTTTAAAGATCAGTCTTTGCCTGAAAATTATGTGTTCCCACCGGAAACAAGACCCGGGGAGGCTATTGTTCCTGTAAGCAAGAACATTCCAATTATCGATCTTGGAAAGTCAGTGGTGGGTCATGATCATCGAAACAACACAGTTCAACAAATTCTCAATGCTGCTCAGGAGTTTGGATTCTTTCAGGTCTTCTGCTACTGATATAATCTGATCCGATAGACCTTTTGTGAGGCTCTCTCTAACAAAAATAACACACTGAATATTGCTTTGTAATTAATCCAGGTGATCAACCATGGAGTTTCTGAGGGTTTAATGAATGAAACAATTAATGTTTCCAAGGAATTCTTTGACATGCCCGTCGAGGACAGGGTGAATGTTTACTCTAAGGATCCTAGGAAAGGCTGCTCACTCTACACAAGTAGCTATAACTACGACAATGAAGAGATTCACTTTTGGTGAGACACCCTTCCCATCCTCTAGATGAAGTCATCCACCTGTGGCCAGAAAAGCCTACCAGATATCGGTAAATCACTAAGATAAATTGATTAATTTCCTCTCTTTTTTTCACTTACTATGCACATCACGAACACACAGGTCAATCATATAAAACATATGAAGAACTAAATTATCTTGTACTGGATTCTGTTTGCATTGTCTTTATCCAATGAAGAGATGTTGTTGGGACATATTCAGTTGAAGTTAGAAGCTTGTCATTGAGGATTTTGGACCTGATTTGTGAAGGATTAGGACTTCAACTGGGGTATTTTGGAGATGAATTCACTAATGTACAACTTCTGTCAGTCAATCACTACCCTCCTTGTCCCAACCCGAGTTTGACGTTGGGATTACCTAAACACTCTGATCCTAATCTTATAACCATTCTCCTTCAAGGGGAAGTGAATGGGCTGCAAGTTTTTAAGGATGGTCAGTGGATTGGTGTTGAGCCTCTTCCCAGTGCATTTGTGGTCAATATTGGTTACCAATTACAGGTATTGTCTATATCACCTGTGCTATATTACTGGCGTGTTTTTAAAAGTCCTTTGTAGATGGTGCAATTCCATATGTCTGCCTGCTTAAGTTTCGGATAAATTTATCAGTTTTGTAACTCCTGGTGTAGGTAATCAGTAATGGGCAATTAAGAAGTGCTGAACATAGAGCAGTGACAAACTCAAAGAATGCTCGAACGACAATAGTCACTTTCATCAATCCTTCTTTCAGCAGAATTATAGAACCAGCAAAAGCTCTGGTGAATGAATGCAAACCCCCGCTTTATAGGGCCTTCCGATATGTAGAGTTTCTCAACACCTACAAAGCAGTGAAAGGTGACACTGAAGCTGCATTGAAGCCTTATAAGCTTGACTAATATTGGTCTGAATTGTGATTAGATCAATCTCTAGCATTGATCATTCTGATGAAAACTTGGAGACAAGAAATAGAGAGGAAGTAAAATATTGTTCGTACAAACTGATTAATTTGTACCCAAAATGATTACTGGAAAACTTTGATAGCAGAAATAGCTCATACAAATTCATGTTCCCTTCATCATTGTTAATTATAATGTTGTTTTTACAAATACCATCGATCATTTTAATCATGGAAAATGCTCCATCAACAGGTTTTTAACTAGAATTTCCATACAAAAGGATGCAGCAGTGTTTCTGCTGCAAAAACATGGCTGCAATGGCTCTTTCCTCCTCTTCGTGTGAGCTATGCATGAAGAACAAACATTGTTATACCAGGATCGTGTTTGGCTAGCCTTAGGTTCGGTTCCAACAAATTCTAGTAACCTACCAACCTTGATCACCTACATTTTCCTCATGGCCCTACACTCGATTCTCACCCATGGTCTTATGTTCAAATGATGGATTTCTCTCAAAGATAAGCTTTGTTAGTCACGAAATATTTTCAATTGATTTTGCGGGGTTTGAGATTATTCATACACCAAAATCAAAATATCATGAGTATAATCATCACCACCATTATTCTACGATTGTCACTGTCATCAATCCTTCAAAGAACAGCATGATAGAACCTGCAAAAGCTCTGGTGAACGAATGCAATCCCCCTCTTTACGGAGCCATTAAATATGAAGAGTTTCTCAAAATTTACACGGCAGGGCAGTGTGACAATGAAACTGCATTGAAGCCTTATAAGGTTGACTAAATGCTGGAGTATACAAGGAATATACCACCATCAATGGTGATATATCAATGTCAAGCATTCTGCTAGAAGCTATAAGGCATGAAATTAATATTGAAGTCAAATGTTGTTCATACAAGTTGGTTTATACTAAAAATGTCTCCCTCCCGAATAATATTCTTTTTTGGCATGATCGACGGTAAAAAAAGCTGTTGACTAATATAGCAGTTGTAAAAGAACCACTCAACTTTTTAATCTTTGGTCTTAGAAATTGCTCAAACTAAATTCATGTTGCCTTGATGATAATTAATTGCTTTGTTGTTCCAACGATTGAGGCAGCGAAGAAACAGAATTTTCAAGAAGAATTTCCATACATCAATGACATCGATCAATGGTTCGTTTGTTTTGGAATGAAAGGGGACTAGCAGGCAACACCATTAGTGTCTCTGTATGGAATAACATACACTGACTTGGTCATTAACTGGCAGGCATAATGCAAATTTGTTATAAAAAAAAAAAAACTTGCAGGCACAATGTTCATTTTGTTCTTGGCTGTCAGGGATGATTGATTCTCCATATTGCTAATATTTAACATAAACAAAGCAATTTAATCATCACCGTCATTATTTTTTTAAGGCTTCTGCCAAACAACTCAATTGGTTCCAACCTTAGGCTATGTTCCAAGCAGTTCTAATAACATTAGTTTATAACTCGTTCATATTCTACATGACCTTAAAACTTACTTCTCAATAAATAACCCTATGTTCAGATATGATGGCTATTAATAAGAAATACTTAGCTGTTTCTTGCTATACAGCTGTGTTTGAAAGATAAGCTAGTTTAGTCACGATATCTTTTGCGGGAGTTTGCGATTCATATACCAAAATTAAAATACTATAAGTAGGGTCGTCACCACCCATTATTCTATTGCTTGCGACGAGAATACTCTCATATATCATCTTTTCTAGCTACGATTACGTTTGTTTTTAGTATTATCTTAACAACATTATTTTTTGAGACCAAACTATACAAGAAACCATGTGATGTGAATTACTAGGTCAGTGGTATCATATTATATACAAAGTTTGGCTACCCTGCAATGAGAAGGTAGTTTCTTCAGATGATAAAACAATGTTTGATTGGTTGACTGACCATTTGATCAATTTTAAAGGGTCATTTGGATGAACATGTTCATCATACCATTAGAACCAGTATTTTGATCAGAGAATACACATCTACACAATGGCAAGTCAAGTTTCAAGCTGTTTAGATGTTCAATCTGTGCCTGAGAGTTACATATTCCCACCAGAAACAAGACCGGGTAAGCTTACTGTTCCTCTATGCAAGACTAATCCAATCATTGACCTTGGAAAAGCAGTTGGTCAGGCACGAACCGATATAATTCAGCAGATTTCAGAAGCTTGTCAAAGATTTGGTTTCTTTCAGGTTCATAATATCAATTTTAACTCGATCACTTCTACCTGTTTGATCAATTTATTTTGTTCTTTCGAATATGCTCTCAAGGAGTTAATGGTTTCTTGCTAAGATTTTTGGCCCCATCAAACAAATTCTCTTAAAGATCATATTTTTGTGTGAAAACAGGTGATCAACCATGGAGTCCCTGAGTGTTTGATAATTGACACAATGAAAGTCTTCAATGATCTTTTCAACTTGCCTGCTGAAGACAAGGTCAATGTCCCTGAAAAGAATGGATGGTTCTACACAGACAGCATGAAGTACTCTAGCAATGGTGTTCATTTGTGGAGAGAGAATATCAAAGTCCCTTGTCAACCTCTGAAGGAGGAATGTGTACAACTTTGCCCAGAAAAGCCGAATAGGTATCGGTAAGATCTGCTCTTTCATTGGACACCTAACTATGTATGAGATTGTTGTAGTAAAGGTTTATACTTTTTGCAGTGAGATTGTTGTATCATATGTAAAAGAATTAAGGAAGTTGAGTCCGAGGATTCTGGAGCTGATTTGTGAAGGATTAGGATTGGAAGGAGGGTACTTTGAAGAATCCAGTGAAGTTCAGTTAATGACTGCAAATTATTATCCACCTTGCCCGGACCCCAGTACAACCTTGGGAATACTGAGGCACTGTGACCCTAGCCTCATAACCATTCTCCTTGAAGGGGATGTTTCTGGACTTCAAGTGTTCAAGGATGGGGAATGGATTGGTGTCAAGGCTCTTCCCAATGCATTTGTTGTTTTTGTAGGCAACCAGTTGGAGGTATAAATCCATTTTTTCTTTTTTCTTTTTTTAGTTCAACAGTCAGGGATATTCGAGTCAGCTTATGCACATCTTAACAAATTCTTTTCCCGGTCTGGATAAAGATAGATCATCCACACCAGAACTAGAATATTCATAAGTGATAAATCCCTCAAAACCTGACCCCAAAAAATTACCAAAATTTGAACTTAAAACATTTGAGTTTAGTAAATCCATTTCTTCTGCTCATTAGGGGTTTAGTAAAATAGATGTAGTAAATTCCTACATGACTCTTAGGCTTTTGAGATTTGGGAGAATAGGACATTGAGATTGACATACCATCCAAGTCCAACTCGAATTTGGCCAAATATTTTGCTATTTGGACCAAATTTTTTGATCAGAGTAATGATATTGAGACATAAAAAATTGATTTAATCTACTAATATAATAATATGTCAAGTGATAGAGTCTCAATGAAAAAATTCAAGAGTTACAGTCACAATAAAATTAGGGTGAGACTATTCTCACCTTACAAATCTCAATTCTCATCCCATTTAATTTCTTATTATCAAACTACTAATTCCACCATTTATATACCCACTCCATTAGTAACTAAGCTCACCCCATGCTACATACACCCCTTTTAATAAGTAAACTCACTTTATTTTTTTGTCATAATTAGGATTTCATTCTCTATCTCTTATCATGCACACACAAAAAACACTTATTCAATTTGAATTTTTTCAGTGAGATATAAGTTAGTATTACTTCTCAAATTAATTCAATGTTTGATTTCATGTTTATTATATGAATTTTTATTATTTTTGGTATGTTGTGATATTTGTCAAGTTTAATAATTTTTTATTTAGAATTTATATATGTGTATATATGTATACTTTCAGATTATTTATTCTTTTTTATCTTATTAAGGTTTTACATATATGCATGTTTTTTTTTCTTGTTCGATTTTGTGTTTGTGCTTGATGCTTATTTTTTTTTTCATATTCAGTTTTGTGTCTTGTACTTTTTCTTGTTTCTTTAATCTTTACTTGATTTTTTTCCTTCTTATTTTGGTTTGTTTGTTTCTTTTTATTTTTTTCTTATTTCGTTCTTTTATTTTTTCTTGTTTCGGTCCACATCTTTTTTTTTTCAGCATGCTTGGTTTTTTTTACTTGTTCAGTTTTTTATTCTTTTTTTTTCCTTATTTCGTAAATATATTTATGCATTCAAAATAATTGTCGTCTTTTATTATTATTTTTCTTACGATAATTTTTTTCATTAAAAAGGTGTACTTAGAATAAGTGAGTTTAACTATTAATGGATATATATAATATGGGGTGAACTTAGTTACTAATGAGATGAGTATAGTAGTTTGAGAATGAGAAATTAAATGCAGTGGGAATAGCTCCACCCATAACATTATTAGATAATATTATCAAGTGAACAGGTCCCAAGAGTACTGTTCTTTGCTTATTAGCATTAAATTAGTTGCAGGTCCTAAATAATATTGAAGTTCACTATCAATTCAATGATAGAGAGTGATTTAATCAGCAAATAAGCTCAATAAATTAGGTCTAAATAACTTTGTTCTTTTCAATATATGAGTTGAGTTTGGATAAAAAAAAAACACGAGCTGATTGAAATTCAAGTGAGTATTGGATTTGGGTATTGAGCCTCACCATGAATCAATCGATTCGGATTCAACCTAAGTTAAACTCGAGTGTTGTGAATCATGAATCAAACTCGACACAATTTGGCTCATAATTTCAACTAAAATTTCGATCTGGGTTTAATAACCCGTGAATCAAAACTAGATTTAATCTGAACTTCCATTTGAATTGCACAACGCAACTGTGTATTGTACAATATTTGAGTTGAATTCGAGTTGGGATTAAATTCGTGTCGAGTTTTTTTCCTTTAACATTAGTTTACCTCTCATGGTTGTGTGTTTTCGACATGTTTGTTATAAATGTCTGTTTTTTGTGGGTTCAGATTATCAGCAACCAGAAGCTAAAAAGTGCAGAACACAGAGCAGTAACAAATCCAAGTGAAGCCAGGACAAGCATTGCCACCTTAATTAATCCTTCTCTCGACTTCGTCGTAGAACCTGCGAAATTGTTGGTTAATGACCTGAATCCTCCACTCTACAGACCCATCCTCTACAAGGAGTTTGTGCATAATTCACGAGCCTTTGGTCCTGATACTGAAGCAATACAATATCGTATAAGCTCCGAGCTTTAGTCCATGAAAGGAAAGTCATTTCTTATATTAATATGTCTCATGGTTTGCTAGGGGAGAAGCAACCATATTATACGTACTTTCTGATAAGATATTTGTATTTC
>CM042195.1:2476465-2490016 GCA_023539305.1 Ilex asprella | reverse complement strand
TTTTTTTTCACATTATACCCTCAACTATGTGATTAACTTCACATTGTCCAAATTATTAACGTCCTTGACATTGTTTTTTCATTTTGCCCTGGCAAGTCAACAATTTTTGTTCAAAAAAATAATGAACATTTGTGATTGGGACAATATGAAATAATAAAAATAATTGAGGGGGCAATGTAAAAATATTGAATAGTTAAAGGAACAAAGTGAAATTGAATCCATAGTTTAGGAGTCAAAAGTACGATTTAACCAAAATAAAATTTTCTTTTAATATGGCTCTATAATTCAATTAATTAATACTTTTGATGTAACAATGGAGTCAAGAGTCTTGGTAAAGGAAGCTAGGGGCATGCATGTCAAAACCCCCAGCTTTGAACTTCCTTAGAGATTGGAAAACGTTATTTGAACCTAATCTGGGGATCTAATTGAATACAACTATTGGATTGATAGTGGACTTCATCTAACATTAAAACTCACAACTGATCTAATAGTAATATTGAAGCCACATCATTAAATTCTCAAATTAGGTTCCTATAACATTGCTATTAGAGATTTTTCAGGTCAAAAAAAAAATAAAAAATAAAAAGCTTCATTAAATATCTCAGATTGCTGCAGTTTTTCTTTTAAAATAAATGATGTGAAATATGTAAATATAACAATAAAAGGGGCATCAAATTAATTAAGAGAAAGAAACTGCAATACTTAACCTCTTCTTAGAGTGGGCACACACACGTGATGTGTGAAAAACCTTTTAAGAGGCTTGATGTTGTGGTGAAAGGGGCAGATATATATAGAAAATATATAACACAATCTTTTGTGAAGCCAATTCAAAGATTGCATGGAGCAGACTTGCATCAAACCCGCCTATTATATGTGCCTTTAGCTATCCATTCTTAAAATACTTATCAATGTAACACAAAATCGACATGAAATTATTAGACGTTAATTTAGTTTTAACTACCTAGAGTCACAATCTACTTGATTGGCTGGACCGGTTTAATAACGGGATTGACATGAATTCGACTATATACAACATTAATCCCACTAGACACGAGTATGACCAATCGAGTGTAACACATGTGAATCAAAATTTTAACACGACACGAGTTCAAACCTTTATTCCGTGACAACTAAAACTGAGTCCAAATCATTATGTTAGAGAGAAAAAAAAAGTGGGTCAATACACGAAATTTTCATCACTGCAAGATTAGATTATACAAAAATAATTGTTCAAACAGATAAAATTGATCTACAATTTTCCACTAGTACCATCAAGAAAAGGATGTTGTATCATGCAATAATGCACCCATCACTTGGATGGAGGTCTATTATTAATGGGGACCATATAAATATGGACCACAAAGTACAGCATATGGGAACAACAATATCACTACTACAACTCTTTCTCCGATGCGTAGTACTTGGTGACCAAATAGATTGAACTACAAGGAATCTAATTTTATTGATTCCCACAAGGGATTGCTTGTCCATACTATTGAAAAGGAATATATATATATATATATATATACATATACATAGACACATAATTCATAAATATAACACTAAATTAACGTATTTATTTGGATTTAACATTAGCTAGTTTAAGTGGTAATCTTATGGACCCGTTAAACTAGTCAGATAAATGGGTCAGTATGAAGCGGCTCAATACAATACGAATCTACTAAACACAATACAAATTCGACACGACACAAACTTGTCTATATGTGTTTATAAATGAGTCGGATATTAATTGAGAAAATTTAGCACGACCGGGCTTAGAGACATGCAAATCCATCACAACACTATCCATTGCTAGCCTATATATTTTTCTTCAAAATGATATCCTACCAAATTTTAAAGTAATAAAAAGACGGTCTAGTGTACGAGACTCTCATTATTTATAGCCTTTAGTTGTCTTAATTAACTGGAGAAGGATCAAGTATATATGTGTGTGTCAATCTTCACCTCTTACTAGGAAAACCCACATATCAGTTGGAAGATTAACACCAAGAGATGGAGGTCCTCATTTCAAACTGGTCTAATGTTCAATCTATGCCTGAAAGTTTTGTCTTCCCACCGGAAAGAAGACCCGGAAAGAACATCGTTCCGGCGTGTAACGACATTCCGGTGATTGATCTTAAACCAATTGATGAGGGTCATGATCCAGCAGAGACAATTCAGCAAATTTTCAAAGCAAGCCAAGAATTCGGATTCTTCCAGGTTCATGGTCACCATAATTTCAGTCTTAGAGCAAAAAAATCGAATATTTTTCGACCAAAACATGAAATTTTACTATACTATATTGTTATATTACTGTTCTGATCATGACAAAAATGCTGTGGATGAAACAGGTGATTAACCATGGAGTTTCAGAAGTTTTAATGGATGACACAATGAGTGTGTTCAAAGAGTTCTTCGGCTTGCCTGCTGAGTACAAGGCAAGCTTTTACTCTAATGACATCAATAGAAGCTGTAGGCTCTACACAAGCACTTTAAACTATGACAAAGAAGAGTTTCATTACTGGAGAGATAATTTCACCCACCGTTGTCATCCTGTAGAGGATCATATCCAGTTTTGGCCCGAAAAACCATCCAGATATCGGTAAATTCTCCTAAATCTCATCATCAACCAATTTTATTTTTATCCTTTAACGTTGTTATATTGCAAAATAGAATGATTTTTCATGACAAACAAAAAAATTTCAGAGACATTGTTGGACAATATTCGGGTGAAGTAAGGAAATTTCTTTTGAGGATTTTGGATCTCATGTGTGAAGGACTTGGACTTGAACTGGGATATTTTGATGGTGAATTCAGCAAAAATCAACTGTTGTCTGTAAATTATCATGTCCCGTGCCCCGATCCGAGCTTGACATTGGGGATGCCTGAACATTCTGATCCTAACCTCATAAGCATGCTTCAGCAGTGTGATGTTCCTGGACTTCAATTCTTAAAGGATGGGCAATGGATTGGTGTTGAACCACTTCCTAATGCCCTTCTAGTCATACCAGGCCTCCAACTACGGGTATGTATTTCTCCATTCCTTCTTCAGATTTTAACTTGAATGAACTTTTTAACTATATAAATGTTGGGGTATTGCAGGCCATCAGCAACGACAAGTTCCAAAGTCCAAAACATCGCGTGGTGACACATTCAAAGGAAGCTCGAACCACCATTGGCTGCTTTCTTATTCCCTCTAACGATGTATGTATTGAACCTGCAAGAGCCTTGGTTGATTCAGGCAGTCCTCAGTTCTATAGAGCCTTTAAATATCAAGAATTTTTCAGCACATTTATAGTGAAAGGTTGTGATGCTGATGCTGCTTTTGAGTCATTTAAGCTTCATGGATAAGTGATTATCACCCAAATGTACCGCTTTGGCTGATGATCTGTGGATTTGGGTGCATCAAAGATCTCAAATCAATGCTTGTTTGTTTGTTTGTTTAACTTTGAGACTTAAAGTCTGCTGCTGTACATATGGTGTGGGAGAAGTGAATGTTTAGGACAAGCTTGTTCTCTTGGTGTTGTATGGGGGATGATGTTTGATTCAATAAGGCCGACCCCCTCTTTTGTGTATATGATTTGGATGCTATTTATTTGACGGGTAATGCTACATTGATCAAAATTTGGGATCAAATTTAGAGTCTAAATGACATGGCAGCTGAGTTAGACTTTTTTATTTGGTGTCATATCATTTGGGACCCGATAAAAATTTCAAATAATATGCTGTCATGTCATTTGGGCTGTAAATTTAGTCTCATAATTTGGTTAGTGTTGCATTACTGTTATTTGACTACTGTTCTTGGGTGTTTTTCGGTAAAAACAATGACAACTATCTCGATTTGGCATTCTATAAAATCCATTATTGTTATGCAAACTCAAAAAATATGCAGGTTCGACTCGATATAAATAGGGGTCCTGTGTAGAAATTTCAAATAGGGCCTTTTTAAAATTTACTATAAATATATTATATGATTAATATTTTACTTAAAACTAATTCTTCTCACTTTTTATCACGTAAATTTAGTGATTAAGCTTTTACATCCAAGTTTCACTAATTTATCATTTTCAAATGGATAATATGGTTAATTCATTCAATCTTTTTTATAATATAGTTGATCTTAAATGAGATTTTACAGCTAAAAAAAAAATTCAACGGAAGCAACTTTTTCGAGTATTGTTAATACTATTCTATAAGCGATGCATGCATTTAAAAAATAATTTAACATTTTGATATAACTTAATGTTTCTATTACAGTGTTGTAATCTATTTGTAAAACTTCTCTTAAGACTTTTAATTTTGAAAATAAATCTAATCAATTGATATCGGAAAATTGATCATATTTTAATAAATTCTCAAGGTTAAGATACTATTTTTTTAAACTCTCATCATCTAATGATTTTCATTTTTCAAACTAAATAATAATCCAAAAATATTTTTATATGATTTAAATTGTTCAAATCTAAAAGGAGTAAAATATTGATTAAAATTAGAAAGATGGTTGGACTTTTTTGTTTGAGTTTGTTTTTATTATTATTATTGTTTTAATTTGGGGTTTTTTTATGATATATATTTAATTGGGCATATATAGACTAATTTTTTTGGATTATATATTGTAAAAATTGAATTCAAGTATAATATGAAAACTCTTTGTCAATAAGGACAGACGCAATCTCTTTGAATTATTAAAAACATATGTTATATACTTTTTTATAAGTAAGTCTAATAGTTATTTTTACTCTCTTTATTTTTTTTAATTTCTTATTTTGACCTTTAATATATCACGCATATCTTTTTAAAACTCTGTTCTCCTCCTTCAATTTCTCTCTCCTCTCTCCCCTCTCCCCTTTTATTTTGCCTGATAATCATCGTCGAGTTTCAAATCTATGATTTTATTTAATAAATTTATGTTTGTGGAGGAATTTTTGTGCTTAGCAGAAGAAGTAGATTGTTCATTATCTTCTTTGTTAGCGATATTATTTATCGGCGTCTCCGTTTGCGTAAACGATTCCACAGCTTGAAGATGTTTGTGACGTTATATTCATTGAATTTGATTTTTTTGCTTTGCCTTTTTTATTTTTTATTTTCATTCACACAAACAAGTGTTTATGATTATATGCAGGAGCAACACTTAGCAAAAGATTTTTTTTTTTTTGTTATTTTCAATTTTTATGCTCGTTCTTCTTATGGGATGTACGATTAACTGAGGAATTGTCACTCTTTGTGGGACAGTGGAATATTTTTACTATCACATGATTATAACAGTGACATTGTCACTGTCCTAGAGACAATAATAATAGAGTATTTTTACTATCTCGGGACAGTAATAGAGACATTGTTACAATCGTGTGGACAGTAACAGTGATGTTGGTGATGCCATAGGAATATATAATTCATCCTAGTGTCGTAATGAACGTTTTTTATTTTTGTATATATATATTAGTTATTTTTTGTGCCTAAAAACAAAAAGTAATAAAAAAATGTTCAACAATAAACATATTTATATTCACACTCAAAATTAAATCACAAACATAAAAGATAGAAAAAAATTTAAGCACCGATTGTAATAGCGATGGTAGAAGACGAAGATGGTTGTGGTGGGTGACAATGATCGTGGTGGTGGTGGATTTTGGGTGAAGATGGTGGTAGTGATGGCCATGAGTGACGACGGTGATGGTGGTGGTGGGTGTGGGTGATGATGGATGACGGAGATGGTGGTTGACCGTGGTAGTGGTGGGTAATGACGATGGTGGTGATGGCCAACGATGCATGCTTTTAGGCGACAGTGTAATGGACAGTGACGAATGGTGGTGACGGTAGTGATAGTGGTAAGTATGGTGAGAATAGGTGACAGTGAATAGATACAGTAATGGACGATGACCGATGATATTTGTAGGTGTTATCTTCTGCACTGTGATAACTAAAAGAGTGTTTTTAAGTGTGAGAACTCAATCCTACATCGACAAAAAGTCTAAAGAAACTTGAGTATATATATATAGGCTAGTGTTACTTAACTTTTGAATTAAAAAGAGTCTTGGGACTCTCACGTGTGCAGGGGGAGGGACTAGCGAAGAGCGACCTAGTTTAATATTTGTTGTTATCTTCTGCACTGTAATATTTAGATCCAACTTTTCCAACAGTAAGTGTGACAGGAATGAGTAACAATAGCCGAAGGCGATAAGTTGTCAGCCTATTAGGTCGGCCCTGAAGTTATGCGTAACTATACAATCTACATGTTGGGTGAAGTTTTTCTTCTTTTCGAAAAAAATAAATAAATGGAAGTGTAGTTTTTCTTCTTTTCAAAAAAATAAATAAATAGATATATTCCGTAAAATCAATGTCAGCGATTCGAATCTCGTTGTTGGTCTTCATTACTAAAAAAAAGAAAGAAAAAGAAATAAATGAGGTACATTGACCATTGGTAATGGTCGGTAAAAGTCTGGCTGGCCCAGGCCGACTTACCTTTGTTGGGCCCAAGGTCATCATGATCAGGCTTCTCACCACGACAGAAACAATCCAAGCCCATGGTCTAATGGGTAGCTTGGCAGGCCAAAGTTCGGGCCGACATACTCTGCAAGTGCAAAAAGATCTGTCTAGAGCTCAAACCTCAGATAAAGAAAAGAAAGAAGGACACTTTGACAGATTTTTAAATTTTTAATTTATACTATAAAAGATTAAAATTCTCATATCACACCCTTAATCAAATAAAAAAAAAGTAATATATTAAAAAAATAAACATCGATTATCTATTTTGTTTATTGTAAAATTGCTTTGGTTATCGCTGTACTCTCTCTATACAAAAGATCAAACCATAATAAACTAATAAATTTCTTTTTGCATAGAAGGGTACAAATTTCAATATTACTACCCTTTCAAACTTCTTTATATTACTACCGTTTGGTTGGAGATGTAGTATGAAAATTTCAATATTTCAGGTTATAAATTAAAAATATGAAAATTGTTTGGGGTGCAAAATGCTATTTGCCTTAAAAAAAAATATAGAATATCTATTGGTTCTCACCAATTACTGCGAGGTATAAATTAAAAATGTGAAGATTTTTGGGGTACAAAGTGTTATTTTCTTTTAAAAAACAAAGGAAAAAAAACATATCAGTTCTAACCAATTATTGTGAGCCTTCTGGCATATTCACAACGTGGCGTTTTCCTATTGGGAAGGGTGATGCAAGAGCACAAATGCGCTTCATATCCAATTCAACGTTGCATCACTGTATCTCTGTCTCTCCCTCTCCCTCTCCCTCTCCCTCAAATCAGAGTTTTGAAATCAATTCAAAATTTACAGGTAATAACAATACTATCAGGTCGTATATTTTTTCTCTGTAATATCTGATTCTCTTTTTTCTTGTTTGGGATATTAAACTATCTGATTTCGAATATATACTTATAAGCAAATAAACATGCATAATGCACAAAAACATTCACACAGGCTTATAGATATGTTATATAAAAAGGGTCGATTCCATTTTTTTGTTGGGTTCATGTGCTTTAACATTTGTTGTAATCATCAAATTGGTTCTTGTTTATTGTGTTTTGGGTCTTGTTTTGTTTGCTTCTCTCATGATGATATTTTATCTTTGAAATTCATTTTGTTGGATCATAAAACAAGAATTTTACTTGAGTAATTTAATATTTTAGAAAGATAATATTTTTTTAATAAGTACTAGATATTTTTATAGAAAGTTATGGTATGATTTGTTTTTAGGAGTTTGTAGATTATGAGGAATCAAACAATAAATTAGGTACAATTATAAAATCAAGATCTTATATATTAATAAATTGAACAAAAACTTAGAAGTGACAACAAAAAAGTTAGAGATAATAACAAAAAATCAAAGCAAGACAATAAGAGAGGTGTTCAAATTTTTTCTTACCCGACCAATTTCGACCCTACCCAAATGAATTTTCAAGTAAAAATGTGGAATGTTCATAAATTTTTTGCATTCCTTGACCTTAGGGGTGTTCACCTACCCTACGGGTAGGAAATATGTTCTTTCACATTCTTACCCGATACTTTGTGGAATAATTTTTTTTTGGCCTACCCTACCCGACAGCTTTAGTATTCTTACTTGTCTTCCTACTTGATTAATCGGGTAGGAAGTCGGATAAATACTTTTATAATTATTATTTTTTAGATCATTTTAATAATTTAATTAAATAACATTCACCAATTTAATAACACAATAAATTAATAACATTAAAATAAAAAACAACTACAACAACAATTATAGTAAAGCACCAGAAAATATGAACATCAATCTACCATAATTATTTTACAAATATAATAATAATTAATTTAAATTTTAAAAATATAAAATATAAATTTAATGCGGGTAGAGTAGGATAGGAATATGGAAATAGATAGCTATCTCACATTCCTTCGGAAGAACAAAAACTCTTTCGTATTTTTATCTAATTTTTGCGACTAATTAATTTTTAGGGTGAGATAGAGTCGGATAGGATAAGAACTTGCGGCTAGTAAGAAATTTAGCCCCTCTCAATCCTCATGTATAATTTTTTAAAAAAATATATACATGTTGATGTGTGCACAAAAATCCTAAAATTCCTGGCGCATCCTCCTCTTCCAGTTGCGGAGAAGCTCGTCTCTTTTTTCTTCTTCTCCTCAGTCGATTGATACCTAGCGCATCCTCCCCTTCGAGTCTCGGAGACTCTCGCCTCTTTTTTCTCTTCTTCTTCTCAGTCGATCGATCCCTAGCGCCTCCTCCTCTTTTAGTCTCAGAGACTCTCGCCTCTCTCGCTGCCTTCTCTTCGAAGCCACAAGCCACACGCATCCCAGGTTCTCTCTCTCTCTCTCTCTCTCTCTGTATGACAGTCTCTGTGTGAGTCTTAATTCCTTTTGTTTTTCTGAAATTGAAATGATATGATTAGAGTATCAGGAGTTTTTTTGTTAAGCTAAATTATAATGAGTTTTAATCATTGATACTCTAAAATTTGGGGACTTTTAATATGTAAGGCTTAAAGCCCATGCTTTTTTGAATATACTGTTTATCCGGCCATGCAATGGATTCGTATACTGTTATGCCATATTTTACTACTCTGTGGATTTAGTATTGTAACTCACTCATTGCATCTCAGTTCATTGATCAGATCATTTTTTCCCAATATGTCATTCCCATTAGAGCTAAATAAAAGAAGAATTGTATTCATGGTATTTGAATCTGTTGAGTATGAGTTTATTTATATCAGATACATCACTTACTTAGATGTTAATTGCAGCTTGTGCCCAGAAATAAACTACAAGAAGACCAAACAAACTATTACAGATAGTAGCAACTTGTACAATAGTCCCTTAATGGATTTCATATTGTAACATAATTGTTTATCCTGATTTGATTTGAAAATAAAGAGCCTTATCAGATGGTCCAGGCCACGAGTTACTGGTTTGGACTAGCTCACTTAGTATAAAATGGTCTGTGGGTTCAGTTCCAAGAGCTATGCAATTAAGCTGACAATTAAGTTGTATGGTTCCTATACAAATTTATTAACTTTAATTCTTATGAGGGCTCTTTTCACGTAATTGTGTCTTTTTTCGCCCACAACAATTTAGACTATAGTTTTCCTTTGCATTAACAGGTCATGTGGGCTACACATATTTAACAGATGCCCGTGGTTTTCCTATGGACAAACGGAGAACTAATCTGGCAACCCAAATGTTTGAGGATCTGGGTAGTATTTTGCGAAAATTCATTTTTTCAATTCTTTCCATTGGTCCGGTTCCTAGTCACATTGCTTTCATCATGGATGGGAATCGCAGATATGCTAAGAAGCAAAATCTTGTAGATGGGGATGGCCATAGGACTGGGTTTTCAGCTCTTATGAATATGCTAAAATACTGTTATGAGTTGGGCACAAAACATGTGACAGTTTATGCCTTCAGTATTGATAATTTCAAAAGAAGTCCTGAAGAAGTTCAATCTGTTATGCAATTGATGCAGGAAAAGATTGAAGGGTTAATTGAAGAGGAAAGCATAGTGAACCGCTATGGAGTTAGGGTTTACTTCCTAGGAGACCTTAAACTCTTGAACAAACCCGTCAGGTTGGCTGCCGAGAGGGCTATGGGTGCCACTGCCAAAAATTCGAAAGCAGTACTGTCAATCTGTATTGCCTACACTTCCTTGGATGAGATTACGCATGCTGTTCAAGAATCTATTGAAGAGAAATGTGATGAAATCAGAGTATTAAACACTAGTGGTGCTGGGTATCATCACAGAGAGCATCTAATTAATGTGACAGATATTGAGGAACATATGTATACGACAGTTGCACCCAATCCTGATATCATAATACGTACTTCTGGTGAGACCCGCTTAAGCAATTTTCTTTTGTGGCAGAGTGCATTTTGCATTCTGTACTCTCCCTCGGTGCTTTGGCCAGAGATCGGTGTTTGGCATTTGGTTTGGGCAGTTTTGGACTTCCAGAGGAACTACTCTTATTTGGAAGAGAAAAAGAAGCAAGCTTAAATTTGCAGCTTTATTTTTGGGTAGCTTGGAGTTACATTTTGCTAGTGGAAATTACTTGTTTCAGGTGGTCAACCGTCAGCAAGACTCGCAACTATCTGGGTCACATATTAAATTGGGTTGATATCTGGAATATGACTTATTCCTTGGTAAACATGGAAGATTGTTGTATCAATATTCACATTTGCGTGGTGTAGAATGATACTGAACCGACTTGACTCTTTCTCTCTCTCACCCCCCACACACAGACATGTTTTCAGAGCATGATATACTTAATTTCACTTCTCTCAAGTTCTAAACCGGGGTTTTTCTTTGCATTACTCTATTTTTACGTTCCCTTGTGGATTTGTACTTATAGGAAAGGGTAGTGTAGATTTATGAGGATTCTCTAAGAAGAGGTTAGGGTTGTGGGACTTGTGTTCTATTTGAGGTATGCTTCATCTTCTCAAAGATTCATATGCGACTTTGACCAATTTAAGTTAGCGTAATATTTGTCTCCTCATTATGAGTTCATATCTGTATGGTCCTGAGTTCATTCCATCCTCATGTTAGCATCATGCTGAAAAATGGTGTATGATGGGGCATTGTTTAACTTAGAAGGCCAAATCTAACCAGGAGTCGATCAACCTGCTCCCTTGGGTAGAACACTGTCATCAGTTCGACACGATAGGGGAGTGTTTCTATTACTTCTTAGGGTCTTCTTCTTCTTCTTATCAAATACTTACCTCGATTACAGTCAGTTGTTAAGGATAGTAGACTTCTCTATCTCTCTCTCTCTCTCTCTCTCTCTCTCTCTCTCTCTCTCTCAGTGCAATGATGAGTTTAACAGTGTATTTAGCAACCCTCTGAACACTCGACTGTTTTAAGGACTGTTGCATTTGAGAGTCTCATTATCAAAATGAATAAACATAAGCGATATGAACCCACGATTAAGTATAAAAACATGACTTATTCTTTCATCAACCTGTGGCTGCAAGGGCGATTGTCTTGGCTCACGTCGATCACCATTGTTTTGTTTTGATTAACGTAAGCATAAGATATCATCTTGGTTATGTCATGCACATCCTAAAATAATTAGCAGCTTAATAATCAGAATCCCACCTACAATTAAATCTATAATTAAGTGGGCTATAGCCCTCTCCCCCTATGGTAAGTGTCTGCTTACATGAAGAAAACAATTTAAACACTGTTAGAGTGACCTCACCATTGTCATTTTCCTTAATATCTGATTCTAGTAAGCTGATTGAGGAGAGAGAGAGAGACAGAAAGGGTGGGGGGCTGTTAAAGCCATCAGCATGATAATTTAAGTGGGTGGCAATCAAATTATTGTCTCTAATCAGGCCCACAAAATATTGACTTTGTTTCAATTAAGAGTTGTCGACACCGTATAAATAGTACAAATGACACAGCTCTTCTCATTCACTAAGAAAATGGAAGAAGGTCAAAAGGGCAAGGTGAAAGAAGAGAAGAAAGGCGAAGTTAAATACAGAGGTGTGAGGAGAAGGCCGTCGGGAAAATATGGAGCAGAGATTCGTGATTCGAGTAGGCAAGGTGCCCGGGTGTGGCTTGGGACTTTTGCAGCAGCCGAGGATGCAGCAAGAGCTTATGATCGAGCCGCCTATGCAATGAGAGGCCCTTTAGCCATCCTCAATTTCCCCCACGAATATCCTCATTCTTCCTCCTCCTCGTTCTCGTTCTCGTTCTCATCATCTTCATCATCATCAAGGTCATCAGTGGCGTCATCATCATCATCCTTCTCCTCTTCTATGGTTGAGAATTCCCAGCAAAGCAAAGAAATTTTCGAGTTTGAATACTTGGATGACAAGTTGTTGGAGGATCTGCTTGAGTATTAGAAGGAGAAAACTAAGAAATAAAAACAATATGTATATTGTTTGGCACAAGAAATTATTGTGAAAAATTCTGTGTATGAATTGATTTTCATCATTTTATGCAAGATTCTGTATTGTTTTGACTTTCTATAAATGTGTAATCGTCAAAGAAACTGTTGTATGGGCATACAATCTCATAGGAGTTTGACTTGGAGCTTGAACACAGGTTCTATTCTCAAAACGATGCCATCTCACATAAAAAAACAGCGTCGTTTAACACATGAAAAACGCCATTTTGGGAACGACGGAGTGTGCAATATTGCAGAGGATCCCTGCCCAGGTCTAGGAGCTCTGTTTCACTCAATAACAGTCAAATGGTATTGGTTCTGTTTGTTGCAGCTATTTCATAGATAAATCAAGTGCCAAAACTGAGTCTCTCTGCACGTAGGATAATATGTTATCGTATATTTGACATACCTAAACCTTGGGATGACAAGAACCTTGTGTGCGCTACATTGTTTTTTCATCTTTACCAAGTTTCAAAGGTAACTTCGACGCTTCTATGGTTGTTTGAAGGAGATGATTCAACATTTCTAGTGCTTTATGCTAGAAATAAGAGAGATGGGATGTCTGAAATTTGTGATTTATTTGAGTTGGAATCCCTATTACTATGCTCCATACTCTTATGCTCTCAAAGACTCTCATGTGACGGGGGCTTATTTAAGTTAGCCAAATATTACTCTCCTCGTTACTAGTTCATATCTTTAAGGCAGTTCATTCCATATATACTCATGTCATCAGCATCATCCTGAAAAATGCAGTATAGAGGGGAATTGCTGCTAAAGTTCAATATCACAATAAGCGATAACTTAGAGGACCAGTCGTAACCATGTGTTGATCATCAACCTGCCCTCGGTTTACCTCTTGTGCAGAACACGGTCTCTATTTTGACAGCGCCGTGATAAAAATCAGTTCCCCAGCAAGTGATGGTGAGTTTAACGTAGTGTATTTAGGTACAATCCGAACTCTGTTCTGAAGACAGTTGTTTCACATATGTAACATTGCCAAATGAGATCATATGCATTTTAGAGTCTCTCGTTATTAATACAAACACAACACAAAACCATACAAGCTCAGGATTAAGTATCAAAACATGACTGATTCTTTCACAATCTGTGGCTACATGGACGAAATTGCATTGGCTTGCGTTGATCATCCTTTTTGTTTCG
>CM042195.1:2436577-2456465 GCA_023539305.1 Ilex asprella | reverse complement strand
TTGCGTAGCTTTACCTCCAAGAAACGAGGTCAATGACCATCTAGAGGAAAAAATGTTGAGCATCTTCGTGCAGCTCACGGCCCACTTGATGTTTTGATTCCTGATGGAGTTAGCGTTCTAGTGGGTGTACATTCTTCAAAGTTGATGATAGAGATTGGCTCCTTGGCGAGGACGTTTTCCCCTATTAGAAATGTGCACAAATGGAAGCAAATAATAGAAGAAGAGAAAGCAGCACTCGTTGCACGGTTGTGGATCAGTGGATATATTTGTGTGGTTTCAACAATATGTTTATTTGTGTAGAGTGTTACAACATGTTGTAATTAATTTGTATATTTATATTTTGTTGTAGACAAAGTTTAATATTAGAAAGTATCGTGAAAAAGTTAGAGTTAGGATGACCATCGACAAAAAATTTGTTGCGAGGTACAGGGACCAACGATACTATATGCATATGCACTACAAGGATTTGGTTGAGTCTAGTGTTGACCCAAAGAGCAAATCATATGGTGATGTGAATTAGGAGGATTGGGAGTACATAATTAAAACAATTTACAAGGATTCAAAATTTCAGGTAACTTTTATAAGCTATGCAAATTAATATCCCCTTTTTATTCTCAATTGTGTATCAATTATATTCTTTGAATATTGACAAAATCTAAGAAAATGCAAAAAAATCGTGTCAAACTGTCATACAACCACTCGATGGATTCAAAATCCTTTCAGTCTACCATGTATCAAAAGGTGTTATACTTTAGCATATTATTGTTGCTTCCTAAATTTTAATATATAGGAAATTCATAAATTTGAATATTGATATTTTGATCAACTGTAACAGAAGGACCCTACGACTGATGAGTCACCCCCACATTGTTGATTTTTTTCGCGATTCTCATGTGAACAAGAATGGTGAGTGGATTTCTACTGAGAATTTTGGACTTCTGCATCAAAGTGGTTGAAGAATTGTCTTTTGATTATGTGTTTAAATAGTTTGGAAAACTTGTATGTAGATTACGTTGTTGGATATTTTAATGATTTGTATAACTTTTATTAAGTGCATTCTATTTTATGTTTTTGTTAGTATGGTATTTGATATTAGTTTGTGTTGGCTGTTGAAAGAAAAAAAGATGTGAAATGCATTAATTGTGTTAGTTTTTTATTGAACACATGTATTAGTGGTGTACAAGTGAAAATTTATATTGGAATACCATTTTTTATGAAGGGTTATTGTAAAAAAAAATGATTTTTTTTTTTTGCGACAAAATTAAAATCGTCGCAAAATTATGTATTAGTTTTTGATTCAAACATTTTAGCGACCGTATCGTGATGTTTTAAATTAACGTCGCCAATATCAATTTTTTTGCGACATTTATTGTTTTGTCGTGAATGATTTTACATTTTTTTATTTATGTAAAAATTTATTTGTCACGATTTTTTTTTGCGTCGCAAAAAATTAATTAAATTATTTTTTTTACATTTTTTTATTTATGTAAAAAATTATTTGCGACGATTTTTTTTTGCGTCACAAAAAAATATTTAAATTATTATTTTTTATTTTTTCACTCTTGTGCAACATATTTTAGCTACATTTTATATTTTTTGCAACGTTTTTTTCGTCACAAATTTTTTTTATTTGTGATGAAAATAAAATTGGGTTGCAAAATATTTTTTATGACGAGACTATTACGACAAACACGCGATGAAAAACAAACGTCGCAAAAAAAATAAATGGAGACAATTTTTTAAATTTAGTAACGAAAAAAATTATCGCAAAAAATATTTTTTGTTGTAGTGAACGCATAATCGTGTTGTCGCCGAGGTCGGTGATGTTGTGCTTTTAGGTTGGCGTGTGCATTTGGGGCATGTAGCTTCAACTTAATTACCTAGAGGAAAGTCTTTTTTGCCAGAAGAGGATATTAGTGTATGACGATAAAAGTTGATGATTGGTGAGCTTGTTTCGACTGTCTTTCGGTTCTGGGCAGTGGAGGTTGATTTGTGATCCTATAAGAGAGTTGTTTTGATTTTTTTTTTTTTTTTTTGTGTTTTGAAGAATTAAAGTCTTCAAAAAAGATGGCTTTCCTTTGTCTTTTTCTAGAATCTATGTATCCCTCTACAAGCGAAGATGTTGTTGCTGAACATTTAGGAGTCAAGGTGCTCAGAAGGAAAATTGTCTTTTTTGATTCTTTGTAATGTGTACTGAATAATTTGCTTCTTGTAAATTTTTTCTTTTGAAAAATAAAATAAATTTTGATTTCTTTAAAAAAATATTAATGTTTATGTAATTTTGGCTCTTGCATTCAGTTGTCATATTTTTTGTTAATTAATTTCAGTATAATATTTTGGATGGGTCAAATATATTTGTGATCCCTTTTAAAAATTTGTTTACAATGAAATGCAAAAAAATTGATTTTTTATGATAGTTAACTAGTTATTACTTTTCAATTCAATGTTAAAGTGGCAACCAAGAATTTCCGAGGCCAAATATGAGATAGGTTTGGATAGGAATAAGGGTAAGACAGTAAATTAATGTTAAAGTTATGAGATTTGACCAAAAAACAATTGGTTTTCCCATGAAGCCCACGATATCATAA
The DNA here is from genome assembly GCA_023539305.1 of Ilex asprella. Taxonomy (NCBI): domain Eukaryota; kingdom Viridiplantae; phylum Streptophyta; class Magnoliopsida; order Aquifoliales; family Aquifoliaceae; genus Ilex; species Ilex asprella. The sequence continues at coordinate 2,453,877 of CM042195.1, read as the reverse complement.
ATTAATATCCAAATCAAGAATTAGATAAAACTATTTGCTTTTATCCAACATTGTATCTAAAGTTATTGGGATTTCACTGGATTGATTTGAAATTTAAATCCAAACCTGTCCAATCCACCGTTGCATTGCCAAACACCCCTTATGGGTTCAAGAGGAGTTCAATTTCAAAGAATAGACAAAGAAAATCATGTAGCGCAACTCAAAGAAGATTCTGTAGCACAACTCATGATAATTTCCACCCATGATTAGGGAAACCTAAAATTGATCAAAGTTTGGTGAAGAAAGTCTCAGCTTATTCTGTCATATGCTTTCTCTAGATCGATTTTAATAGCCATTCCTCCTATGTTCCCTTTCTTTCTTCTTAGAGTATGAATAATCTCTTGAGTGGTAATCACATTAGCTACAATCTGCCTTTCTGGGATAAAACTACTCGTTAATATGTTTTATGCACTTCTTAGGCAATGCAGCTGCATGAGAGACTCAAGCCCAACAAAGTCAAATTTACTTTCATGTTTTTGGCTTGGGAGCACAAATAGGCAGTTCTAGTTGTGCTCTGAAGGCTTTAATTTATATATCATGGAATATATGTAAGAGACTCTAACTATTATGAGTTTATGACTACGCACGGTAGGTTTCTCTTAAAAAAATTAAGTAGTAAATCGTCTTAATCATGTGTCTTTTGAATTCATTAATTCAATTGAAACATCGCAGCATATGATCTCCAAAAAACCATATAGATCGATTACACATCTGAGTTTTATGCGAGAAAAGACTCGGACTTGGTACCTATGAGTTTACGTCTTGACTCTCTCAGATTCAAGCACTTCTTGAAGAAGAGGCTCATTGTAATTTTCTTGCAAAATATCTCGTGCTGTCATCTATTTCATAACACACAGATCATAAACAAATACTTAAAAGAAAAAAGTTATTAAAGAATATTCAATTAAAAAAATATTCAATTGAAATCATTCAAATTACACACCTTCATTGTCCATTAACATATTGGCTAGTAATCTGTTACTTCACAAGCTATAGTTTTTTATTCTCCTGCCGCAGTACTTATGGCTTAAGAAGCTCCTCCAACAACTTATTATCCAGATACTCAAACTCAATAACTCTCTCTTCTTCTCCTTTTCGTAATTCCCCTATACCCGAATTCTCTGCAGGAGCAATGGAAGACGAAGATGAAGACGAAGAAATAGAAGGCAAACTTGGTCCCGGGCCTGGACTCCTATAATGGCCATCATTTGGGAAGTTGAGGATAGCTTGATGACCCCTTAAACTGTATGCAGCACGGTCATATGCCCGCGCTGCTTCTTCAGCCGTGTCAAACGTGCCTAGCCACAATCGTGCCCCGTTCCTGGTTGGGTCACGTATCTCAGCCGCGTACTTACCCCATGGCCGCTTACGTATCCCCCTGTACTTGATCTCTCTCCTTCCCTTCTCTGTCGACTGCTCTCCTTGAGGTGCTTCCATATAATAAAGGTTATGATGACAATTGAATTTCACTATGATTTCAAATATGGTGGCAAATATGTGACAAGTTAACAGGATACTATGGCTATATAGGTTTGTCCAAAGTGGTTGTTGAGTCAGATCTGACGGTTGGAATCTGTCCAGCCACCATTAGGATCATTTCGAGGAAACTTCTGTAAAAGGAAAGTACAATTTCGTTTTCACAATGTTGTAGACTTTATTGCATTGTGCACGTTGATGTATTGATGTTCAATGGTTCTGCTTTTCCATTTTTTTTGGGAAGAATTACACCTAGAACTCTTGAAGTTTGTCACTTAATCACTGAAAACCCCTGACATTTGAAATATTACACACAGATCCCCTGAAATTTGTACTCGCATAACACTTAGACCCCTATTGTAAATATATCTATTAATAAATTATACTTAGACCCCCTGAAGCTTGTAAGTATATAATAATTAGACCATTTAAGTTTAAAATATTATACTTAGACTAAAAATACTTCAATCAAAGATAAAATATCAAATATTTTAAATTTTACAACTAAAATTCATGTTCTATTATATAATTTATTAAAATAAAATTAAAAAAATAATTTATTTTTCTTAGATAATCGTAATTAGTATACAATTATGCTATCTATTATTTTTAAAAATTCATATTCTATTATGTTATTTATTGAAATAAAAATCTAGTTTTGTTTTAAAAAATCATAGGTAGTATATAATTATACTATCTATTAGAAGAAAATTAAAAAACAATCAAACAAAAGTCTTAGTCATTCATAATAGAACATGAATTTTATATCAAAAATTTATATTCTATTATGTCATTTATTGAAATAAAATCACAAATAAAAATGTAGTTTTGTTTTAAAAAAATCATAGCTAGTATATCATTATACTATCTATTAAAATAAAACTAAAAATTAAACAACTGGTCAAACTATAATAGACACAATATCCTTTAGATTTAATTGGGGTAGTTTGATATTTTAATTTGATCATTTAAACAACTAAATTAAATTCTAATAGACAATATAATTATATACTAATTATAATTTTTTAAGAAAAAATTAAATTTTTATTTTTGATTTATTTCAATAAAAGATGCAATAGAATATGAATTTTAATTGTAAAATTTAAAAATTTTGATATTTTCTCTTTAATTGATGTATTTTTGGTTTAAATATAATATTTTAAATTTATGGAGTTTAAGTTATATATGTTTATAAACTTTAGGGGGTTTGGTTGTAATTTATTAACAAATATATTTATAGCAGGGGTCTAAGTATTACACGCATATAAATTTTAGGGGTCTGTGTGTAATATTTCAAATTTCAAAGGGTCTGAGTGATTAAGTGACAAACCTCAAGAAGTCTGAGTAGAATTCTATCTTTTTTTTATTACAAGTTGGTTACGTTTGTGTTGAAATTTTCTTTGAGTTCAACGGCCGGTCATTATAATTTAAGCTGAGTTAAAGTGTATTCTTAAAAAGACTAGACACGACAAACATTCCGTCGTAACACAATATATTGCCAACATTACCGACCAAAACACTTACACATTTAGGTCTCGTTTGGTAACGTTTCCGTTTTTCGTTTTTGAAAAACAAAAAATAGAAACCAAAAATGATTTTTTTTTTATTTTTAATAATTGCCCCTCGTTTATCAAACGATGACAAAAACAAAAAACATAAACGGTTACCAAACGAGTTTTTTTTTTTTTGTTTTCTCTAAATATCAAAATAAAAATGAAAAACAAAAAATTTAAACGTTACCAAACGGGACCTAAGTTAGCAATTTCCATAATAAAAACCCTTCCAAACACTTTTTTATTTAGTTTACCTGGATTATGCATGCATTCAAACATGCATGTTTCCTAATGCATGTATGTTTCCGAATGCACGCAATGATCAAACCTGATTTTATTGACTACCACAAACAATTGTTCTTGTGGGCTGGAAATATTGGGCAAATTGTACTTTTCTACCTCAAAGATTTCAAGATTCTCATTTTGTACTCTTAAAGATTGATTTTTTATATTACACCTTTAATATATAAAAAGTGTTACAATATGACTCTTCTATTAACTTTTTGGTTAGTTTTTTTATCAGTGTCAGTGAGTTAACTTTTGACATAAAAAATAACAGAAGTTAATAAAATAGTCATATTACAATACTTTTGATACGCTGAAGGTATAATGTAAAAAAATTAATCTTTAGGGCTACAAAATAAAAATTTTAAAATACAAAATATGAAAAACCCTAAAATATTTGTACTAGATTTTCTTTAATCATGGTCAAGTACTACTTTTGACTGTGTTTTCTCAAATCATGGTCAAGTACTACTTTTGACTATTGTTTGTATGAATGAATTTATAAATCAATAATGCTACTAAAATATAATTTATTGATTTAATATATGGATTGTTATTAATTTTAATAAATATTAGGATACATTATTAATACAATAATTATGAATGATTAAATTAATAAATTAGATTAATAAATTATATATAAATAATATTACTTTAAACAAATAATGCATGTTACTATAAATAAACTTTTGGGTTTAATTATGGTATTGAAACAAAATTTTAGTTGATGGTTACAAATGAAACAAATTAAAATTAGTGGGTGAATATCAATTTCGATATACCCTACCACAGTAGTAGTCTTCTCTTTAAATTTTTCTAGCATCTTTATGATTTGCCACGTCACCACGATACATGGTATTTTGGAATAACCTATGTATGTTGCAGCAAACATATTTGACCATTTCTGATTTGTGGAGAATAGTAGTCGCTTTGTCAAGCTGACTCAGTCATTGGCCTAATCTCTCTACTCCACTAAGACTATTAGACTCAACTCGAGAATAGGATCACATTATATTTCTGATCAAATGATAACAAGAATAAGTCGTAAATTTAGATGTTTTAAGTTTAAATTTTAACAATTCATTAGAATTAGAGATTTATCCATCATGAATATTCTAGTCCCGTCGTAGTTAACTTGTCTTTGATCAAAGATGCCTAACCATTAAAAAAAAAATAGGATCACATTATATTTTTGTACCATATTTGGTCGATATTACAAAAGATCGATAGACGACTAAGTTCCAAAGCTCTCATCTAAGTAAATATACAGGTTCATGCACCCATTGCCATGAAAGTCACTGTCAATATCCTCATGTTTAATAACATGGAAATCACACAGCCCAAATGTACCTAATTTTGCTTAAAAATGAAACTATATATTACTCTTTCTCCATTGAAGTCATGTGTATTGATGGACCAGGCCAAAGGCCTAACTTATATTATAAGCCTAGCTTAAATAAAAGAACTCAATTTATAAAGATCCAGTATTTAGTCCAAAGGAATTCACGTCCAATCAAACTCATCAGTTTCGAGGAGCTATATCCCCAAAGGAGTAAGCAGGATCATTCAAGAGTCTCATCTTTGCCACATAAGAAAAGTTAAACATCACCTCATCCTTTGATCGAATCTCATGAAGAGCACCATAACTGTCTCGCCCATTGAGAAAAGATCGTCAGCTCCAACAGATTGGTCATTTAGTTACTAATATCTCACCTAAATTTGTTATAAGGTTACTAAATTTTAAGCCCAGCCAACCCTTGGGGGACAGATGACATTCAATCGAGCACATCTCTCTTAGCTTGTAACTCTATGCTCTCCCTACACACTTGAAATAATAAAATACTTTGGCGACCCCTAGTCATTCTAAGTGGATGTAGGTCACGTTGATCGAACCACTATAAATTCTTGTCTCATCTCGCTGATTACCTCTCTCTATTTTAATTACTGTATTTATTACTATTTACTTGACAGGTGGTGTGCAAAGTTAATTTATGTATCATCATGTATGTTAGCGCTGTAAATTCTGTGAAGGAAAAAGAAGACAGTAGAATGCTTCAAATCACGTTACTGAGTCGTTTTCCTTAAGATAATATTCATCCCCACCAATTCTAGTAAATAGGTGTGCACCAGGTAACAGCGAATTTGCCTCTATAATACAATGAAGCTCATAATCGAATATAATGTATGGCTACGTAGTGCACAAATAAAATCAAACCCGGAATACGTTTAGATTTTTCTAATGCGACAAGAAACTAAAATTATGTCGGTGTAAAAAACAGATTCTAGAAAGTAAAATAAAATTATGTGGTTGTCTATTCATAAACCAATTAATGACTATTCAGATCATTGAACATTTATGGTGACTGTTCAAGAGAACCGGACAAAACAGTCACAATTTAAAAGCCACTTTCAAATTTAAATATAATCATCCTATCACATCTTTTAGCGAGCTACGATCTAGATTTGAGCATCGGGATATTTAACTTTATCATTGATCACAATCAAATGATCACTTATGAAATCCATCATATAATCGTATGTATTTGTGAAATCGGCCATTTGATTGAAAATAATGAAAAATTAATGATCATGATCTGATCACTCCTCGCTATGATGCTTACGTGCCAAATGTGCTTATGCCATGTGTGCACTTTCATGCATAGTAGTATTCTTAGCACTAGGTGTCTATTAATAAATGCTTTCTTTTTCTTATCACCTCCCAATGTACCCATAATTTTAAAATTTTTTGTATAGTTCTCTCTTTTGACCAGTGCTTCAGCTGCATTTGCTCTAAAAATTCATCGATGTTACACTAGTCTATTGAGGTAGGCTATGAACAGAACTGAGGAAGAAGGGGAAGAAGAAGAATGCTTCAAAAGGATAAGGTGGGGGGACCCATTTTTAAAATGTTTGGATTACTGAAAAATTTAAAAAGCCTAATTAAGTTAAAAAAACATAAATAATTTAAGAAATGACTGGGACCAGTGGACGAAATTATCTATACACTTATAGTTTTGAACCAGAGAATACTATAATATTTCTATTTTAAAAATAGAAATGTCACAAGTCCTTATAAACACACCTATACATCATAAGGTTATCCAATGTGAGATAAACCCAGTTCATCACTATCTTGGTCCAAAGGTCTCCCCGTTCATAGACTAGTCTCAGAGGGATGCAACTAAGCCCACATGAAACCCACCCTGCAACAATGCAATGCAACTTAAACAAGAAACAAACTCTATAAAGTGAGACCTGTTCCATTGCTAGCCTAATTCTAAGCAGTATGTGACCTCACCCAATTTATTTATTTTTAGTTCAATCATCAGGGTGTTCGATTAATGTGTGCTCACATCGATTAATTTCTTACCCGATTCGATCAAAGGTAAGTCATTGACGTCAAGACTAAAGTATTCATTAGGGATAAATTCCTCATGACCTAATTTTAAGGAGTTGTCAAATTCGAACTTAATAGATCAATCAATTTATGTAGTCACAAGACAATAATTCACACACATTATATATATATATCAAAATAGCTTTATTGCAAGTAGAAATTTTAAAATGGAAGTTTCAATTGGTTGACAAGTTTAGCCAATCTTCATCTACTTCTATTCCATAGAAGAAAATGCAATGCACCATTCAAATGCGACTATGAGTCTTTGTTTTTTGTGTGATGCAAATGAAATGGATGGAGCTAAAGGGTACCTGAAGGCAGGTAGACAGACATATTGAATGGTGCTATGTTTCATTGGAAATGGTCCCGATTCAGACACCCTTCTGGGTCCTCCTGATTCCATTCAAAGGTCTCACGAGTCACGACTCTAGGATTTCTCAAGTTGAAAGTCTCCACCCCTTTGTCTAAGGATGACTTTATGTGTGTCTACCTGCCTCTAGCTACCCATGTGCTCCATCCATTTCATGTGCATCACACAAAAAACAAAGACTCATAGTTGCACCATTTTCTTCTATGGAATGTAAGTGGATGAAGATTGGCTAAACTTGTCAACCAATTGAAACTTCCATTTTAACCTTTTCCCTTGCAATACAGCTATTTTGATTTCATCATCTAATCCCATTTTAACATTTCCACATGCACGAGTTATAAATTTAGACATTCTGAATTCAAATCTTGACAATTTTTTAATATCAGGGTATAAGGAATTTATCTCTCATGAATATCATGGTCCTAGCGTGGATAACTTGTCTTTGACTATACCGGAGAAGAATTAGTTAAAGCATACGTAAGTTGATCCGGACACCCCTGCCTGACCGTTAAACCAAAAAAAAAAAGATAAATCCACTTATGTTGTCTGACTATGGTGGGTCATTCCATTGAATACCATTGTTAAGTTAATTATGACAATAGTGAATTAAATCAACAAATTAGATAGACTGATTAAGTCCGAGTAGCATAAAGTATTGTGTAGTTTCATTTGTGTTCTATTTGGATTTATTGTGGATAATACATCACCAATGCAAATTAAAGAAAAATGCATTTCATTAAATCTGGATATCCTTGTAATGCATTTAAGGACATAAATTAGAACAACTTATGGCATACAAATATATTGACAGAGATAATTACATGGTCGTAAGGGTTGAATTTTTCTAGTTTTCAAAATTAGCAGAATAGTCGAGTCAAAAAGAAAAGTTACAGCTTAAATCTAGGACTAATTAGACATGAAAATCAGGGTGTTTTAGATCAATATCATACAAGGATTCTAAGACATCTAAAAAAAAAATCACTTTGCAAGTGATTGTAGTTTCTGTTTAATCATACATCCAAAATTCATGTCAACATTCGAGATACGAATTGAAGGTTTTGATGCCAACTAAGAACCCAAATTGATGATCAAATTCAAATTAGGGATGTCTAAGTAAAAGGTTAAGGTAGGTTAACATTAGAAAGTTAGTCTCAAAGGGTAATAATAGGGACGAGTTGTACACTCAAACGTTTTGATTTTGAATTTTGTGTAACCCCTTAAGGCCAAGTTAAAAGGAATTTATCCCTCATAAATATCCTAATTTTAATATAAATAGCCTGATTTTGACTAGACCGAGTAAGAAATTAGTTGAGATTCACATAAATTGATCTGAACACTCTTGAATATTGAACCAAAAAATAAAAAATAAAAAAAGGTTAGGAAGTTGCTTTAATTAGTGTCCCAATTTGATAGAGGTGGTAACTAATTCTAAGCATCGTCTTGTGTTGCGGAGGATAGAACATTATAATCAATGCATAGAAAATAAAATTGTGTATGAAAAATATATATGACATTTGCGAATGTAACATCCGACAACAAAATGAAGATCATTCCAAGTTAAAAAGTTCAATTTAGTTAAACTAGTATCCCAACTTTTAAAAAAAAAAAAAGGTATCCTAATTTTAAAGGGATGATAAATACTAAAAACTATCATATTACGAAGAATGAAACATCATAATCAATGCGTGAAAAACTAAAATTCTACATGAAAATATATAGTACATTCGTGAATACTATAATCGGGTACAAAATTAAAATTGATTGATTAATAGATTGATCAAAATTTAAAAATTCTAGGAATAACTCGTGTATGAAGGTACGGTACAATATAAGTGAGAAGTGATAGATTTGAGGGGAGAAATTCAATATAAATAGTTTTAAAAAAGATGTTAGTAATCATTAGATGAATCTATTTAAGATAATTGGATAAATTTATTGAAACCTACGAACTCACAACTAGGGGAGTTCAAATTTTCTATTAATCGCAATTTCTTACTTTACCCGACCATATTGAATGATTAGCCAAAAAAATCGAATAAAAATAAGGAATAGTTTTTTGTCTTCTGATTAAATAAGGTAAGAATGTGGAAGCGTTTTTGGTTTTCTGATTAAATCTAGTAGGAATGCAAAATAGCTATTAATTTTTACATTCCTACCCTACCCTACCTACATTAATTAATTAATTTATATATATATATATATATAAACTAAAAACCCTAATTCCTTAACCATATGGTTTAAATTTAATATAATTGTTATTGTATTTGTGCAATAATTATGACGGATTGATGTTTATGTTTTTTTCTGTTTTATTATAATTATTGTTGTAATTATTTTAGGTTTTAGTATTATTAGTTTATTGTGTTATTAAATTGATCTATGTTATTTAATTAAATTATTAAAATGATCTAAAAATTAAAAACTATAAAATTATTTACCCTTCTTTTTATCCGATTAATTTAATTAAAAATTGAATAAAAATATCACACTTAATTAGGTATAATAGACCAAAAAAAAAACTCTTCTATAAAAAAGACAACAGACCATATTTTCTACCGAACACCCCTACCGACAACAACCGAGTAAGTGTAATTAGTATAACTTTCAACCGTTATATTTAAGATCCCAAGTTGCCATAGTTGCCTTCTTGCCAATCCGACAAGGGCACAAACCTCAGATTGACACGTGGCACCAACACTCTGATAATTAAACTGACTTTGGCCCTAATGAGACGGGAAGAATGACGTAAGCCAAGTTGCAAGTTGAGTCACATACCCGCCGCCTTACGTCACTTTACCAACGTGCAGAAAAACCCACCACTCATGACATTGGTTGGTCCCACATTGGCAAATTGACGGGGGCCATATGTGTATCCTTCACTCTGTGGGGTCTAATTGACCTGTTGATTTAATAATTATAATATCTATGCATTTATACACTATGACTCTATTATTTTTTATTTCCTCAACTATCATTTTTTATTTTATTTTCTCATTCAACCCCTTTCTTATATTTTACATATATTAATTATGGATATTATTGATGTATTGCCCAAATTGTAGACATAGGAAAGTTGTATTTTAAATTCAACATAGACATTTTTTTTTTTTGAAATTAAGAAGAAATCGACACGTAATTAGTAGATTTGAGTCCATCCTTAAAAATTTTAGATGGTAAACGGGTTTAAACAAGTTGATCCATTATATCACTTTAATAAATAAGTCGATACGACCCTACTTAAAAATAACATAAACTTCGTAAACAAACTTTATATACAAAATAAATTTGACTCAATATGAACTCAACTATATGATTGCTAATAAGTCGATTATGAATAAAAATTATTTTTGCCACAATACAGTTAAAATTATGAATCAAAAATATTTTGACACGACACAATTAAAAAAACGACATAAATCCAACTAAGCACGAGTGATCGACAATCTTATTTAAAACACAATTGATGTTTTGTTTTTAAATAGGAAAATATTTTTTGTACCTGATTTAATAATTTTATGTGATGACATGATAGATCACAGTTATTACATTGATAGTGAATTTCAACTAATAGTAAAATTTATTGTCAATTTAATAACAAAAAATAATAAGATCACTAAATAAAACTCATGTAACATTGCTTTTTCCAATAATTTAAAACCCATGCAAGCAGTTGTTGGATGGTATTAAAAGCTCAATAATTTAGAGGGTAAAATGAGATTCGAACTATGATTGAGGGGTTTAAAGTGTATTTTATTTCCAATATTTTGCCATCATATCCCCCAGTTTCTTTTGCTATATATGAGACCCAAGGTCCAGGTCTTAACTCAACAAAAACACCTTTGAATTCAAACAATGGGTTCTTCTTTCATTCAATACCCAAGTTCAGAATACTCGCCGGGATCTTCATTATGTTCAACCCAAACTTTCTCATGGGACGACCTTCTTTTCTTCCATAGTTCTCTTCCATTTAATGTCAATGACTCCGAAGAATTGCTGCTTTTCGATGTCCTAAAGAAGGATGCGAGAGATTCATCGGAATCCAATTCCTCCGGCGAAGTCAAGGAGGACGAGGTCACTTCCAAGGCCGCAGAGAAAACACCCAAGAAGGAAAAGTCATTCAGAGGTGTACGACGGCGGCCGTGGGGGAAATTCGCGGCGGAGATAAGAGACTCCACTAGAAATGGAGTAAGAGTCTGGCTTGGAACGTTTGACAGTGCTGAGGCGGCAGCTTTGGCTTATGACCAAGCTGCATTTTCGACGAGGGGGTCCATGGCGGTGCTCAACTTTCCTGTAGAGAGAGTCCGGGAATCGCTTCGAGACGTCAAGTACGGCGGTGAAGATGGGTGCTCGCCGGTGGTGGCGCTGAAGAAGAGACACTCCATGAGAAAAAAACCAGCGAGTAGAGAAAACAGAGTAAAGGACGGAAAGGTCAAGAGTGTGGTGGTACTACAGGACCTTGGACCTGAATATTTAGAGGAACTCTTGAGTTCATCTTAGAATGCCACTGGTTCACTTTTTTTTATTTATATTTTTTATTTTTAATTAAATAATCATATCACGTAACAACGATGACATTACGTGGCTGTTAAAATTGAACATTTACTCTGTACGTGGACTGTGCATTATCTCGAAGTAAAGTGAATGTACATATCTTGGTCATGCTGGGGCTTGATCGGCCCAACTCTACAAGTTGTCTTAGTTCATTTATGTTGAGTTTTTGTACAGAGATGGAGTATTAATCTGAGCACTATCTTGAAATATTATTATTCTTCAAAGGCTGTTTAATAAAATTATAAAACAAAGTGAGGGCAATACTCTCGGGTTCTAGCCCATTTTTGTATGAGGACTACACGGCATATAACAAAGAGAAGCAGGCTTCAATGAGGTAAGCCCACGGTTCACCAAGGATCAATCAAGTTAGCTTATCTTCACCTTAGGCACGCGAAGGGTCGGGTAGTGGATGGTCCTTTTTCGGCTTGGAAAGTGGCCCGTGGTTCATGGGTGTGCCCATTAGCCAGGTGGTTCATTGGATCATGGGTTAGATTGACCTGCTGCATGCAACAAAATTACCCACTGGATAGGATTATGGGTCATGAGTTTTAGGCTAGTATATGGGTGGCCTGATACGATTAAGACCCACAAACGACAGCCCAACATTCTGACCCGATCAAATGGGAAGATTTGCATCCAGTTGATCCTTCTGTGACACCCCCAGTGGGGGAAGGGCCACTAATGGGAGATTTTCAATAATATCAGCCTATAGCTGGCTAAAAGTAGATCTGAGACAGCAAATACACATAATTAAAACGGGAATGGAGGTCAGTTCGATTATCGGCCCTAATCGAGGGTCAGAATTCTGATCTCCTCAATTAGCTGTTAAGTAAACAAAAAGACAGGAAAGATGATAAAAAAATGGAAAGGAGTGGAATGGAATGGAATGGAAGGACAGAAATAATGAATGCATAGAAAAATCACAGACATTTCCTTACATAGTTGTCAAAAATGCATGGCATGTTGCCTTGGAGACTGCAAAAATGCACTCCAAGGCACTTAGAACTTGTCTGTGAGAAGGTGTAAAGGGTTGTTAACTAACAATTCAAGAATAACAATATGCCACATACCACTTATGTGATGCTCATTTTTATCCCACATTATTCTGTGTAACAATTTTGGGATTACAGCAAAAAAACTTTTCGAGTCGATTCCAATAAGCTAAGCACTAAAATCTTGTATCCAAACGGCTTAATGCAATCTCAGATTGCCACACTTTTGATTACCGACACCAAAAGTAGGTGAGCCATGCCAAACTTGAGCCAGTTCCCAAATATGCTAATCAATATCAAAAGCAAAAACTCAAACCAAGCAGAAGAGAAGAATAGTTGTCTGAAACCACCTAATTATACCACTGTGGATTTTGAAATGTATGAATAGTAGCTGAAGACAAAGAAATGATCCAGAGAACCTTAAAACGCCAGACAATGTTAGACCAGAGCTTTGAATCGGCGTTGCCAAGTGCCAATTATTTAAGCAGTAATTCCTGTGCCAGAAATGGATACCACAAGATAACATACAGAAGCTGGAAGCATTACCCATAAGTTTTGAAAACCCTCTTCACTTGTTTCTCGTTTCATCCAGGGAAGAAACATTTAAGATTAAGATAACTCAGCGTGCACGGTCTCTCAGCACTTCAAGGTCCATCTCTGTAGGGTCAGTAGCCTGAATCTCACAATGAATTCCGTCCAGCTCCTGCTTGAACCTTTCTTTGGATGTGGCATACAGCATCTTGGCACGAATTCGAGAGACTGCGGGGGACCTGATAACAATCATAGCACAAATGTGAAATGAAAAGTAAACAGAGATGCCGATAGTCCTGATGTAATGGTTACTGTTAGGGAAATGCTATCTCTGTGAGAGAATACATTCAGGACATCTAACAGAAAAGCAATTTCATCCTTGACAGTGCCAGAGGCTTGACAGTAGCAAACCATAATCATCAGAGAGTCCTTGTTATGCAATAAACAAGTCACATAAATCATCATTCAAATATGGGCAAGTTGGTGGTAGAATGGCCTTTCTCATAGACTTCCTCCCTTTCACAACTACAAGCTCAGCGGGTAACACTAAATTTCTACACAAAAAAAATCAAATAAATCTCATATCCACTAACATAGCCCATGCACAATATCTTCCAACAGATGTAATTGTTAATATCTATTTTTATTTTCTTCTGGCATTGCATTTTCCAAAAAAGAATCCCTAAACAAGCCTTTCTCAACCAAAATTAAAGCCTACCACCTTCCAATTGCCGGTAGTAGGAGATTTCAACTAATGGTATCCTAATTCTCAGAAGGATTTTGAGTAAGTAGCAGCCCTTAAACCACTGGATTTCATCTAGGCCTTAAAATAAGACATCAGCGAGAATAATTTTACTCAATGATAAATTGCACTTTGAAGAACCTCAAGCTTATGTCATGTGAAGATAACATGAACATGTCAAGATATATATAGTTTCCCCAAAAAAACATATCCGCATAAGAACATGATAGATTCCAGGGGAGGGGGGGGGGATAGGGTGCACACATGAATATTCTGCTTTCCAAATTCCAAATATGTTATTTAAAATCCTTGTGATTCAAATCAGGGGAATGAAGAGTATAATGCTGATTGCCATGCTCATATATCAGACTACCATGCACTGACTTGCCAGCAGATTTAGAACAGCATGAATGAGTCAACACCAACAAAATTCTGAGACTTGGGCCACGAAAGATAGAAACTCACCACGCAATAAAGAATATCTTGCTCTTTTGACAATTCTCAGAAGTCACATAATCAAAGTCGTAGACAGCGTATCGACAATCATTCTCAGGTAAGGCTATAGTGAAATCATCATAGCTTTCTGCAGGACTACCAGTCTTCTCAACTACAATCTCCTTTTTCTTCTCATCAATCTTAAAAATCACATAACGGTGTACCCTCTTCCCCTTCAGTTCCAAAAATGTGTTTCTGCTGTGATCAGCCACACCCATGCCAGAAGAAGCATTTGGCTGGAAACAAATACAAATGCACAAGTGTTGGTATGCATGCAAGAATTCAAGAAATAAACCAGACCAACCCAAACATTTGTACCAATTAATTGGGATCGATCATTTAATCAACACAAATTTGAAAGCTTTGAATCCCTTTTTCATAAACAAAGTGGCCTTTTGACATGAGCACCGGTTTGCATCATGAACACTACAAAACTTACATGGTTTCCATTTTCCAAATAAAAAACAGAGACTTTACAAGATAACAATCAAACGGAACAGACTTGAAAGGACCATACAAGTCATGCAATAAATAAAATCCAAGCAGAATTTGGCTACCACATATGGAAGAGGATGCAACAATAAATAATTCCCCAACAATGATTTCCCCAGCAATTCTATCATCACAGTTTACATATCTATATGTATGAATGATCAAATTTAGCTGTGCAGGCTACGTATAACAAGTGAAAAGCAATAGATTTGGTGGATCTTATACTTGATAAGTTTACTGTTCCAATCCCCTCCCCACAACAACAACAACAAAAACAAAAAAAACCCAAAAAAATTACTCATGTAATTTCCTGGTTCCGTCCCTTGTTACACCTTATACAGAAAGATTCTTCCAAGAACTCCTAACATGCTTATACAAAATATGGTGGAGAGAGTGAGAGAGATGTACCCCTCTGATTCTGAACGACATGGCTGTTGTCCGCAGACGATGAAGGAACAAGAGAGAACTGCAGATTCAAGACAAATAAGAGAGTCTATAAATATTCTCTCCTCACCACATGAAAAAGAAGTGGTTTCAAAGTTTTTGTCTTCGGACGGAAAGTCATAAACGAGTGAGAAAAGTTAACCACGACCAAAGAAAAAGAAAGAACGAACAAAAAGAAAGGAAAATATTCTCTCTTTTCCTCTTTGGTTTTCTTTTCTTCTCTGATGCAAGAAAAAGAGGGGAAAAGATTCGTACACCTGAGGTGAACAATGGAAGCTGCGTAAATGAAACCCACCTTTCGCCTTCCGAAATGCTCTGGTCCCTGATCTACAATCACTCGAAACCCACCATGGAAATGAGAGGAAAAAGAATTTGGAGGATAGGTTAAATAAGTATAAAGTAAACTATATAGATTTGGATGATTATGAGAAGAAGAATAGATTGTGATGGAGGAAGGGCGGTGCGTTGGAGGAACGCTGTCCTGCTTTTTGCAATGGAAGATGTCAAGTTAGGAATCATTGTGGGTCTAATCCTCCGTTTTTTTTTTTTTTCCTTTTTTTTTATTCATTCGAATTTAATGACAACTATCGTTGCTGGAGTTGGGTTGGGTAGGACTGTTCACTCTTTTTTTTTTTTTTTTTTTTGGGTCAGGGGAAGAGAAATAGAACTTGAATCCTTAATTTCAAGAAAATAAATTTTTTACAAAGTAAGAAATACTATTAGATTAAATGTCCATTAGTGTAGGATTGTTCACTTAAGCCAATAGGTAGAAATATTTCATTTCATCTTTCGAGCCAATGAATTGCGAAAAGACAATTCCTTGGCTGACCATACCCAATTGAGCATAATGTTTCGAGTCGAATTTCATCTAAAAAATTGGTTCAGAAGTCGGCTAAGAATGTGAAATATTTCACATATTTTTTAGTTTTTAAGTTATTAATTTTTGGGTATTTTTTGAGCTACTTTTACAATTAGGTTATTAAAATATGGGAAATATTATTTGGACTTTATTTAAGGACCTAATGATATACAATCATTGGATTAATTGTGAGCTCCATCTAACATTGAAACTCACAACTAATTCAATGGTTGCATTGAAATCATATTATTAAATCATCAAATAAGATATAAGAAGAACAATGTTATATATTCTAAATTTGTATCACAAATGTGCATCACAAATTAATAAAAATTGTTGGATCAGCGGGTCCCAATTAAAAAAGTTAATACTGATTTAAATATAAATTTGGGATACACATTATCTATATAATAAAATACAATACAATTCAAATTTCAAAAGATAAACAAAATGACTTTTGTTATTCGCGATTGAGATCGCTTTAAATTTTATTTTAAAGTTAATTTAACGGTTAATACTAATACCCTAAATTTAATAGAAAAAATAAGTTCATAAGGGTATGTGTTGGAGTGACTTTTTAAAAATACTTCCAAGAATTATTTCTTTTAAGTACTTTAAAAAAAATAGTGTTTAAAACCACTACCACCACCACCACACCGCTGCATCTGCCACCATCATAACCACAACCACCACCGCCCACCACCACCGCCACTTTCACCGCCCCACCACCATCATCCCTAATCATCACCGCTGTCGCACCTTACCACTACTATCCCACCATCACCCTTACCACCCCCACCACCAGGGGCGGAGCCAGGAATTCTGGTCAGGGTGGGCACTTTAATTACCCTCTAATTTTTTTTTTCTAATGAATCACACTATATAATATATTTATATTTATTATATTATATTTGATACATAAAATCCATTTAACATAAAAAATGTCAAAAAAATATACATATTGTCATGGGCGAAATCATGAATGTCTATGAGGGGACAAAATATAACTGGTATAAAAAAATATTTAGCCGAAATTGATAAAAAAAAAAATCATTTCAAGAATAACAAAAAAGT
>CM042195.1:2425286-2436177 GCA_023539305.1 Ilex asprella | reverse complement strand
TTACTACCCCATCTCCACCACCACCACCATCGTCACTCATCATCTATTGCCACCATTGTCGTTCATGGCCACCACCCACCACTATCATCATCTTATTCTTATATTTATTATCATTACCATCATCATCTCACTACCACCGCCTCTTACCGTCAGTACCCGCCACCACCCATCGTTACCCACCATCACCACCAGTCATTGTCACCTACCCCCCCACACCTACCACCACCACTACAGCTACCAACTGTCACCTACCCCCACCACACTTACCACTGTCGTCATTCACCACCACCTATCATACTGTCGCCTAAAAGCACTCATCGCCGCCCCACCCCCACTGTCAACTACCATTACCGTCGTCCACCACCACCCACACCTACCACCACCACCGTTGTCACTCATGGCTACCACTACCATCATCGTCACTCAAAACCCACCACCACCATTATCGTCACCATTGTCATCCACGACTGCTACCATCACTACGGTCGTCACCTTACCCATCACAACCATCACCGTCTCCCACTATCACTATTGTCGCCCACCACCACTACCACCGCTCTCTTTCATTATAATCGGTGCTTATAATTTATCTCTTTTCTATGTTTGTGATTTAATTTTGGGTGTGAATACAAATATGTTGACCATTTTTTTTATTACTCTGTGCCTTCAAGCACGAGAAATAACTAGCAGATTTATATATTATCTTAACATTAATCCAAACTTATTATACGAGAATTAGATTAAATAATACTCTTATTAACACCATTTTATGGATTAGAGGAGAACTAATTACCTAATTCTATTTTTTATTTGTATTTAAACCAAACATGCCTGATGTTTGGGAAATAGATGGTATGCTCATCGGGATTAGAATGATATGGATACTACTATGAAAAATATTTGTCAGTGTAGAACAATTGTTGATTTTATACTTAGTATAGTTGCCCATTGTGTCTGTGCCTTTTTATTTTGAATTGTAGAAGTTGGGACATGAGGTCTTTATATTTGACTAGGGCGTCATTCTTATAATGGTTCAATGATATTTCTTGTTGTAAGATGGGAGAAGAATCACTATACAATATTTGTTGGAAAAGAGTTTGGGTCTATTTACGTGCAATTCGATTAATCACTTCTTCAGTTCAGTTAAAAACAAGTCATCCACGTTAGGACTAGGGATATCATGAGAAATTGATGGATAAATTCTTCATAGTATGACCTTAAGAAATTATTAAAATTCAAACTCAAAACTATTCACAATATCAGCTCTTCAAGTAGCACACCAAATCACTTCACCAAGTAACAGTTCATTAAACACTTATGCAGCTCAGCATAATCGTTGACTTCGTCAGCAGAATCTAAGATAAGACAACGGAATTTAAGATAAGACCAACGAGTAAGGTGGTCTAGTGGTGGTACCGGTCTTCCTCCTCACTCAGAGGTTGGGAGTTCGAGTCTTGGAGTCCTCATTAATGCTTAGTGGTTGGCCACTATACTAGCCTAGGTAGGTCTGATCCCGAGAGGTATTTTAGGCGCGATCAGAGGTCTTATGATCCCACCGGTGAGAGCTAATCGTTCTTCCTTACTCCCACCCCTTTTTTAACCAGGAAAAAAATAGAATTGTAACAAATTCCTGTGACTATTTGTAACAGAATTAGTTACTTAATACTTAGATCTAATCTTTGTAGAGTAAGTTACCTACTTGTATAAAAACTGAGCAATGATAATACAATAAGTGTGATTTTGAGTCTCCAAAACTATGAGTCTTCTTCTTCACCTCTCCCCTTTTATCATGGTATGAGAGCCAGGTTTTGAGACCTCGCAGGTTCATCAATGACAGCTTCATCTTCTTCAGCAACTGATGTTCCTACTGGTTCAATTGCCTCAGTACACTCATCTATTTCCACTAATTCTACCTTTTCACATTCTTCGATATTCTTACTCTCTAATATCTGCAATTTAATTTCAATTCGACTTGATTCTACAAACTATGTTCCACGGAGAAACTAGATTTCAGCAATATTGAGAGCATCATCTCTATTAGGCTTTTTTGGTGGACTAGCTCCTGTCCAAATAAGCTTCTTATTGATGATAGTGGACAAATCACCTTTACTCTTAATCCAGAGTATGAAGCGTTGTTAATTCAGGATCAAACATTGAACACTTTGATCAATGCAATGTTATCATCTACTGCACTTTCATATGTTGTTGGCTTCATAATAGCAAGAAAAGTTTGGCAAGCTCTAGAAAAGAGATTTTCATCTCTTTCTTGAGCAAATATCCTTCAATTGAAGACTAAGCTACAAACAATCACCAAAGGATCAAATCCAATTGATAAATACATTCAAAAAATTTAGGAAATCATAGATAAACTAGTAGTAGCCTTAACCTTGATTGTTGATGAGGAAATTTTAATCAACACACAAATGGTTTGTCTTTTTAGTACAGTGTTTTTTGCACCTCCATTCGCACCACATCTCAGCCTATTTCACTTAAAGATCTTCATGTGCTACTTCAAGCAGAGGAGACCACTATTGATTCTGCAAGTAAACATACTCAAGCTCTTGCAATGGCAGCATATAATTCTAAGTTCTTTACTCTGTCTTCTAAATCTAATCAGTATAGTCACAATCATACTCAGGAAGGGGTTACTACAATCATAATCCAAATCGTGGAAGAGGAAGACAAAATAATAAAAGAGGCAGCAATTGAATGCCTAACAATGGCAGAGGTTATAATTTAGACTCTTCTCAAATTAATTCTAACAGAAATTAGTCTAGATAAGAGAGACCAACATGCCAGATCTACAATAAAGTAGGACACTCTGCTATTGACTGCTATCATAAGATGAATTACTCTTATCAAGGTCATCATCCTCCTGCTCAGCTTATAGCCATGGCTACCTCTTATAACACAGAAATTGCTCTAGTTCATCAGAATTCAGATGTTTAGCTCACTGATTCTAGAGCTAGATTACCAAAAATTACCACTTTTTAAGATCAAAATATATTTTTTAAAAGGTGAAGGTACAATTACTTAAAAATAATCATGGCCGATCATGATCTTTTTTGTTTTTTGTTTTCTGGTTCAACAGTTAGGTGTGTCCTGATTTTAGTAATTTATCCATTGCTGATCCTTATACTGGTTTAGATAAGGTTACTGTTGGTAATGGTGACACTCTGTCCATCACACATAGAGGTCAAACTTCTTTACACACTCATTCTAATTCCTTTTATCTCACCAATGTTCTTGTCTTCCAATCTTCTTTTTGAGCATTACTTTTGCCTAGATAATAATTGTCAGTTTATATTTGATTCTTCTCATTTTCAAGTTTAAGACAAGTCTTCGGGGAGGCTTCTCTACCAAGGCGTGATTGAAAATGGCTTATATCCAGTAAGATCATTGTTGCTCATCTAGGATCTAAAATCTCTCATCAGCTTTGACATAAAAAGATTGGGGCATCCCTCTCAACCTATAGTTCAACAGTTGATTTCTAAATCTCATCTACCTTCTACTAATGTGTCTTCCAATAAATCTATTGGTTGTGTTTGTCAATACTGTTTGTATGGCAAAATGGCTAGATTACCTTTTATTTTGTCCACTTCTATTTCTGTAGATCCTTTAGACATTGTCCATAGTGATGTTTTAGGGTAGTATTATGTCTCTTTCATTGATAATAAAAGTAGATTTTCATGGATCTATCCTCTTGTGCATAAGTCGGAAGTTTTTACTACTTTTTAGCAGTTTAAATTGCTTGTTAAAAATCTACTATCTTTAGAGATCAAACAACTTCATTCAGATGGAGGTGGAGAGTACTGTAGTAGTGCAATGAAGGACTTCTTGGCCAAATCTGGTGTTTAGCATCTTAAAGCATGTCCCTATACTCCTCATCATAATGGTATTGCTAAAAGAAAAACTTGACAAAATGTGGAAACTGTTGTTACTATGATGTCTAGACCCTCTTTACCAACTCATTTTTGGTATCATGCTTTTCCTACTGCTGTTTTCCTTATTAATAGACTGCCTAGTGCAAATTCCTCTTCTTTATCTCCTTATGAGTTGTTGTTTCACACTCCTCCCAATTATGCTGACCTCAAAGTTTTTGGTTGTGCTTGCTACCTCCTATCTTCATTCTCTCAATGCACATAAACTTCAACCCAAAACAGTTCAATGCTTGTTTCTTGGTTATGTCAAAGATTATTTGGGATATCTTTGTTTTGATCCTACCTCATAGAAATTTCTTGTCTCCAGACATGTAGTGTTTGATGAATCATAGTTTTCCTTTGCTTCTCCTATTTTTGCTTCTACACCTTTTTCTTCTCTATCTTCTATTCTTGGTCCAAGACCAGGTCATTCTTCTACTACCTCTGTACCCTTACCTTTACTCAGTACCTTGTTCTTTGGTTCCTCTGAATCTTCTCAGTCTTCATTCTCTAAATCCTCTTCTTTACTTTTAGTCTTTAAAGATACTGTTTTGGGTTCTCATATTTCTTCTCTTTCCTTACCTCCTCAAAATACTCACTCCATGCAAACCAGATCAAAATCAGGCATTTTTAAGCTCAAAGTCTATCATATTACTTCATCCACCTCTTCTGAACCTACATCGTTTATAGTTACTTCCAAAATTTCTGAGTAGGGTGTAGCAATGCAAGATGAATTCAATGCTCTTCCTAGACAATATACATGGACTTTGTTCCCCCTTCATCTAACAAGAATGTTATACGGTGAAAGTGGGTTTATAAGCTCAAGCATAATCTAGATTGCTCTATCTCTAGACACAAAGCTAGGCTAGGGGGTAAGGGTTACCATCAAGAAGTAGGTCTTGACTTTGAAGAGACTTTCAGTTTTATTGTTAAACATGCAACAGTCGAAACTGTTCTATCTCTGGTTGTGCAGTTTAAGTGGTCTCTAAGGCAACTTGATATGAAGAATGCCTTTCTTCATGGTCTTCTTAAGGAGGACGTTTATATGCAACAACCTCTAAGATTTCATGATCCAGCTTTTCCACAGCATGTGTGCAAACTGCATAAGTCCATCTATAGACTCAAACAGGCTCCTAGAACTCGGTTTGAGAGCTTCATCACTCATTTATTCTCTTGTGGTTTTGTTTCCTCTGTTGTAGATCCTTCTTTGTTCATTCCAAAATCTGGTTCTTCTCTTACATATCTTTTTTTATATTTTGATGATAGTATCATCACTGGCAACACCCCTTCTTTCATTACTACTTTTATTGTAGACTTACATCAGGTCTTCAAAATGAAGGATCTAGGTCCTCCTCATTATTTTTTGGGCATCCAAATTACTCATAGCTTCTGCACTTTTTCTTTCCCAAACCAAAAACTTAACTGATCTTCTTCAGAAAGTTAACATGGCTTCTTGTAAAGAATGTCTCACTCCTTGTTCCTCCACTAGACTTACCAAAACTAAAGGTTCTCCTTTAGTTGATCCCTTTGAATATCGCAATATCGTGGGAGCACTTCAATACCTCACCTTTACTAGACCTACTATTTCCTTCGCTGTAAATTCAGTATGTCAATTCATGCATTCACCCACTTCAGTCTACTACTCAGTTGTCAAGAAAATCCTCAGATATCTTCAAGGGACTCCTTACTGTGGCTTGCATTTGATGATACCTAAAAGGAAATTCAGCTAAGCACGAAGTCAAGATCTAAGCTCAGGTCAGGTAAGACCTGTGAAGCTCAGAGGACCGGAGCTAGAGTTTCCCCTGTGCGAATTAACAATAAGAATGATAAGGAAACAACGGGGTAACAACAAACACTCTCAAAACAATGGAAAGCTAGAATCAAGGCATGAAACTCTCAACTAACCAAGATTCACTCCTAAAACCAAGGAAGATTCCGCACATGAACGGCAAAGATCTCGGCAAAGACCCCACAAAATAAGAAACAGCTCTATAAAGACGGTATAACGCCTCCACTATGAAGGCAGAACCCTAATTTTTTCTACATTTTTCACCAAAAAACGTCTAAACAATCAATAAAAAAAAAAGAGCAAGAGCCTCCATTAAAGAGTGGACTAGTTGAGCTCTCATGTCGGTGAACCACTATATTTATATTGTGTTTATCCTCCCTTTCCTGAATTCTCTAGGTATCTCTTAACAATCAACATGAGCCTTGTAGCTCAATTTCATATCGCCTCACACCATCCATACATTCTACTCATCCACGTTAATTTACACCATCACATTATTCTGCAAATCCAGTCTCCCTTACTATGTACTCTAATTCTGACTGAGTAGGAGACCCTTCTGATAGAAGATCTATTATTGGGTTTTGTTATTTTTGTACACAAAAATTAATAAAAAGTGTTAGGTATATGTATATTCGAATTAAATATCATCTTAAATTTATTAAACTTATTTTTTCATTACTCATATTTTATTATACTAGCAATGCATGTGCATTGCACGTGAGCATATTTAAATAATAATTTTTTTATATATTTTTTTAAATTATATATGTAATTAAATTGAATAATAAATTATGCATTGAATTGTTGATTCTTATTTTAATTGTTTCTAAACCTAAATATATCTACCATTTTTTTAGTATTTAATATATTATTTTTTTAGGTATCTCTTATTAGACGTTTTCTCTTTTGTTTATAATGTAACTTCATTGTAAGATTGTCATTTAGTATTTATACATCCAATTATATTTTAGATTTATTATATTTTTCATCAAAGAGATTGATTAAATTATAATACTATTATTTGTGTTACAATAATATGTTATTGTTGCATATAAAAAAAAATCAAAATATAACATATATTTGAACATATAAATATATACATAGATATAAAAAAAATTGTATGCAATGAGTTCAAAAGAATTTAGAAGTCAAGTTGATAAAAGAATCTAAAGAACTTAGAAGTCCAATACGTATAATAAATAAAAATTGGATGGAAGTAATATGTGGGTATCATTTATTTTATAATAATAATTAGGAATAATAATTTTTTTATAAAATTTTTAAATTACGTTTATATGTTTATTAATTAATTGGATAATAAATTATGTGTCAAATAACTAATTTTTATTTTAATTATTATTAAATTTAATTATTGATTTATTCTACCCCTCTTTGAATACTTAATCTCTCTCTCTCTCTTTTTACCGGCTTCTTTAGATATTTTTTATTTTATTAGAAATAAAATTCTAGTAATACAAGGTATTATTTACAAAAAACTTTAAATTATGTTTATAAATTAATTGGATAATCAATTATGTGTCGAATAATTAATTTTTATTTTAATTATTGTTAAATCTAATTATTTATCTATTCTACCTCTCATTGAGTACTTAATTTCTCTATTTTGTAGATATCTCTCAAACTTCTTTAGATATTTTCTCTTTTATTAGAAATCAAATTCTAGTAATACAAGAGTCTAAAAGAACTCAGCATATAAAAAATTTGAATAGAAGAAAATATATAGATAGAATTGATTTTATAATATTAATTAAGGATAAATTAAAAAATTAATTTTTTTTATAGATGCTGACATTCATAAGTATTATAGATAGATATAGATATGTGTATAGATGTTACTACTTTTTCTCATGAACTATTTTTTTATTGTGCATGTTATTACTTTTTTCTATGGTACAATTTTTTTATATAACTACTTTTTTTTGTTAAACATTTTTCAATTTAATGTTACTATTTTTTTTTGTTGAGCATGTTATAAATGTTAATATTCTATGTTACTATTTTTTGTATAAATGTTACTATTTTATCTCATATATATATGTGTGTGTGTGTGTGTGTGTGTGTGTGTGTGTGAGAGAGAGAGAGAGAGAGAGAGAGATAAAATAGTTCTAATTTATATAAAGATATAGATATAATACTAGAGAAACAATTTTAATGCTAGTAAAACTTCTAAAATTTAAGACTTGTTAGTTTTAATTTTTTTTTAATTAAATATAACTACTTAGGGTATTTTCGATAATAGAAATTAAAATAGATTTTTTGCCAAATAAGTTTGTTAAGTGAATTTAAGTCCAACTGTCCCTAAATTTCTCTATTTATTGCCCATCAATTAAGACTATTAGTCGAACAAGCTCGAGTCGAGCTTGAAATGCTTGTTTCATAAACGAGCCTAAAAAATTATTCAAATTAAGTCCAAACCGAGCTCAAATATTTGCATATACCCAAGTTGAACTCAAGCCAAATTTGAGTAGCTCAGTTTAATTAATAGTCGTACCATCAACTTCTATTGTTAGGGGCCGCATGAATCTTAGTTTTTATGGGCCTAAAATAATGGGCTGGGCTTGGTCTGCTAGGTTTAGGCCACCGTCAAAAGGCCCTTATAACTGCCAAACCGATATTTGCTTTTTTAAGAGGACCGAAACGACTGTGTCTTTCTCACTCTAGGGCTTCTCTTCTGCAATTATCAATATTCATTGCAACTTGCTCTCTCTCTGGGATTTGCGTCTACGAGGTTAATTATGGCGACTGCGTCAAGTATGACACTACACCTTTTCCCGTTTTATTATGCACTCATTATCTAATGATCTCAGTTTCTTTGTTCGATTGCTACGATTATCCGATTGAATTTTTTCCCCCTGTTTTATGATCTCTATATCTGCGTATTCATTAGGCACTAGTTTTTTCTGTTGGAACAAATAGGGCATGAGAATTAAGTTTTGAATCGGAGTCAAGTTCATTGATTTCCTTTTGTAATGATTTAGTGGTGTTGGAGATTGAGATTGTGATCCTTCTAGTTCGGGATTCTTAAAATGGATTTTGTTTAATTATAAAAATTTGATTGCTTTATAAAATAGAAATTATGTAAAGAGTGTCTATACACTCTCATGGGCAGCTCTAAGCTAATTTAAGACCTAAAGCGGAACATTGGAGGTCTTTTTATTTTTAGTATTATTTTTTTAAAAAAATTAATTTATTTTTAATTTTCTATGTGAGATGGAGACGCAAGAAGAAAATGTTAATATTGTCAGAAAATGATTTTAACTTTTTTTTTATTTTTTATTTATTTTTTTTACCAGAGAGAGAGAGAAAGTGGGTGGAGAGTAAATATGAGTTGGCTTTTGAGTATTTTTTTAATTTTTTAATTTCTAAGTTTTTAATGTTATGAATTAGATTATAGGACCAAATTATGCAATAAAATTTTTGATTGGATTTGATTTTTTGGGGTTTTTTTGTAGGGCTTAAAATTTAATGGATTTAATTTTTTTTTGTGGGCTAGTGATGTACCTAAAATTATGGGGCCTAAAGTCCAATGTTTTTTTTTTCTATATTGTTGGGCTGGCCTGTACACTCTAATATACATGCATACCATCTGAACTTTTGCTTTGATTCGCTCTTTTATACGAGATAGTAGGTTTTATGCCTGTCATGTGTACTTTTGCTTTGCTTTGCTGTTTGAATGAAATATTTGAATTAGTTATGAGAATTAATGTAACGGACTTAAGAATTTTTGTTTATGAAGTTCTGAGATGGAAGCTACCATCATGATATGCTTGGGAAGAATAAATTTCTTATGTTTTCTGCAGCATACCTTAATTCTTGTCAAAATGTTGTTATTTGAACATTTTCTTCATATTTCTGCATTTTTTGGTTTGGGTATTTTCTTTCCTTTTTGCCTCAAAGGAATAATATATATTTCTTTTTGGGGATTACAGTGGCATTTAAATCTCGGGAGGACCATCGAAAGCAGATGGAATTGGAAGAAGCACGTAAGGCTGGGCTTGCACCAGCTGAGGTTGATGAGGATGGGAAAGAAATCAATCCTCATATTCCTCAGTATATGTCATCTGCACCTTGGTATCTCAATGCTGAGAGACCTGTATGTCATCTGTTTTCCTATTGTGTGGTACACTTTCAGTTGTTATACATGCTGGAGATTGAATTTCTTGATTTTGGTTTTGATTTTCAGAGTTTAAAACATCAAAGGAAATGGAAATTAGAACCCAATTTTACGAAGTCATGGTATGACAGAGGTGCAAAAACATTTCATGCCGACAAGTTTAGGCCAGGTTCATGTGAAAAGTAAGTGAAATTTTCCTTTATCTTTTTCATGTTATCTTCAAGCTGTGCCGTTTCTTTAGTTCGCTCTACCATACTTGTGATGTTTGCGGTGGGTTTCAGTTATGAAGAATCTAGTTGAAGCACATTTTTAATGTACTACTATGTAATATGGCTAGATGATCTACACCATGTTGAATTTACAACTGAAAAAGGTTGCTAGTATCAAGGATCAAAATTTCGTTTCGGTCACCTAGGAAATGGAAACATTTCGACCAGTTTCGGAAACTGAATGAAAAAAATAAAAATTTAAGAATTATTTTTCTAAAATATTGGTCGAAATAGACCAAAGTATCTTGAAATACCTTGAAACATTTCGAAACAATTGTACAAATGCATTAAAATATTATAAAATACCTTGAAATATTATGAAACACCTAGAAGTATTAGAAATTCGATTCCATCATTGATTCGTTTCGCTTTCCATGGAAATGAAAACTATTCGGACGTTTCGACCGTTTCGAAACGAAATTTTGATCCTTGGCTGGTATGCATGTTTTAATAGCTACCAATATGTGAAATGAGACATACTTCATCCTACAAAATTAGGTTATTACTCCATTCAAGATTTTTATAACCCTTAATCAGGTAATCATTTGGAATGTAACATTCTCCCCTACTTATAGAAAAGAGTGCTGAAGATATTATCTGGGATAAAAGCAGTGTATTGGCTAAGAAAATAAGTCGTACAACTTTGGCTTTTCCATAATTATAAGGCTTTTAAAATAGCTTGGTAATTTTTCACATTGTTGTATGTTCCGAGTATTTCATGGTAAGATATGCTTGAAATGGTCTGTTTGCTATCCTTCACTCTTCCCCACTTCTCCCC
>CM042195.1:2374926-2403217 GCA_023539305.1 Ilex asprella | reverse complement strand
AAAAATAAATTTTAATTAACTTGAATCGAATTTTAATTCACTCAAAAATTTAATACTTAAAAAAAATTAAAAAATATAGGGGGTCTCATTGAAGATATGCTTATCTAGAGGGGGTCTCATTGAAGATATATATATTTAGAGGGGGTGTGGTTGAAGTTTATCCTCAAATATATCATGGGCAATTTAGTAAATTTGTATTTTAGTTAAAAATTTAAATCTGATAAGGGGTGTCATTGAAGATTCATAAACTAGAGGGGGTGTCTTTGAAGATATGACAAACTAGAGGGGGTGTGGTCGAAGTTTTCCCTTCTTTTTTTTACACACGGCGGGTCAAATTAAAAATTGAAGGTAAGATACCGAAAAAATAAATTTTAGTACCGAGTGCTACCTGTTCATACAAGATCAAATTTTTATAATTTTTAGTGTGTTCATCACCTAAAGAAGGATTTGATGATTTTGTAAGCATGCAACTAAAATGTCATCTTGTAGTACAGTACCAGGATTTGATGCTGTAAATGTTTCACTAAGCTAAGAAGTGGTTTCGCTGTCTACACACAGGCATTTTACCTAGCAGGTGGGCTACAAAGGAAAGAGCAACACGGCGAGCAGGCTAGGCAGTCGTTCCAGAATGTTTTCCGCGGCTTTGAAGCAGAATTGTTGGCCGAGGCCCTTTACGTTCCTTCGGACATTGTAAGGAAGATGCAACAAGAAGATGATCGAGGACTCATTATTAATGTCCGAGAGGGATTGAGAGTGATTAGACCTGATGAACGAGGGCGCAGGCCAGGAGAGTTTACAAATGGGTTTGAAGAAACTTTCTGCAGCATGAAGGTCCGCACAAACATTGAAAGCCGAAGAGAAACTGATATTTACTCGAGGCAAGCTGGAAGATTAAACATTGCCAATGAGCACAAACTTCCAATCCTTCGATTATTGGACATGAGCGCAGAGAGAGGAAACCTCTTCCCGGTAATCTTTCTCTCCTGCTAATAGCTGAAGCTGATTAATGGGTATTTCTCTAAAAAAACAAAATGTCCACCATCTGTTTGTTAAAATGTTCACTCAGTCCTTCAATGGTTATGTTGCAGAATGCATTGTTCACGCCACACTGGAATATCAACGCCCACACCGTCATCTACGTGACCAGAGGCGATGCCCAAGTGCAAGTCGTCGGAGCAAATGGCCAAACTGTGTTGAATGATAGGGTGAATGAAGGCGAAATGTTTGTGATACCACAGTACTTTGCATCGACAATTGAGGCCGGAAAGCATGGCTTCGAGTGGGTGTCTATCAAGACAAACAGCTCACCCATGAAGAGCCCTCTTGCCGGTTACACTTCGGTTTTCAGGGCCATGCCACTTGACGTCATGACGAATTCGTATCAAGTCTCTCCAAATGAAGCTCAGAATCTGAAGCTGAACAGGGGTGGCCAAACCTACCTGCTATCTCCAGGGAGAAGATCTCAGTAAATACATATACATATATGATATGCCCCATACTAAACTACCAAACCCAAGTTTTTGTATGTTTTGTGAGAAGAATAACTTGTATGGGTGGGGTCCTTATCATCAATAAAATTCGGCCTCTGCTTTTTCGATGTCTCGGCTCTTTGGGTTTCCTTAGTTTACTCAGACCCCCTCTTTTCTTTTTTTCAATCAATCGGAGTAACTGAATTAATTTACGCACATCTTGATTAATTTTTTTCTCATTTCGATCAAAAGATAGACTATTCACATTAAGATTAAGATATTTACATTGAAACTAGTATATTCATAAAGTATAAATTATCATGACTTGATTCTAAGAAGTCGCTAAAATTTAAATTTAAGACGTCTTAATTTATTACTATTTACTGTTATCACTTGAACTACACTTGAATTCTCAGACCACTCTTACCTCCTTTGGAGAAGCCCTCTGTTGAGGCAAAAAATGATACCTCCAACACTCGATTGATGATCTTCTGAGAAATAGAGTATTGTGCCTAATATCCCAATCTCCTTCCTGCAAAACGAACAAACTGTCCAGGACCAAAGTGCTTCGACCGAAGGCTCTCCGATGCTTAAGTCAGTAAACGAATTGTCTGGATTGCTAGAGGACAAGTAGGATACAGCGTGCCTTTCACCTTGGTTTCCTGTTCTCTTTATAGGTCCTTTACCCTTTAGGGTTTCCGTGAGTTTAGATGCAAGGTGGCACACCTTTGGGAAGTTGCTAATATCTCTCCTATAATCATTATCAAGATATTTGATTTCGTCAATCTCGTTTATCTGATTGCCTGGTTTTTAGACGATAATCTATATCTCTGTATTATTTGAATCAGCTCGGATAATAAAGGCCGAACACACCCAATACTTTGCCGAGCATATTAACCTCCTGGTTTGGTATAAAATGAACTCTTCTGATAATGCTCAACCACCTCGGTTTGGTACAAACCGAGCTCTTGCCTCGTACCGCTCATCGGATTGAGCTTGGCGACAAGGAGGACCGGACTGGTCCTCTGTTCAATGGATCTTTAGTAAGTTCGGGTCGGATGAAAGACACTTCGAATGGCTCTTCAGGATGTATGTCACGTGCCCTGTCTTGTCACCACCACGTGAGTTCATTAAATGCTGCAACACGTGTAACAACGGGGCTTAACCCCTTCACCCTCCTCATGCACTTTCTTAAAGACTGCTTGAGTAATAATCATCACAATCAGACCCCGTTAAAAATAACTCGACAGTCTACTCCCCATGTTCGGACTCCCCATGAATTGAACATGGGTCCTAACCCTTACAAGTTTCAAGCAAAATCCTTAACGGGACATTAAACACAACTAGACCCCACAACTTTGTGCAAACATCTTTGATGTGTGTGTGTTTACATCAGCTCGTGTGATATTGGAAAACAGTGCCGATGAAAATATATATAAATTTAGATGTAATTTAGAGGCTTAATGGGAATTTAAATAGTTGTTCCGAAAGCGATTACAACTATAAAATTAAAAATAAACTTCAATTAAATGTTAAAATTTACAACTAACATATGTATTAAATTATATCAATACTATTGGTACCTAATTTATTGACTTAATTCAATATAACAATTGAATTCACTGTAGACCTCATCAAACATTAGAACTTTGTGTTGATCCAATGATTCTTATCAAACCACATCATTATATCAACAAATTAGGTCAAATTTTTAGGTCCAAATAGTATTACTCATTAAATTATGTCTTGATTAGGTATTATATAGCATTGCTCATCATTTTCATAATCATCTGCCACTGCTACTGTAATATCCTAAATTTTTAGAAAATTAGAATTATAGTTAGGGATTAAATTTTGAGGAGTATTACTGTTTTATGTGATCAATCAATTTTATTTTTGGATATTTCAAATGCATAAATGGATTCCTTATGTAAAGACGATCTCAACGACTATAATAGTGAATATGTTTCATATTAGGAGAAAAATAAGTGATGCTAAAAATCCGTAGTAACTAAGAAGGTGTAATAAGTGTAAACTTTCATGTATCATAGAACATGCGTCAAATATGGTATGTGATGTGTGTGAATATGGAAGTGACAACGTGGTAAGCACGACAAAGCAAGGGAGGGACCTAGAAGTGACATGTGACAAGTAACAAACACGACAAAGTAAGGTTAATTGCGTGCTTGATAAGTGGATGGACACTTGTTCTAATTCATGGAAGATTGTATGCATGCTTAACAAATGTCAAGCTAAGAGAAAAAAGTCATTATTTGAAATGAACACCTCCTACTTGTCCTATTGGCTATAAATAGGAAAGGGTTTAATAGAAAAACAATAATAAGAAATGCCAAGAGAGAGAGAAATGAGGAATAATCTGGTAGGCTTTAGAAAGAAGAAGTGGTGAAAAAAGAATGATGGTTTCAGTGGAAAGGAGATAAGGTCCTCATATGTGTTGTTCTTAGGTGTGAGAGAAAGAGAGACACGTGGATAAGAAGAGAATGAGTTGACCCAAGAGGAAGAGAAGAGTGGAGAAGAAAAGAAAGAAGAAGAAGAAGAAATGATATTGGATAATATGTGAGTTTCTTATTCATTTCATAAGCTATGATTATTTAACAATTTTGAAATTTTAAAGCTATAATATAGACTAAAAAAGGATTCGTTTAGAATTGGATTTATATAACTTGAGTTAGAGTTATTTTAACCCATGAAAGTTACCTGCAGAATGTTTAAAGATGTTATACGCCTACGCTAAGTTGGAAAAGAACCTTACATGTGGCATTAAAACTGATTAAGAGAGAGATAAAATGAAGATAGGAAACTAGAAAAAATAAATAAAATAAGAGAAAGGGATGGAAGGATTTTAATTGTTATTTGGTGTAGGTTTGAATTCTCACTTGGCGAGCTTGGCATACGTGGTACCCAAGTTTTTGTTTGCTAGGGTTTCTCAATTTCGGATCAGACAATTCTTTTCAAACTTATTTTTAAATTATTTCATATGTTATTTATAATGATTTAACATCTTTTGAAATATATGATTGGATGTTTTGAATATTGGCGTGATTCCAGACCTGAATCATGGTTTTTAAACGTGGTTCGCACCAATGCTCATAATGATCATATTGATTCTATTATTCATATTAAATGAAACTCTGGGATCCTTTTAGAATTAAATGTAAATGTGCAACAGTCGAGTGGCGGAGGGTTTGTGTTCTAGGTTGAGGTCGTAGAGGGTTTCTCATTGAGTTCATAAATGTCTAGCTGACCTAGTTGGTCTTCAAACTTGGATACTGAATTGTTACTAGAGAGCGTATCTTCCTCGGGTGAATGTCCCCCAAAAGGTTGGATCGTATGGACCCTTAATGGTCTATTAGGATGATCGTCCACTGGTGCAACATTGTATTGATGTCATTATCGTATTATTGTTTTCAACTTAATGTTTCCGTTCAATGTTCTCTACTATATTACTTATGTATGAACTGAACTGTTTTGATATTACCTAATCATGTCAAATTATATTATTTTAAAATCCGTTTACTTGGGAATTGAGTTATTCTACTGAGCTGTTAATACTCACCCTACATTATTTTTCCTTTTTTAGATTAGTTGGTGGCGAAGAAGACCGCATATGTTTGAACTATCGATGTTTTCTTTGTTTTCATTAGTGAAGATTTAAAAATGTGTTATGTTATAGGGTTAAGTTAAAAAAATATTATATCTGAGACGTGTAAGTTGTAATAGTTTGGATGTACATATAATTAATGTATATGAAATTAATATCAAGTTTATTCATTATTTGGAGATTGTATAGGATTGTTAAAATCCGACACAACACGATTAACCGACACGAATTAAGCAGATTTTTGTGAGATTTTTACAGGTTTTAGTGATAAACGGGTTAACACGCTAAACACGTTTAATAAACGGGTCGTATTTGAGTGAGACATATCAAACTGTTTATCACACGTTTACCCGTTTAAATAAAATTAATATAATAATAAATTAATAATTATTTTAAAAAATTAGCAAAAAAAAAAGAAGTAAAAAAATTAATACAAAAAAAAAATAGTAATTCAAAGACAAAGAGGGAGAGATCGAAAGCACTTCAAAAACAAAGGCAAACTAATGTTTTTTGTTTATGTCCCACATTGACAAATGAGGAGAGATGGGGAGGATTGAGTTATCTATAAAAGGTAATGACTCTTGTCTTCTTTTTTTTTAAGCTTTCAAATCTCAATTTTATGTGATTTGACTAAAAATCCCTCTTTTTTTAGGCAAGTACAATTAATAGTAAAAAAAATATAGTATTAAAATTTATTGATATAATTTTTTTAATGTTAAACAGGTCAAACGAGTCATATCGTGTTATCAATTTATTAAATGTGTCATTGTCATGTTAAAAATTTTCTCCCGTTCATTAAACATGTCGTATATGGGTTCACATAATTTTTTACCCGTCACCCGTTTAACCTGACATGTAACCGTTTAACTCGACATATTTGACACCCCTAAAACTGAATCATTTAGTGATTAAATAAAAAGGTAGTGTTCGTTAGTAAGAATTTGAAAATATGTTATGTTATAATGGTTAAGTTGAAAGAGTATTATATCTAAAACATGTAAGTTGTAATAATACATGTAATTAATATATATGAAATTAATATCAAAGTTTATTCATTATTTGAAGACTGTTTTATTTAGTGATTAAATAAAGTTGTATATAAAAAAAATTGAGCACATGCCCACCCAATAGACTCGCAGGTTGAGCTACGAATAATCTACCCCTGCCCAAAGCCCGACCCAATCCGTCCGATAACTCACTTGAATAACGACTTAGGCCTATACTATCCAAGTCCAACCCAAAAAAAAATTCACGGGCTAACCCGGCCTTACCCGTGGACACCATTAGATACTATATAAAAACGAACACTAAAATGCCAATCACATACACAAGTTGAATCACTCACCTCCCAAGGCCCAAGGCCCTCTCATTCTTCAGACTTTTCTCATGGTTGAGCTTAACTCTTCGTTGAGCTTCAGCCTTCAGGAATACATTATAATTGCGGTTTTGATGGCACCACATCAACAAACAGCTATCAAAAAAGGACCATGGTAAAGCAAAGACGGGTATGAATAAATTGAATCAATTGTGCAACAGATGATCTAAATTCTCATTCATTTGCAAAGGAAGATTTAAGTTCAATTCATTCTCCGACTCAATAACGGTGAACTGCAATAATGACAAGATGCCGCTGATTGGGAAATGCACAATTTATATGAGGGCCTGCACGCCAAATAGTTGCATTTCCCTAAGCTGCCATATTGCGTGTGGAACACCTTCTCCAAGTTCTTCTCTAACCACTTGTTGCATAGCCCATGCATAGTACACAGTGTGGATGGTATCCTGATTAAGCCACAAATTTAAGCAAGCAGAAGTTAATAGATTTTTGTTGAACCAAATGGCTCGGCAAAAATGTAATACACATGTACAAATGCAACAAGAAGACTACATATATCTAACCCTCCCCAAAACCCACAGTAAAGAGAAACTCGTGCTAGGCTGCCTTATCCTACTCAATGTAATAATCATAGCTGTGAACATGATAGCATCGTTTCCAACTGTGGCAACTTGTTTTTCTCCAATCGATGACAAAGAATAGACATTGCTGTCATTTTAAGCAGGCTGACCTACTTCTACCTACAATTGCATGGGATCACAGGCTTCTAAAGCTTTACTCAATTAGCTATGGCACCCGGTGCATTTCCTTACGGGTATCCTAAGGTTCCTCCGCCAAACTGTAAGTGATTCAACCTCACAAGATTACATCCACTATTTTTTATCATCATCCTCATGTCAACGCTGCTGCATTCGACATAAATGAAAATTTATCATTTTTCCTAGTTACATATATAACTAAAAAAGGAAATTAGATGTTTTTACTGTCAATTGAACTTTCAAACACTAATTAGATTGTACACCAACAACACCCATCCTCCTTTATCTGCATTCCTCGTTTGTGAAACAACACCAGCATCCTTTCTGGTTTAGATTTGTTTGTGTTTCATGAGGCCCCCTTTTCCTAGTTTACAGTTACGGTCAACACCAAACTGTTTAACATTTCCCAGAAATACTGAATTTATCTTCAACGAACCCAACTATCAACCAGCAACCCACCACCAACAAACCCAACTATCAGCCAGCAACCCACCACCAACAAACCCTGCCTTTGACACCCAATCCCTATCTGGTCTGCTATTAGGATCCTCATCCACACAACCAAAACTCGCATGTGCTGTCTTAGTTGGCACCTCCAACAAAGGGAGAAATGAGTGGGAAAAAACAGATGTGGAGAGTGAGCTGGTTAACGGTAGTGTTTGAAGACAGAGAGAAGGGAATTGGAGGGGCGATATATATTTTCTTGGGGGTGATTAAGGTGGGGCCTTTGATCAACGTAATGTCTATTGCCACAAAAGGAATGGCAGGGACAGGCACACACATAATAGGCTGGCAATGGTTCATCTCGTGTCAATATTTGCTCAACTCATGCCTAATCCATTTATAAGTGTGTGTATCTAGCATTGTGTCGAGCTATAAGCTATGATTATCAGGTTCTATCATGTTTCGGACTTGTGTCTATGTGTTTATTTGACGAGTCCAATGATGCCACCGTCTACTACCCAAGCCCGCTAATAAGACTAAATCCAAACACACTAATTCCAAATCGATTTTGTGTTTATAAACTACATCTAGAATTTTCAGGCCTGGATTCAAGGGAAATAACAATAGCCAACTAGGGGTCGCAGGGTAATCTGCTGATGTTTAATTTGGGAATAAACAAGGTATTTCCATGTCATAGTGAATCGAAATTACAAACTAAACATATAGCAAACATACATATACAGCTAGATTTCAAAACATGAAGAATACCATAAAACTAGAGCCAACAAAGGCAAAATCAAGTAATCAAAACTCATGAATTTGCCTAAAACATTATTTCAAAGAAAGATAAGAGACCTAATATCTTGAATAAGATTACAAATCCTAAAGTGAAAAAAAAGCAACTCAACAAGCCTTATCACAACCAATTAGGGTCGGCCAAGAGTGAAAATACTACTTGCTATCAATCATTTTTAAAAGATGTTTTCTACGTAATTCACTACAACTAACAGTGATTGAAGACATATATAATAGGACCACAATAGTTTGATTCAAAGTTCCAATTTATAAAATAAACCCATCCAATTCATATACACACAATGACAAATCATGCTGCAAGTATAACCAATCTGTTGGAATAAGCAATATGACAAGGTTCTCAATTTCGAACACACTGACCAGATAAAACAGAAAGATACGAATTTACAGCTCACACTAGCTTAATCTAAGGTTTAGTTGTATTTTCTTATTTGCAGGTATTCATATGTTCCTTATAAGCATAACTCTTTTGCATTGTTCTCATAACGTCTCTCTTTTTTATACATCTTACTTTAGACTCTGTATCCTTGCCTTTCATCATGCAAAGAGGCAAAGATTTAACTTTGAATCTTCACATACTACAATTCTCAACAAAATACTAGAACTTAAAAACAAAAGCAAATGGCAAGAATTAAAACTAATGGCAAGTTTACAGAATTCCATGGAAAAATATAAGCTTACATTATCAGGTATCTTTATCTGTAGACAGATGACAAATTACAAATAATACCTAGTTTCACATATCATCATGTACTTAAAGTGTGTTGACAAGAACATACTTTTATATTCCACTAACTTTGAAAAAAGATTCCAAAAGTCGTGGTTTTAATAAGAATCTAAAAATCAGATTGTAATCCTAATATTTTGGAAGCCCAGTAATACTTCTCAATAAAGTCGCAATAGAGAAGTGAGCCAGCAATTCAAGATGTAAAATGAAATAGATCATTTTCCTTCAGTGAATATATTTGGCATGAATTGGACATAGAGATGACCAACACTAGTTGATAATGAAAAGAAACATAGCTTCAGAATCCATGCCAGCTATTTGCCACATATAAATCTAGGCAGTTCATAGTTCCACAACAATAAAATAGGTTTAGCATTTACCTTGCTCCCCTCTTTTATTGAGCCAAGTCTATCACGTACACAATATACCTGCTGCGTCTGGAACTGTAAACATTTCCCACCAAAAGAGCCATCAGTACAATTTTTTGCTTTCAAAATCACATATAAAGGAAAACAAAATTTTAACAATTGAATGTTGAAGAGGTGCCTACCCCCACAATGATTATGGGAGAGTCCCCCATCATTTTGGTCTCTCTCAATTCGACGTCAGATATGTGTAGAATCTGCATTAAGGAGTAGAATAAGTCACATCCCATAATGTTTCTCAAAACATTCCACTTCTAATATCAGTTTTACAATTGGGCTCAAGTCCTCCATTAAGAAGACCTAAAACTAGTCCGAGACCTGATTTATCAGAAGCTTCACACAAAACATAAGGTCTTGTAGTTGAATTTTTCAGTGAATAAACGAAACCACTCTAACACAAAAAGGCCAGCAATTCTGTACGTAAGTCCGACACTGGTGAGCACTTGCTACTTTATTTCTTCCAAAAAAATGAGCATGGATGTCAGAAAAATAAGCAACAGAAGATGTTATAGTACTTAATGTCTTGATTTAATCAGTCAGACTCACCAAAAAAGGATCAGATGGGAAGTGTGGATGCCACACAATATAGGGTAATGATAACTTCCACAGGCAATTTTCAAACCAAAAACCCCCTGATCCCCGTTTTCGAAAAACCCAATGGCACACATGTGCATCAGCTATGCCAACAGCATAAGACGTTAATACCGTTTTTTATATTAATTCCATATGAGATCAAATACAAAGACAGTGTCCATCTAGCAGGCCTCAGGTAGGATAGGAACATAAATGCAAAAGCACATGATAGAAAGAGAGAGGGAAGGAGAGACAGAGAGAGACTATTACAGAGTTAGCTATCAAATCTCATAGTTAGTAGCAGGTGATCACGTGGGTGTGCAGCATAGAGATAAATTGGGTTTCATGAATTATTCGGCATTGCCAAAACTGGATAATTTGAGCATTATTTGGAGATGTTTAGGCAATCATCAGCAATATCTAGGTGTGAAATTCAAAACTCATCCTCAAATTTGTGAATACTCTAGTAGATGCACATAATTTCATAAGAATTCACATTTTACAATAGCAGATATGGATTACTCATTTAACCAGCAATCTCTTATAAAATAACAAATGTAATCAAACAAATAGAAACATGGGTATTAAATACCCATACGAGCATATAATTCTATACAAACAAATTCGAAATAGAAAAGTTAAGGTTACGTTTGGTAAAGGTTTCATTTTCAATTTTTTTCGTTTTTGTTTTTAATTTTTTAGAAAACCTGAAATTAAAACTTGTTTGGTAATCGTTTTAATTTTTTTTTTAACTAAAACCGTTTTCAAAGTTGCCTAAAATTTTGAAAACGAAAAAAAATCGGTTCCAAAAAAAATGAAAACGGAAACCGGCGGAGGAAATTTAATGAGATCCAGCCATCTAATCTTATTAGCAGCAAACTAAACCCTCTACCAAAAAACCCTCAAACAAAAATATTTAAACCCTCTATTTCTCTGTTATCACATCGTCTCTCTCATTCCTCGTTCAGTTAGCATAGGCGATCCAGCAGCTTCGTTCCAGGCGTTCCTACAGCTTTGGCGTCTAGCAACTTCGTTTCTCTCATCTTCACCCAGATCGTTCACAACAGCTTCGTTTATCTTCCAAGGTAAGTCCTTAGATCTAGGGTTTTCAATAGCTAGATTCCTTAGATGTAGGCTGTTTCTTTGTGCTATTTTCATTTATTAGATCTGTAGATCTACACTTCTGGCAAAATAATTTGTTCTGTTGCTGGATTTGGTACCGATTTATTTATGGTGCTGCTTCTATTTGCTGGGTTTTTTTTTTCTTGGTTGATTTGATAAATGATTTGTTCTATTGCTGGATTTGGTACCGATTAATTTATGGTGCTGCTTCTATTTGCTGGGATTTTTTTTTTCTTGGTTGATTTGGTAAATGATTTTTTCTGATGCTGAATTTGATACCGATTTATTTATGAATTTGCTGGATTTGGTACTGATTTGGTATGTGTTGAATGTGAAAATTATCTGAGTTTTCATAGCACTGTGGCATAAACAGTCATCTGCATCGCAGGAATTTTTTTTTCTGAACTGGGTTTTTGTAGTTATCTGTTATATACAGATTTTTCATTACAATCTTGTCCAGCGTTGATTGACCAATTCAGCAAGAAAGTGATTGCTCATTTGTTGGATAGAAACCTTGCAAGCCACAAGCAACAAACAATCAATATAATAATAATACCACTTGTTGGCAGCCCACTTGTAAAACATATCATCCACAGCACCATTTACCTCTTTTTTTTTTAAAATGTTTATTCCAAATCTCTTTTTCTATTCTCTATTTTTACCTGATAAGATACTTGTAGATTCT
The DNA here is from genome assembly GCA_023539305.1 of Ilex asprella. Lineage (NCBI taxonomy): Eukaryota > Viridiplantae > Streptophyta > Magnoliopsida > Aquifoliales > Aquifoliaceae > Ilex > Ilex asprella. The sequence continues at coordinate 2,391,240 of CM042195.1, read as the reverse complement.
TTTTAATCTGTTATTATTCCCCTCTAATAGCAAATTCTCAGTGCCCCTTAGATCCACATTTTTATTTTTTTTCATTTTTTTTTCAAGTCAAGGGCTCTACTCGTTGCAAGTAGTCCGATTGCAAATCTAAACAAGTCCAATAGATCAAGCTTTTGTAGTGGTTCGTTATTAAAGTTACAATATCTATTAATCCATGAGATTTATTGGCTAATATAACAAGATGACTAGTGGCTATTTGAAAGGTTAACAAGGTTGACGTGAATAAAGAATGGCAATTTTCTGTAATCTAATCTATAACCATCTGTGTTGCACATAAAGTACATAAATAGCATGTTTACATGTCCATCCACATGATAGTTGTTGTTATATGCAAGTGGGGTACTTCCCTCATGTTTCGTTGTATTAAGTTTGATTATAAATGAATATTTCAGACACTAAATTGATAATTCCGCATATTTTAGCTAGGGTCCAAAAGTCTCCCATTGAAACTTGGAGATGTATCAACCTAAATACAATACGAACATGATATTTTCAAAATATGACGTGAATCCGAAATAACATAACCCAAATCTATTTTGAATCCATCCATTTGTAACTGTAATCTCTCCATAAACTCATGTTACATTATATTATGTATTAGATCCATGGGTTAAAATTTATTGTCTTTGAATTTGTCATTGAATTTATTGTCCATGCACTAAAAATATATGATTTCATCAATTTTTTTAATACATATGATGTTATTGGAATGTGTGGTTGTAGATGGCGAATACCAATGTAAGCAACGTAGGTAGTGACGATGTGGTTGAGGTTCAATCCACGAAATCTGATACCCCATGGCCTGCTAAGAGTGAGGCAATTTTATAGATTTAATGGATGAGCAGGTTGCAAAAGGAAATAGAGGTACTACTATATTCAAAAGAGAAACGTGGAACTACATTCTTGAGGAACTGAAAAATCGAACTGGGTATTCATATAACCATGAGCAACTTAAGAATAAGTTTAATCATTTGAGGCGAGTATGGAGTGATTTCTACAAACTAGTGAATGAAACTACGGGGGTTGGTTGGGATCCAGAGAAAGGGACAGTGACTCTGTCAGATGATGTGTGAAAAAATTTGTTCAATGTATAAATTTTTATTGTGTTCAAATGTGATATGATTTTTATTAAATGGTCATTACTAGAATGTGTTTTATAATAATCCTATATTGTTAGGTCAATAAGAATGCCAGAAAATTCAAGAAAAAAGGTTGTCCACATTATGAAGCATTGTATAGAATCTATGGTGACACAACGGCAACTGGTGAACATGCTTACCCTTCAACCAAGCCTCCCTCTGATGATGAACATGACCCCAATTATGACCCAAAAGATGGTAAAGAATATGGAAATGCCGATGACAATGTGGATGATAATCCGACTGTTACCAATCGTAATCGAAGCCGCTCTATCACTCCTAATCGTAGTCGACGTACGAAGAAAGATTCTTGTACTCGTGCCCTTACCAATGCGCTAAACATGTTAGCTGAATCTGTAAAGGTAAGGTCAGAGTTCTACGAGAAAAGAATGATAAGTGTTGGTTCGTCATCGACTTGTGCGGACTCTATGGTTGATTCGGTGACTACGATTGACCCACATCCAGACTTGTTGAAAGACTGCATCGACGCTTTGAACTCTCTTGAGGACATTGATGACGCGACTTATACAAAAGCCTTATAATTGATACGTGATGACGCGGTGTGGCGGAAAGTATTCTTGGAGTTGCCTGATCATCGAAAAAGGGGTGTAGTCATGAATCTGTGATGTGTTAGGTCACAGTTGTATTTTTTGTGATGACTTTAAACCATGTTTTGTACCTTTAACAGACTACTTTTAACCTTTGGTTATTGGTCAATATGTTTTTTTGTGATGTGTTAGGTCACGGTTGTATTTTTTGTGATGACTTTAAACCATGTTTTGTAACTTTAAACCATGTTTTGTTGAATAGTTTATCGTTGGTTTCATTTAATCATTATTTGTTATTGTATTAGGTACTTTATGGATATGATGAACTCGAATGATGTCATTCAATTGATTGAGGAGGATGAGGAGGAGTATGAGATAGTTCTGTGTGTATTGTTATTACTTGTAGAGGAACTTGATACAATTTTTGATAAAAAACCGTGTAGAACTTCTATACTTAAAGGTCATGACTATGTTTTAGAAATATTGCATGGACATGAAGACAGGTGCTATGATCAGTTTCGGATGGACCCCCATGTGTTTATTTTGTTTTGTGAAGAACTAAAAAGTAAGGGGAATTTGACAAACTCAAGGTATGTGACAGTTCAAGAACAAGTAGCTATTTTTTTACTGATTATATCTCACAATGAGAGAGTCCGTTTGGTAGTAGAGAGATTCCAACATTCAGGTCACACTATTTCCACATACTTTAATCGAGTTTTGAAAGCAGTTTGTCGACTTGGAGTGCACATTATCAGACCTCCTGATTTCCATATCATTCCACCTCAGATTCGACACAATCCTAACTACTATCCATTCTTCAAGGCAATGTATTTTCTATTTCTTATTATTTGTTATAAACATCATTATGTATATTAACATTCTATCATGTTTTAAAATTGTATCGGTGCTATAGATAGAACTCATGTTGACGCACGTGTACCAGTGAGTAAGCAAATTCCATACCGTGGTAAGAAAATTGAACCAACACAAAATGTCATGTGTGCATGTTCGTTTGACATGCGATTCACATTTGTTATGAGTGGTTGGGAAAGAACTGCTAATAACTCGAGAGTATTTATTGAGTCCATTAACAATCCAGAAAATAATTTTTCAATGCCTGAAGGAGGTAATATTCTTCATTATAACCTTTCGTTCCATTCGTATAATTTATAACTTATCACTTACTGTATATGTGTACCATTTGCCAGATAAGTATTATGTTGTTGATGCTGGATATACGAACATGCCTGGGTTTTTGTCACCGTATCGTGGTGAGAGATATCATTTACGTGACTATAGAGGTAGTGGCCGACGTCCAAGGAGTAAGATAGAGCTATTCAATTATCGTCACTCATCACTTCGGAATGTCATTGAACGTTACTTTGGAGTGCTAAAGGCTCGGTTTTCCATTCTCAAACAAATGCCCCCTTACCCTATAAGAACACAAAAATACATTCCAACAGCTTGTTGTACAGTTCACAATTTTATTAGAATGCACACTGCTCAAGATCAATTATTTGATGAGTTCAGTAATGAAGAAAGGGTGGATGATAATGCAGGATCGACTTCACAGAATCCGATTGAAGTAGATATCAGTCAAACTCAGATTCGTCAAATGGCTCGTGTGCGAGATTGTATTGCCAATGAATTGTGGGCAAGTGTTGGACATTGAGACATGTTTTTTGGTGTATATGGATTGTTATCTTGGATGTTTGTAAATTATGGGATATATTTGTAGTATGGATGTTTATAAATTATGTTATGCCTTAATATGTTATCCTTATATTCTGTTATTTTTACAGTTAAATTAGCATAGAAATATATGGTGTAAATAAGTTGTTCATAAAATAATTTAGAAGTGTTTATCAAACAAGTTTTCTGTCTTTGTTTTCAATTTTTTTTATAACACAAAATATATCAAACAAGTTTAGTTTTCATTTTTTATAAATTGAAAACTGAAAACCATTTTTAGTTTTCATTTTTTAAAAAAATTGAAAACTGAAAACGTTACCAAACGGAACCTAAGTAATCTCACCTTCGAATTATTTCGAATAAAATAAATTCAGGAATCTTAATTTGCATATTATATTTCAAGGAATAGATCATGATTTTTGTAAAACAAAATAGATTAGAATAAATGTAAGAATTCTTCAAAAAATTGGAGAATTGTGTTCCTGTCGACGGTCCTTACTCTTGCACACATCAAGTGTGACAGAGATTGAGAGATTCATAACTGGCAATCAAGCAATTATACATATGTATTCAAATGCTATCAACCAAGTGACATATGGACAAAGAAGACAATGTGACTGCAGTCTGCTGATAGTTATTAAAACACCTAGCTAGCAAGACTAGACCGCAACACCAACCTAGGTGCCCAAGGGCTCCAGGCAATGCACATTATAAAAATAAAGTCATACTTGATGATTCAACTCCTTCCAATCTTTCTCACCACATATCTTTGTTGGAATGTACTTACACAGCAAAATATGATACCGGAATTATTGACGTCATTTTATCAAATAAAAAATAACTATTTAAATACTGAGCACTAACAGAGTAATTACTTAAATGTTCAAACCTAGAAAATAAAGGGAAAAAAGCAAGCCAAATATAGGGACTTCTGTTGTCGTACCTTGTTATCAAAAAAGATACCCTGGCTTTCATAAGCCTTGTGCTCTGCCTTACATCTCTCTGCCACTTCTGAACTACAATACTTATTCAAGACTTCGATATCTCCCTATAAAGAATGGAACACAGTGACACACCCATTATTTCATTGCGATAAAATTTTCACAGCCAATATATTGATAACTATTTTAAGAGATATGAAAAGATATTTAAGGGAAAAGGTAAGAGTGAAAAAAGGAACACGGTGAGGTTGAGCTTTTCTTTTTCTTCTGTCGAGAGACAGGGAGAGAGAAGGTAAGGAAGCCTTCTGGGCTGTTTCATGTATACGTACCTTTATGTATGCAGTAAGGACTGGTCTAACCACTTCTTGGACCTCAGCAACAAATTCTGGTAAAGAGAAAGATCTAGCACAATGCATATTACATATTACATGAATCAGATAACAGGTTATTGGAATACACAAAATGGAAAAAAGGTAAAAATGCAACAGGATGCATCATACGGATCTCGCTGACGTATTTCCTTGAATGACATTGCAGCAGCCGTTTCTCCAAATACACTTTCATTGATACTGTCACATAGAAGGTGGCCATAATATTACTCTCAGAATCATATTAACAAACCGCAGTCAATAATACGTAAAACATATGCATGGTAACATACTCCTGAATTTTGTGGACAACAGGGTGATCACTAGTGTCCCACATCTCCTGCATGTCTTCCTTGATCTGCCAATTCCATCCCACACAGCATTTAAAATGATTAGCCTTGAAATATGCATAATTATTGTCACTATTGTCTAGTTAATAACATTATTTTGGGAGTTAAATGTGCTTGAATGCTGAAGTTCTAGGTTTTGTTTCAATTTTGTAGTGTTTGACTTCCTTATAGGTAAAGGAGACCAAATAACCAAATGGGAAGCAAACATGCAAAGTAGGATGAAGCTTGGAGTATTTGGAGTGAGAATAGAGCCATTCCAGAATTGTTTGGTGCGTCCAGACGCGGTTTAGGACCGTCCGAACAAGAGAAAGTTACTAGAAATTGGATTCAAGAGAAAGAAAAAGAAGAAAACCCAAAGAGTTTGGTGTGTTTGGACAGAAGTTTCACGCGTCTAGACACGACTGACAAAGAATTGCAGATGATTCACTTGTGTCCGGATGCCCATTCCATGGGTCCAGATGGGATCCTTCTTTTGCTTGTCGACTGCTCTTTGACTTGTAATAGGTTGTAGACTATCTTTATGACCTATAAATACTAGTTATACCCTAAATTGGGTTGTTCCCACAATCACTAGCTTTTTCTTCTAGTTTTCTTGTAATCTTGCTTATGAATTGTTAAATTCCCAATTAAAATGATGGGTGATTCTTTCAATAAAATACAGTATGTGTTTTTTATCCAAGGTTCTTTAATGCAAGATTATTTTTATTAATTGATTCTTATGTTTTTAGTAAAAATTTTCATCTCTAAAATCTATTGATTTGTTATCCAACGTACATTGAATGCTTTAGATTCACTGCGAGTCAAATAACAAATTTTTATGTTTGAATCAATTACTTGGGATTTTTATAAAAATAATTGGTTTTTTGTTTGTCTTAAAAATAAGTTTTAATTGTTGAAAGGCTTAATTCATTATTGACTCCGAAAACGGTGAATGTTTGTGATCTATAATTAAATACTTGTTTTTTCAGATAATTTATCTATTATACCTTTTGTTTTCAATATATTCATCACTAAATCTTCTAATTAAAATCCCTCTTCAGCTGATTTTTAATTGAGTTTAAAACTGGATCAGAATAAATATTGTGTGCAATTGAAAGAGGATCCTTGCTGCTTTAGTATTTCTCAATTGTTATTTTCAAGTTTCAACCAAAATCTACTATATTCTTAAACAACCAATTTCTTTAATAATTTTCAAAGAAATTTTTCTTTTATTTTGTTATTGTGCTCCACGTTTTCTCTAATTTCCTGTGGTACAACCTAGGACTCCCAAAAATATAACCTGCACTTGGGTTAACATTCTTAAAGTTGTAGCATAGATCACAAAATTCTAGAGGGGCAAACGAAAATAGTAACCAAATCATCCATCATATAAAAACAAAAAATGCAATGCAGACAACTTATGCACACAAAAAATGTTCCTTCTTGAGAAGATCACAATGCACGTGTTGAGTGTGATAAGTTGTGGTATTGGTCAACATGAAAACATAAAGTAGGATGGGAAGTAACAAGAACGACACAAACGTGTGATACTAAAAAAAAACCTCACGATGACATTCAACCAAATAATACTACCCAGTTTTTGCCCCCTTTCAGCACCTAGCTCTTGCACAATCACAATATCCAAAATATAAAAATAGTGGCACAAGCAACCAAGAATAACACACTAAACAAATAAAATTAGGAATGATTGATAATGAAAACAAGAAAACAAAGCAATCAACTTAGAAATATATCATGAATATTCTGGATCGCACATCAGCAATCCAGTTTGCATAACATTGAACACACTTCCACTAAGTCGGTATCCACAGAGTCACTCCTGTAAAATTTCAAACCATGCCAAAGTTTTTTTGGTCCAGCCCTAATTGCAAAGAAATACTAATATAAATATTCTGCTGTTGCAATGGCTTTATAAACAAAACTCATTATCAAATTGACAAGTGATAAAATCCATATATGATATCCATACTTGGTGCTTTAAAATGTTTTTGAATGAACTAAATATCAGCTGACATTAAACTTCTCTCAACTCAGTCATTTGCTAGCATATACAACTGAGAATTGCACCTGGCATCTGATGCCAAGTGCCATGTTAAAGTGCACAGGCTGGTATGAATGAGGAAAACTGAGACATATATTTAGTCATTTTGAATACGACGTACCTCCCGGCTCTTTGTCACGACAGGTTCACTTAAGCCACTGACACGCTTGAATATAGGATGGCCTTGCGTCTGGGAGACAAGGACAAGCTGTTTCAATTGAAATACATAAAAGAAAAACAATAATAACTTTTCTTATGAATCCAGAGAGCACCCACGAGTTATTACCGTACCTTTTCTTTGAATGCCTCCCAGGTTTTACTCCATCGAGACTGCTTGGAGTGTAGGACGACGACATCAGTTCTTGAACTCCTTTCACCTTGAGATGAGGGGCCTGTGGAAGAAGCTGTATATTCAAGGTGCTTTCTCTTATGTGGGTTACCGCTCAACTCATCCTTTACAATGTCGTAACCCTTCTTCGCTAAGTCAATAGGCTTTGCTTCCTTTAATTTCTGGAAGGCCAGTGAAACCATAGGAGAAATAGAAGAAACGCTAGACTTGAGTTTGCTAAATACTGTTTCTGCAGTAGTATCACTAGGCCCTGATTGCTGCTGCTTTTCTTCTCCAAATGCGGACGTGCTTCCATCTTTCATCTTAAAACCATAATTAGCCGAATCACCAGCTGACCCTGAAGGCTCTTGCTTCCCCATCCCAAAACTTCCTTTGACCTAACCATGAACCATTTACCCAAAATTAATTATCACATTCCTCTTGATTCATCACTAGTGGCACTACATTCAGAATCACTTAATAATATGATTAGTTGCACACACCTCGTCTGTGGCAGCCGAAAATTTTTCCTCCACATTGGCATAAACCTACAAGAGAACATAATTATCAAACAAAATAGGATAAACCTGACATAATAAATTTTAACTACACTTAATCTTACCGACCAATCAAGGGCAACTAGATTACTAGAGAGAAGCAGTTGCAACAACTGTGCCTCAAAGTAAGCGATACAACTGCCAAAACATCTTCACTCCAGGAAGTACAAGAAACCCAACTCAGAAACAACACAAATGAGAAAAACCAATGGGGAAGGAGAAAGGAAAAGAAATATTGTTCTTTTGCCACCACTTAAGCAATAATGTTTTTTTCTAATACCTCCCAATTCTCATCCTTTAGTTCAATATTTTAGAAGGTACTTGGAGAGCTATGAAAAATAAATTCCCATCTGACCTTCTTTGCCGTGGCTTCAGCCTCTGTCCACACACCATCCACATGCTTGTACAGCTGCTCAGTTGTTTGCTTCGTTCTGCATTCGCCAGTTCACCATCTCAGTGCCTCCATTGTTGTCTGCCCAGCCTTGACATACAACAGTATGTCTCAGCCTATAAACCAATCAAAGCAATAAATAAAGAATACATTGATTCAAACGTCTTCATGAAGTTACCTAACTTTCAAGCCTTCTTTCACCCCTTTCAGCTCTTCCGTTTTCTCCTTCAGTTCCTTGACTGACTGCTGGAATTCCTGATTTCTGAAATCAAGAGAATTGAGATATATGTATAGATATCGTAAAGCGTAAAATCAATCATCTTGAATTTAAAACAAAAGAATTCAACTTTCCAAACTTTAAAACAATAAAGAACCCATTCTCTCTCTCAAAACTGACATTAACAGCGGAATACCTGTTGGCTTCGCCTTTAACCTTCTTGGAAAGCTCATTAAAGACACTAAATTGACGGCTACCCACATACCCATTTGCAGGAAGCAATCTTATTCTTGTAGCTGAAGTCGAAACCTAGCCAAAAGAATAATGAGTGTTGATTACAGTCAAATAGGAATACAGAGAGAGGAAAGAACAAAAGAAAGGGTGTATGGCCAGACCTGTGAGGATGCTAATAGGTGGCGAAAAAGGGGCTGCTTCGAGAGGAATAAGTCTCGGACCAGCTTTCTGCTAGACATTTTCGGAGACTGTATCACTTTCTCGAGAAAACTCCCGTCTTCTTCCCAAGAAAATTAAAGAAGTAATCTTTTTCTGAGATTAAAAACTCTCAGCACGAATATTCATCTATTCTAGGGTTTGTTATAGTCGCAAGAAACGCTATCTCTCTCTTGTAAGGTCGAATGAACGGAGGAGAGGTTTGGGATTCTGGAAATGGGTGCTTTGCCGGAGTTAATGGCAGGCACACTGGTTCGGGTGTTAGACTGCCAGGGTTTACGACTTTATTCTTGAGTTGAGTCGGTGAGAGTAAAGCCGAGGCCCAGCCACCTAGGGCCAGGCCCATGCTTAAAACGAAGCCCATACATAACGGGCCGCCTGGACCCAACACGAGCTTATCCGAAAATATAGATAATTACATTAGATTTAGATTTAAAAAATTTATAATTTCTTATCCAATTTAAATCCAAGCAATACGTGGCTTAAGCCATAGATTTTTGACACCCAAAATTCCTAACAAGCTGAAATCACATTTTGAAGCCCGAATTGTGTACTAATCAAGTGTCAATTTGACCTAAATTTTCAAGGTGAGAATGTAACTTAAATTTTAGCCCAAGTTATCCCAAGTTCAAAAATCTAAATATGAATGGTATTCAAGTTTTGTTTGGTAAGGGGCTATGTTTTTTTTTTTGGGGGGGACGGGGGGTTGGGAAAAATAGTCCAAAGTTCCCCTAAATCTCATGTTTGTTTGAAAAATTTAGTCCCGAATTTTTTAACCTGGCCTGTAGCTGAGCCGAAAATTAATGGGATAAAGATCTAAAAGACAATTATACCCCTTAACATGGGTATAAATTGAATTAATCAATGATAAAATAGTCATTTATAGGACAAATAGTTATTAATAATTATAATATATCCGTGGATTATACATTTGTATGTGTTGCATACTAAACATAGGTATGAACTAAATTAAATGTTAAATCTTATCTTTGTAAATATAAGTTTGAGTTTGAAAAAGTTTGAAGAAATTGATGATGCACAAAATCGTTTTCGTGCAAGATCAACAGTCAAGTGTGTGATTAATGAGTAATAAACAAGCAATCAATGACAATCAATGATAAAACACTAAATATAGAGTCAACACCAAGATTTACAGTGGTTCGATCCGGGTGACCTACGTCCACTTTCTTGAATGGCAGTGGTGGCCAGCGATCTTTATTAATATATCAAGGTAGTCCGAAGAGTTTACAGTGTTTAGAGAGATAGAGTTGTGTGTAGAGAGGCAAAGCTCTAGGTGTAGAATAATGAGTGTAGGGGGTGTGTGTATAGATGTCAAGATTGTGAAAAACCTGCCCTCTATGTAGAGAGGGCTCACATTATATAGGTGTGATGAGGTGGTGAGCACACTTTTGATAGAAGTAGACCTCTTTGGTAAGCACACTTAAGTTAGGAATAGATCTCCCTATCCTGATGTTTTCTCCCTCGTGTCCCTATTTCGTCGGAGGTAAATCTTGAACTAGACTTAACATTGGACTTTGACTTGAGTGGTCTTGGTCTTGAGTGGTCTTAGACTTGAGTGGTCTTGGACTGGAGTGAAGAGGAGCTCCCACTTGACTTGGAGTAGCATGGGCGACGCCCCACTTGGAGGAGAGCCTTGGACGGCGCCCTAGGCACATGGGCGACGCCCCCTTGGACTTTGACGCGGGCTTCTTGCTTCCTTGACTTTCCTTGCATTCATATGTGATGGGTCGACCCAACTTCAACTTTGGCTTCCTTTCGAGCTTTATAGGTTTATTTAAATTGGGTCTAACCCGTGCTCGACATTTGCCCCATGCCCCGAGCCTCTGATTTTTTCGAGAGACAAGGGTCGAGGGCATATGTTTCGCCTTCTTGAGTAGGAGTTTTCTTGCTCTCTTACGGTGTTAACTTCCTGAGCTTCTTGTTCCTGTAATCCGAGAAACTTGTCTCTTCTTCTGATAGCTTCATGGTTGGGTAGCTCCCCAGATATGCTAGGCGAGGCTAGAGACTGGTAGGGTACTTTGGGTGACGCCAAAAGACTGAGCAGGCACTTGGGCGACGCCAGGAAGCTAGGTAGTGCCTTGGGCGGTGCTGGGAGTGCTATGTCCCTGTTGGGCGACGCCTTGGGCTCCCAGGTAAGCAAAATTGTGTGTGTATGTTTGTTGTGGGCGTCTCGAGCCGCATGAGATGAGACTGAACTACGTATAATGTTGGTAAATGACTATCGTAACAGAGGTAACTACTTGTGCGAGAGTAGAGTCATAGAGGCCGAAAAACGTATAGTCTCGGAGATAGCTGCCATGGTAGAGGTGACTACTTGCGCAAGAGCAGAGTCATAAAGACCGAGCTACGTATAGTCTCGGGTGATGGCTGCCATAGCAGAGGCTTACTAGGTGGCTACGTGTGCGAGAGCAGAGTCATAGAGGCCGAGCTACGTAGAGTCTCGGAGATGGCTGTAGTAGCAGAGGTGACTTGCAGCTCATTCCATTGAGATGAAGATTAGGAGGGTGCTAAGGAGCTGGGCGTCCAAGGTGGAGAGGACGAGACTCATCGACTAGGCGTCATCATGGGAGGTGTCCAAGGTGGAGAGGGCGAGACCCTTTCCCTGGTCCCTTGGGAGCGTCTGATAGTGGGCACCATTTGTCTGCCTTGTTGTTAAGTCGTGTTCTGACCTTTGTAAGTTGTTTGTAAATTTTAAGAAAACAAACAATTCGGATATAATAATCTTCATAGAGTTTCATAAATAATAAGTAACGACATAAATAAACTAAAATAATAAATGATAGATAAAAGATTCGGATGCTCAATACCCCATAGGTGAGCCAAGACTTTCCTGGTAGAGTCGGGGTCATTCCTCTTAGCCCTTAGGCGATCGTCTGGACTTCTCCGAGAGGTTGCTGACGTTCTCTGTCATCCTGGTCCTGACCAGGTAGGGGGTCTGTCCTCTGCCAGTAATATACTGTCTCAAGTGGCCACGTTGTATAAGTTCCTCGATCTGCCTTTTAAGCTCAAAACAGTCGTCCTTATCATGGCCGTGGTCGCCATGGAAGCGACAGTACTTGATGGAATTTCGGTGCTTAGGGTCAGACTTCATCTTCTCGAGCCAACGAATAGCGGGGCCATCCTGTATTTGGAATAGGATATGGTCCACCGAAGCATTGAGCAGCGTGAAGGCTTGTTGCTCTCTCAGAGGTGGGGGACCAAGGCAGTCCTTGACAGAGATTCTCTCTGTCCCGTTTCTTTTGTTCTCTACCTCTCATTTATCTTCGCGAGTGTCCTTCCTTTTCTCACCCCCGTAGGAGGATTCACCTTGTTTGGCCTTAGTGACATCCTCGACGTTCATGTACTTCTGTGCCTTAGATAGCAACTCGGGCATGCTAGAGGGCGGTTTCTTGAGGACTGAGAACAGGAAGCGGAAGGTGCGGAGGCCGATGGTAAAGGCAGTCAGAGCCACCTATCATCTGGCTCCTCAACCTGGAGGATCTCCTCATTGAAGCGGGTAAGGTAGTCTCTGAGGCTTTCATCCCTGTCCTGCTTGATGGTGAGTAGGTGGGTCACTGGTCGCTGATGTCGACATCCACCAATGAAGTGGGAGATGAAAGACCTGCTGAGTTTTGCGAAGGAATGTATAAAAGAGGGCTTGATCTTTGCAAACCATTGGCATACAGACCCCTTGAGGGTAATTGGGAAGGCTCTACACATAATCTCCTCAGACACGTTGTATAGTTGCATGAGGGGTTTGTTTGTGTCAAGATGGTCGAGGGAGTTTTTGGTGCCGTAAAAAATCTCGATGGAAGGCATCTTGAACTTCGAGGGTAAAGGGTAATTGACAATATCAGCAGTAAAGGGAGTATCGATACGTCTTACTAGGTAGTCCATAGTCTCGGGAGCTTGGGCCTTGATAGCGTTGAGGGCATCACCGAGTTGGTTTTGAACCTCTCTGATCTTCTCATCCCAATGGTTAGAGACATCCTCCGTTGGGTGGTGGTATTGGCTCCCATGGTCGCCATATTGACTCTCTCCGTCTTTGTTCTCTTGCGCAGGTATGTGTTGATGGGGAACTCGTGAACTCCCTGCGTGCTGAGGAGGGACTGGGCGAGGTGCGCCCTAGTATGGCCTTGGGGCATTCTGTCGAGGACTCCCATGGTGGGGGGCTGTCTGGCGTCCAGAATGGATAGGTAGTGGCTCCTCTCCTGTCAGAGGGAGTGAGACTCCTCCCACAGGGTGATGGACAACGCCCCCTTGGACGGGCTTCAGCTGAATGATCTGTTGGTTTTGGTTCACCAGCAGCTGCATGGTTTTGAGAAGCTATTGTTGTTGCCCGGCAGGGGTCGCAGTAGTAGATGGTTCAGACGGTGCAAAGGGAGGTGGAGCCTCCTTCCGGTGAGCCGGGTTGTTGTTTTTCAGTTGTTGAGACATCGATCGGGTAGTGATTGTCATGGATTAGAAGAGTAGGAAAACTAATAGTTCTCACAAACGACGCCAAATTGATGATACACAAAATCGTCTTCGTGCAAGATCAACAGTTAAGTGTATGATTAATGAGTAATAAACAAGCAATCAATGACAATCAATGATAAAACACTAAATATAGGTCAACACCAAGATTTATAGTGGTTCTGTCCAAGTGACCTACGTCCACTTTTTTAAATGACAGCAGTGACCGGCGATCTTTATTAATGTATCAAGGTACTCTGAATAGTTTACACTGTTTAGAGAGAGAGAGATGTGTGTAGAGAGGCAAAGCTCTATGTGTAGAGTAATGAGTGTAGGGGGTGTGTGTATAGATGTCAAGATTGTGAAAAACCTGCCCTCTATGTAGAGAGAGCTCACATTATATAGGTGTGATGAGGTAGTGAGGCGGTGAGCACACTTTTAGTAAGAGTAGACCACTTTGGTAAGCACACTTAAGGTAGGAATAGATCTTCCTATCCCGATGTTTTCTCCCTCCTGTCCCTATTCCGTCGGAGGTAAATCTTGAACTAGACTTGACCTTGGACTTGGACTTGAGTGGTCTTGGACTGGAGTGAAGAGGAGCTCCCACTTGGCTTGGAGTAGCATTGGCGACGTCCCACTTGGAGGAGAGCATTGGACGGTGCCCCAGGAGGCTTGGGCGGCTCCCTAGGCACATGGGCAACGCCCCCTTGGACTTTGACGCGGGCTTCTTGCTTCCTTTGACTTTCCTTACACTCCTATGTGATGGGTCGACCCAACTTCGACTTTGGCTTCCTTTCGAGCTTTATAGGTTTATTTAAATTGGGCCTAGCCCAGTCAAATTCGGGCTCGTAAAAAATCAATACAAACTCCTCCTCAAAATTCATCAAAACAAACCCTTAAGAGTACGAGTTTTCAAATATTATGAATCTCTCAACTTGCATCTAATTTTAATTTGTTTGGTTTGAATTATGTGATGAATAGACTAAATCAACACCCACACATAATATCATCGTTTAATAATAATATAATTTATTAAATAAATCAACCCACTATTCAAACACAGAGGTAATTGAATGGAAAAAGGTATGGATACTTATTAAATGTCTAATTTTTTGTAAGTCAAGTGCAATTCTTTCTCATAAGGATTCATCATTCGTATATTTTTAGAAATATATTCTAATGCAGTTCAAATTATGGTAATCAACCACCAAAATTAAGAGAAAATGTCGGCGCAAACATGAATTATTTGTGACAAAAAATATATATTGCAAAATCTACTTAATCAAAGTGGCATTTTACAATTAGTTAATGATATGATGAGTAATTTTATTTTTTTTTGAAAAGGGACATGACGAGTAATTGAAGACGTGACAATGAACACTTTAAAAGCGACAAAATGACACACTTCATTACTATTGTTCCAAATCTAAGTACAGTTCTCATTGGCCTCAGAAAACTGTTGGGCCTGAATTTCAGCAGCCTTCTCCGATACCAAAGCTTGTATGACCGCCGTCTTCACTTCCCAAGCAGAATATGGGTAGCCCTTCCTGGAGTAAGAGTTGAGCAACGCCGCCGTCGACTCCTTCACTAGCCGTACAAACACATTCTCGCCGTCATCGTTCCTCGAAGTCGCTTCCAAGAGAGTCAAATCGTATCTGTACCGTTCGTAAGCTCTCGAACCGAACACTTTCGACACCGTCGACATCTCTGGCACCATTTTCGGCCATGTTTCCCTCCTGCTGCTCCAAAACCTGCCATGTAACCATAGTCGCCATTGTCAAATGGTTTGGAGACTTTCGAGCGGGCTATTGAGTTGACTCGGACGAGTTCGGTGACTCGGATGAGTTTCAATCCGAGTCAACTCAATACATCAGAACACATAGTGGGTGTTCTAGATGAAGACATTTGGTGAGGGTCGAACACTCTTGACTCGTAAGCAAAGAACCCATAATCTCTCTTAATCTCCTCTGTTTTTTCAAAAATAAAAACTTACTGGGTTCAGGGGCTGTCTCTTATACGACGAGAGTGAGAGAGAGAGAGAGAAGGATCTTACTGTGGAGTGCATCTTCTCCTGTCTCTTGTGTAGAGAAACCCAGGTCTTGGGTTATCAGCAGCTGCTTCGGTTGTTGCCGCCAGGCTCACAAGAAAGAGAAGAAGGACGAGTCGACTCAGCAGTACGGAAGCCATTCTTATCTTCTTCTTCTTCTTCTTCTTCTTCTGAGCTTCCAAAGGCTACATAAATGGGATCTGAGATTTTAAGATCTCTGCAACGACTGAGCATGTAGGTTGGTTCAGTGCTAAATATATCGCTTCGTGACTCGTGCTATTTTCAAATCAAGGCCTCTTTCTCGTATCTATCGTTTTCACCTTTTCTTGGACAAATCTACCCCCTGTGTTTCATTTTAATAAATTACACATTTAACCTCTAAATTATGACATTTGTATTAATTAAGTCCCTGAATTTTTTATTATATTAATTAAGTTCTTACATTCTCTAATTACATCAATTGAACCCTTTTGTTTACTTCCTTTAAAGTGTGTCACTCACATAAACATATGACATAAAAAGACGAAATAACTCAATTGACATAATTAGAGAATTTAGAGATTCAATTGACCCAAAAAAAATTTTAAATGCTTATTTGATAAAAGAGTGATTGTTTAATGGTTATATATAGGGAAAACTTCAGCCACACCCCTTGTAGTTTACCATATCTTCAAAGACACCCCCTCTAGTTTCTAAATCTTCAATGACACCCCTTCTAGTTTATATTTAAACATCACTAACACCCCCTACC
>CM042195.1:2358170-2374526 GCA_023539305.1 Ilex asprella | reverse complement strand
TTGTTCATTTTACCTTTAAAAAAATTTGGACTAATTGTAAATTGTACCTTCAAATTTAAATATTTTATATTTATGATCTAAAAAAAATTCACCCGTTAATACTTGTTAAATACCTCTCAAATTTGTCGTATCATAACATTTTGGTATCGTGTCATTTTGTGTCATATCATATTATTTTTGTATCGTGTTCGAGTCAATAAAAAATTATTTTTTACACAAAAAATATTTTCTTGTCGTGTCAATTTTATTGTATTGTATATTTCACATCTATAATAATTCATATAATAATATTTAAAATACTTATTTTTTGCCTACAATACTCATTAAATAAATATTTTATATTTAAAGTTAGACATGACACAACACAATTGTGAGCTATTTAATGAGATTTAATAGATGTAATTCTTTTTGGATCATGAATATGAAATATTTAAACTTAAAGGGTGTAATTTATAATTAGCCTAAAATTTTTTAATTAGCTCCAGGTATACATTGATATGAATTTATGTATTTCAGGGTGCGAAATAATAATTTTAAATTTTGAGAGTATAAATTGAGATTTGAGTGATATTTCGAGATATAAATTGAGATTAACCCTTAAAAGAACATTGATATAAATTTATGTATTTTTTTTTTAAAAAGAACAACTAATGCATTGTTGTTCATTAAATAATAAAATTAGGATGATCCAAAATGAGAGGCATCGAGAAATGATTGAATTTAAAAGGCGCAGCCACCATTGTACATGTATTAGGCAACTCAAAACACAGAAGGATTATTCATTCATTAAAACTGGTTTCCTCTTACATAGAAGATGCATATTATTTAATACAAGGCCATCAAGGCCTGTTATTTATAAGGCTCAAAACAACAAAAAAGAAAGAACTTGGCGCTTTTTATGCCGAAGCAATCTTCTCAGACCTTTGACTTGACTCAAACAAGATGGTCTCTCGCCTGTTGTACTTCACCCTCCTTGCCTCTTCTCTAGGAATTTGGTATGCATTGGCAACCACGTCGACCGGCAATCCCCGCATCACCGATGTCCGGCCGGTGAGAGTATTGATCATGGCATTGTCATTAGTCTTGAAGGCCACCCACTCAAGCCCTTGGTTTCCAGCTTGCTTCATTATTGCAAAGTTCTGTGGTACTACCACAATCTGTCCCTCTCGGAGATCCTCATTAAACACTGTTTGCCCTCTGTGGTCAACAATTTGAGCCCGGCCATTACCCCTTGTCACGTACATCACACAATGTGCGTTCAAGTTCCAGTGGGGTGCCATCATAGCGTTCTGCACACATATCATATTCGAGTCATATCATTTTCGACGTATCTCAATATTCATGATAAATGGGTGATGAAATTGTGTAGTGTTCTATGAGTATTATATTACTTTGTCATTTTTTTTGAGAGAGATGTACGAATCAAAAGAGTTTAAAATAAGTAAGAATAAGATTGAATATATGCAATACAATTTTAATAATAGAAGAAGTAGACATAATAAAAAATCTAAGATTAAAAATCAAGAAATATCAATGAGTATAGATTTAAATATGTAGGATTAATCATTAAAAATGATGGAGATATCAGAGATGATATAACTTAGAATCAAAACCGGTTGCCTTAAATGGAGAAAATCCTTTGGTATATTATGTGATAAAAAAACACTAATAAAATTGAAAGATAAATTTTACGGAACAACTATAAAGACATCAATATTGTATGAAAAAGAATGTTGAACAATTAGGAGACAAAATGGTGGTAAAATAAGTGTAGTAGAAATTAGATTGTTAAGGTGAATGTGTAGAAAAAAACTAGAAAGGATAAAATAAGAAATAACTGTATTAGAGAAATTATAAGAGTAGATCTAATTAAGGATAAGTTAAGAACGAATAGATTAAGATAGTTTAGTTATGTTCAACAGAGGCCAATAGAAACACTAATTCGAAAACAAATGATGAAATTTCTCTTAATAGTATTAAAAATAAGGGTAAACATAAATTAACATTAAACAAAATAATAAAAAAAATTGAAAAAATTTACCTTAATAAGCATATAAGGCATAATCAAAATGAAACTTATATAACCGACTCCAAATATTTGGGGGCATAAAACTTGACTTGGCTTGATTTAATTTAATTTCTCAATTGTAGTGTCATTTTTCTTATGAATGGCTCGTGTTATTTTTGAATTCTTGAATAGCAAGAGACTGGCTTTCACAATGGGCTAATATCCTTACCTTGTAGAGAACTCCCCTCCCAGCACTCAGTTGGAGGACCTTGAGAATGGGCATTGTGAGGCTGTTGAGGGTGCTAAGACGGCCTGCTCGTGGGTTGTATATATCGGCACGAGAGGGGTTATCTAGGTTCTCTTGGAACCTTGTGGTGCAGATAGTCTCGTCCAAGCCATTTCCACGCTCTCCTCGTTCTTGTTCTTCTCTGCTCAATGGTGGCTGGACTACTGAAAGCCCTCGCTCAGCTCTTACAATGTGGCCTCTCTGGTCGTCTTCACCTCGAAGCTTCTGTGCTGTCTCTGTGTCCACTCTAAATGCCTCCGCCAATGTCTGAACATCCATGCCGCGGAAAATGTTGCCAAAACCCCCTTCTTGGCCACTGGGACGACCGTGTTGTTGTTTTTGTTCTCGGTCTGGGTTTCCAGCAATAAAGAATCTCTGCAGTATCAAACAACTTAGTGCATGTCAAACCAAATACTAACAACACTAAAACCACCACCAAGGATCTAATGTGTGTTTAGACTATCAAGCAACAATTTAGTTTAGGTAAAATCAAATAATAATGAGTAGTTTTACAATAGGATCACGATCAAGCTGGTTGGCATTGTTGCCGGTGTCAAGCAAAACAACGGCAATAAGATCTCTTTCACCGTCATTGTACACCCAATGTGCTGCCCCAGCTGGGTATGCCACAACGTCGCCCTGTCGAAGGTGTCTGATTCTCTGATGGCGGTCCTGGAAACTCTGGCCTTCTCGTTCTGCCCGTTCTTGCTGAGATTGCTGGGAGGAATGGAAGGTTGGGGGACAACCAGGCAGCATAACCCCATGAATGCCCCGTCCTGTACAAGTCATATGAACATCAAAGTTTCAATGACACTACGTTGTTATATAAGTTCAACCCATCAAAAAACAGAATTTCCTGATCATACCTTCGACAATGTAGACAAGTACGGGTGCGTTGGTGTAAGAGGGCAAAAGAAGGCCTTTGGGTTGGATAGTATGGCGTACAACGGACACCCCAGCACACTGGAGTTGCTCATTCCTTGAGTCCCACCTCTCGGTTACGCCGGCTTCTGCTTGGACATATTCTTTGGGTTCGAGGGCGGTGAGTCTCTGGATTTGGCACTCACTTTGCTGCTGCTGTCCTCGTTGCCGAGCAATGCAGCCATGGAAGAGCAGAAGAAAACTCAGAAACAGAGAGAACAAGGAAGTTGGATTAGCCATTGTAGTAACACCTGATAGAGTGAAGAGGAAGACTGGTTGTGGAAGGTGGTGAAGTGGCGAGTGGAAAGTGTGGGCATTTATAGATAGGATGGGTGGGTCAGGGCTTGACACATCAGAGAATTGGTGAAGAATGTGCCTGCCATCTTGCACTTTGCATGGCTACCAGATGCTAACATCTTACACCTAATAGTTACTGGTAAGATAGGTGGCCTCATCTTTCTGAGAAGAAAACAAGCTGGTCTGTTGGTATCTGAGATCCTTTGAGGTGGTTTTTGAGTGGCGTTTAGGCGCGTCACGACAGATCAACTGGGTCTTTATCAAAGTATTTGTTGTAGTGGATTATATACCGGAGGTTATAGCTTCGAGCCGCAAAAACAGCATAATAGGGTAAAGATGTATACATCTAACTTTCTTCAAACTTTATAATGGCGGTATACATATATCTAACTCTCTCCAAATCTAACAATAGAGTACATTGGATACGCCCTCGATAGGAGTAAATATTGAATGCAACGGTGGTACCATGTCATATTTGATGACATGGTATCACTAACCAATAATAAAACTCTAAAAAGGAAAGGTGAACTCCACTTGGGCTTACATGGCAGGAGAGCGGAAAGTTATTTGCTTACTTGGCAGGTTAGTTATTAATTTTTGTGGGGTCTATGTGCTTATTTGTTTTATTATTATTAGTTAGTGATACCACATCATTTTGCCACGTGATATCACCGTTGTAATGAATATTTTCTCCCTCAATAGGCAGTCAGTATCTTACTTAAAGTTAGAGCAACGGTGATATTAATACTATGATTTAATATGGTGCGAGTGAATCACAATATTATCTTTTTTTTAATACGATATCAAAAATTAATCTCTTGATTTCCTAGTCTTCCAAGAATTATATAAGGTATCATGCATATACAGAGGCGTGGCACATACAGGTGGCACTTGTAACGGGTAGTTTTTCATCAGAACTTTGGTATTTCTTTGGTGCTTCATTGTTTTTATTGGCAATTTGTACCAAGGGAAACAATCAATAATGAGAGGTAGAAGTGTGAAACCATTACCAATCCTAGTTTAAGCTTAAATTTGAAAAACATTTAATCATGCTCTACCGGTCTTGTATAGCACTAGAATTCAATCAAAACCATAATCGCGAATAGCATTTGTATAACTGAAGATCAGTTGGCTTTGTGTGATGAACCCCCAAAATGATTTCATTCAATAATAAGATTTTATTGAAAATTAAACCACAATTATAGATTTGACAAATAAATATAATCCAACTAACATTACTCGTATCTATAAGACCATGCCAACAAACCAACACTTGGACATCCCTCTATATATTTGGCTTTGTTTTTTTTTTTTTGTTTAATGGTTAGGGTGTTTTGGCTTTACACGCATTTCGATTAATCTTCTTTTAATCTAGTCAAACACAAGTGATTCATGTTGAGCCTAGAGTATTAATGACGGATAAATCTCTCGTGGTTTAATCCTAAAAAATTGTCAATATTCGAATTTAAGACACTTGAATTTATAGTTCGTCTTTATCACCATTTGAACTATCTATTGAGATTTTTTTTTTAAGATTTGATAGAAACTGTCTTCATCGAACTTGTTTTTACCATTTTTGTAGGGCATTAGGACAAAAAATTACAAGTAAATTATGTGCAAACAATACTATTAGGGGCTGTTTGTTTCTGGTATAAGAGTGGTATAAGGGGGTGGTATAAAGAAAATAGTACGTGGGGTCCATTTTATATTTTATTTGTTTAGCATTTTTCGTTTGGTAATATTTTTCGGATCGTAGTACCGACCCGGTGTGAATAGTGACTTTAATGCCTTCTATATGGTATTATTGAATACCACCTACCAGGTGATATTATCTTCCCGATACAAATGAAAGAACGGTATAAGAGAGTAAAATGACCCAAATGCCCTCATTTGTTAAGAGTTTATATATAAAAAATTTATTTTCTTGTATTATGTTTAAGCGTACGATGTCACCGATTTTTTTTTAATTTTTTTTTAAAAAATTATTTTGAATTTTTTTTTTGTATTATATTTAAGCATACGATGTCACCGATTTTTTTGTATTTTTTTTTAAAAAATATTTTAAATTTTTTCTTTATATTATGTTTAAGCGTACCATGTCATCGATTATTTTTTTTAAAAAAAATATTTTAATTTTTTTTTTATATTATGTTTAAGCGTACAATGTCACCGATTTTTTTTTATTTTTAAAAAAAATATTTTGAATTTTTTCTTTATATTATGTTTAAGCATACGATGTCACCAATTTTTTTTAAATTTTTTTTTTAAAAAATTATTTTGAATTTTTTCTTTGTATTATGTTTAAGCGTACAATGTTATTATTATTATTTTTTAATTTTTTATTTAAAAAATTATTTTGAATTTTTTTCTTGTATTATGTCTAAACGTACGGTGTTACCGATTTGTTTAATTTTTTTTTAAAATTTTTTCTTTGTATTATATTTAAGTGTACGGTATTACTATTTTTTTTTTAAAAAAAATATTTTGAATTTTTTTCTTGTATTATGTTTAAGCATACGATGTTACCGAATTTTTTTTTTTTAATTTAAGCGTTCGGCGTTACCGATTTTTTTTAAAATTTTTTTAAAATTTTTTCCTTGTATGGATGGTTAAAGATAAGACGGAATAGATGATGGTAAGGGTAAAATGATATATTTGTTATATATGATGTGATAGAATAGATAGTTGTTTTTAGGACCCACCGTAATACCTATTAAACAAATAAACAAGGGGAAGTATAAGATAAAAGTTTAAGACCGGATATAGAATATCATTGAATAAGAATGGAATAGAAAAAATTTCTAATACCACCCAAATTTTATACTCAAAACAAACAGCCCCTTAGTGGTTAAATTGGTGGAGAAGATATGAGGAGAAATAAAAAACTTGAATATAACAGTACGAGAGAGAATTTATACAATTTGTCCACATGTCTTTGTTATATAATAATAATGATCTCTTGTCATCTGCTCGAGAAGTTGTACAAGGGTGCAGTGGGTTTACTTTTATATCTCATGAAAACCCTTTTCTTCTTAAACGTTCTATTCACAATGGTGATCACTATCTTCCCAGGTTCTCTTATGTGAAATGAATTTCTGACAGTCTCTCCCATTTTCTTTTCATTGTGAAGCAAGATCTTGTATGAACAATCGTCGTCGGGGACAAATTCATCCTTGTAACTCACCTCATATCCGACCACTGTCACGTCCCAAACCACTGTCACACCCGCCTAATAAGTTCAAACAAACGAAGAATCATGAAAACTATAGGCGTAGCAAACCCGAATTAAGAAATGGAAAAAAAGGACATATTCTAAGGTTAATTTTAGTATAAACTTTATAGAAATCGAAGTATGAATACATTTACCTCAGCCATAGGAATTTGAATGTTTTCAATTCTACCTCCTTTGACATTGAACTCTAAAACTTTGTCATCCGGAGAAAACTCAGCATCGTTCTCAATTTTGAGACCACCATACTGGACTGGTATGTTTTCTGGGGATATATACCTGTTTAAGCAATTTCCAATAAATTATATATAGTTAATGAAACAGAAATTAAGAGATAAAAATTCAAACTGCAATAAAAAATTCTCACTTGAGAAGGGTCTCAATAACTTTTGATGGCCTGGCAAATATGAACTTGGTTTTGTTTCTTTGATTTATGAACATGGAATGCAGCACATGGAATGCCAAAAACCATAGCGGAACGTTTACAATTATCTGCATTCAAGTCAATTTTATTTTTGAAACAGAAAGGTATTACGTGAATGCTCAAAACATGCCTTGAAGGGCACACGATCCGATAATTATTCCATGAGATTATGCACTTACATTCCTGAAGACGAGTCCTGGATAATTTTCATGAAGCAGCAACACAGTTTTATTGCTAACACAAAGTATCTCCCTCATGGCCGGTCCAGGACCAGGTGTGTTCTTCAAATCTGTAATCTGAATCATAGAGTCCACTCCACCGGGTTTGAAACTGAGCTTTTGAATCCCATTTTCCATGAATTGCACCTTCCACTTCAAATACTCCTTAGATTTCTCTTTCCTCTCAAACCTTTTCTTGATCACTTCCTTGTCATTGATAGACCAATATACATTGTAACCCACCGGTCGGCCTCGCTTGTCCACGCCATTTATGTACCCCATGTTTTCAAGATCAGGACCGAAGTTTTCCTCGTGAATTCCCTCGGCATTGATTTCCATTCGCCAATCCAGCGTCTTCCTGAGCATATCGAACGCATCCGAGACCTTGAAATCTTTTGCTTTCAAGAATTTCATTAGAACAACATCAGTGCCTTCATGGCCATTGCTTGGCAATAGAGGAATGCCCCAGAGGGTAATGTCTCTTAGATTTTCTTTCGCCCTATTATTTTCTCTTGAAAAAGATTTTCCATGGCTTTTCCCTAGAAGATAATTGCTGAGAATTGCATCTTCCACCCTGCATCGAAATTCAAGCAAAGCTTTCTTTCGTGAATGATTCAGGTCATTTGAAACCAGGTTTTCATCTTCTCGTGCAATGGATTCAAGAATTTCTTTTTCGGTTTCTTGATCATTGTGAGAGTCGTCATCTGAATTGGCCTTCGAGGGAAACAAGTTTTCTTCCGATATTTCCATTCTTTTCAAGATCTCCCCTGGCTAGAGTCCCGGCGGCCGGAGGTGTTACTCGCCGGTAACCCAAAACCAGCGGTGGTAAGATTGTTTGGGCAGAGAGAGAAAGTGTCCACCAATGATTTTTCTACCTCACTCTTCTTCTAGAAGGGCAATGAATTGGTGGTTTCTATTCTATAGATAGCTTGGTTATGGCCAGCTAATGTGAGTTTTCAAATTCCAACGGTGGGTTTTCGTGTGATTGCAATGACAAAAAGGGAATTAATTTACAGCGTTTTTACTGTTGATCTGGCAGGTGAGAATATGCGGTGGCTATCGTTGAAGGTCAAAATTTAATTTCAATCAATCGAAAACAATAACGAGTTAACTTGTGTTTGAATCTTAACAATCTCATAAGATTAGACTAAATCTTTCGCGAATACCTCTGTTTTAATGCGAATTACCTACATTTGACTTGATTGAGGAGGAGAATAATCAAAGTGCGCATAAGCTGATTCAGACACTCCTAATTGTTGAACAAAAAATAAAAAAAATCAAAATTAAGCCCATGAAGTATGTTTTATGTTAATTTAATCCTTACACTATATTATTTATGTCAATGTGGCTCTTTCATCCAAATTCGCATAATTGCATCACGTGAGTTGAGGATTAAGGTTATGCTTTAAGATTCACGTTTTATGCACATAATGAATTCTGTCAAACTCAACAACGAATTTAAACAAAAGAGTCATATTGACACAAATGTTGTAGTTCAAGAGCTTTGATTGACACAATTGATATAATTTATGAACCAAATAGATAGTTAACTCTAATTTCAATTGCATGTTTCAATGAATTCAATTTAATGACTGTAATTCATTATGTCAATAGATATGACCACTAAATTAAGTACAAAAAAATATTTTCATTTGAAAAACAAAAGTAAAAATATGGAAGATTGCTTAGATTTTAATATTTAATTATTTATTTATTTCAATGTACATAGAAACGAAAACATTTTGAATGTTCGGATTGAAAAAAATAAAATTTTAAATCCTTCAAAATAACAATCACAAATGATACAAGAAAAAGGACCAACCATGAAGAAAAAACATCACTTTGAGATGCAGATGAAATAAATAAAAGGGTTACCATAAAATTAATACATTATCCAAAAATACAACATGTATTCAAATGATCTTCCGTCAAAATAGAATCAGGTTATTTGTGTGTTTGAAGACACAGTACAATGTGAATGATTTTGAGAGAAATGTTGATAACCGTTAAATAAGTCTATTTAAAATCGTCGAATAAACTTATTGAAATCTCCTTATTTTATATTATTGATTTTAACTTATATTTGATAGATTTTATTAGACCAAGGAATGTGGTGATCCCAACAAAATCCACATAACCCAGAGATTTACCATTTGGGCCTTGGGCTGGCCATCAGTGGACTTTAGATAAGGCCTCTGGCCCGTTGATAACAGCCCGTGAAGTAGAGGAGTTCTAAAAGGTTAGAGAGTGAGGAGAAAGAGAGATGTAAGTGCACTCTGGTGACGACAACGCACCCACTCTGCAATGACTTCCCTCTCGACCTGGGTCCGATACGTAGCCCACAAATTCGAATACTCAGTCTCTCTCGGCTGGAAGGTCCATCACAATCTCTCTCTCTCTCTCTCTCTCTCTCTCTCTCTATACATGTAGTGCTTTGTGATTAATGTGAGTTTTGTTGTTTGTTAGATGTTGCTCTTCACGATTGCGGCGTGTTCACACGATTAATGGTTACATTTGTTAGGGCTTTATTGTTTCATTCTATTACTTGGTATAATGTGTTGTGTTTATTTTCTGGGATTGCTGGATTTTTCCTTGTACAAGTTTTGTAAATTTTCTTTTCCGTTTGAGAAACTTTAATGATGTGGTTGGTATGAGGTCATTGAGTTGGACCTTAAGGAAAATCAATAATTGCCTGTAAATTTCATTTCAGCGGCCCGAATTCTATTCTATTGTTTCTAGAATACTTTCTATGGGCGGAAAATAGGGGGTGGCTAGAGATTTTTAGTTTGTTGAAAGATTAAAATTGCTTGAACAGAAATAAAATACATTTATGTAGGAAAGCTTATGATTTTTTTCATATGGGTTCTTGGGTTTTGATCTTTCACAAGCTTGTAAATAAGACCATGGTGTAAAACAGAAATGTTGAATGTTTAAAATTGCTTGAACAGAAAGAAAATAAATGTATGTAGGAAGGCTTATGATTTTTTTCATATGGGTTCTTGAGTTTTGATCTTTTCACAAGCTTGTAAATACAACCATGTTGTAAACAGAATCCCTTAAGCAGCAGTAATTCCTTGCCCTTGTACAGTTTGTGCACTTCATGAGTGTCTTCCTCTGTCTGCAAAGTAGCAAATTGAATAGAAGCTGAAGTACTACTTATAATCTCCAACTCAGAAGGTGATCTTATTTTACAAGATAGAAAAGATATTGTAGAGAGCGTTGTGCAAAATCTCTCTCCTACCTCTCTGTCTCGGAACTATACTCATCCATTTCCCTTAATCCTCTGTTTCTTTCAAACTATTTTTTTTAACTCCGTACATGTGTGTGCTTTCCTTTACGGTGCATAAACATAGTTGATACCTTTTTTATGTTGGTTCATGTGAGCTAAGACTACTACTAGCTTCTTGATCCAAATGAAGTTTGGAATTTGTCATTTTTTAGTCAAATAGGTTGTGATATTACAAGTTAAAAAAATGATTATTGGTTAGTCCTTTGTGCATTGGTGTGTGGTATGAACTCCAAGAGTGAAATTTGAGGTAGCTACTTCGAGGCTCACCTCATAAGAAGATGTTTCAGACTTCAAATAGATTTGTTATCCTTTGTTCATCCAGTTGACTCTTATTTTTTATGTTGTGAATGTTTTGTTGCATTTCCTTTATGCAAATATATGGGTATAGCACTGCTGAATGTTTGAAGTATAGTTTGCATTACTTAGCATGACAGAATCATCAATGTGATGCAGAGCTATACACAAGGTCAAATCACTGACAGTGAACTAGGTGATACCATATGGAAAAATTTATTTCAAGGGAAGTTGACATATTTGCATTGGAACAAAGGAGAGGAGATGGCCCCGACAATATCAGGGCAGGAGGGAACTCTTCTTGTTCGGAAAATACCTGCAGCAGATCCAACGTAAGTTTATGCAATAGAGGAACTGGCACAATTATTTGGTACTACCTGCTCCATATATTCCTGCAATTAGATTCCCTCTTCTTCTGACATGGTCCTCTTTGTTAAAGAATTCATGGGACAATTTCCAGTTGAGTTGATGTAGATAGACTAGTCCTAAATTTATACCTTTCATGAGTAGTTGGAATTTATGGATATTATTGAGACTATCTGGGTTTTGCAGAGGTTCATTTTAAGCATCTAATTATGATACACTGCATCTAATTTCTGTCTGTGATTATAATTTTGTCTTGTACATTTCTGCAGAATTGTGGATTGGTTTTTACTCCTCACTCTCGAATAGGTGAACTTGGTTTGTTCAATTCTTAATGAGAAGAAGGATTCGCTAGGAATGAATGACAAGGCTAGAACCAAGGTTCAAAGAATCGGCCGAGTTTGAGTTGACTCGGCCGAGTCATATCCGCCATATCGAAACGATACCTACACATGATACAACAAATCCACGATTCCAACTCGAATCGGTCATGTATCGGATCCAACTCGGTCGACTCGAACCAACTCGTTATCCAATCAGTCGAATTGCAATTGAATAGCAAACCCATACGAAAAACCAACTATCAATAGGCAAAAAAGGAAGAAAAAAAAAATAGAAGAGGAAGAAGCAATCCAAAGTCCAAACCCTACCTAGAAAACAAAGTTATTGGGTCTTGCTTTGCTTTTATTTTCTTCATCGCAACACAAGGGATGAAGAACCTTATTACAATACAAGCACCAGGTACCGTCGCAGATGACCGTTGGCTGATGATGCTTCTCTGCCAGCTTAGACTATGATTTCGAGCCATCTTAGGAGTTCTCTGACTCTTTCTCTCTCCCTTTCTCTCGATCTCGAACTGGTCTCTCTCTCGAACTAGACTAGATGGGTTCTATTTTGTTCTCCGACTGTGTGTTGTCGGTGACTTTTTTGGGATAATTACACCCACACTCCTGAAGTTAAGCACCAGGTACCGTCGCAGATGACCACCGGCCGACAATGCTTCTCTGCTGGCTTAGACTATGATTTCGAACCATCTGACTCTTTCTCTCTCCCTTTCTCTCGATCTCTAATTGGTCTCTCTCTCGAACTAGACTAGATGGGTTCTATTTTGTTCTCCGACTGTGTGTTGTCGATGACTTTTTTGGGATAATTACACCCACACTCCTGAAGTTTGTTATTTAATACTTAGACCCTTAACATTTGAAAATATTACACACAAAACTCTGACGTTGTACACGCTGCTATAAATATACCGTTAGTAAATTATATTCAGACCCTCTAAAGTTTGTAAACAGATATTATGTAGAATATTGATAATGATCAATATTTTCGGTAATGCCTTTATGTTTTATTTTAATTATGTTTAATGTGTTTTAGGATTTATTGTGGGCATATGATACATGAACAATGATGTTTATATTTTTCAGAATTTTTTATGATTTTTTCAAATTTGTTTAGAGCTTCTATCTAGCATTTTGAGCGTATTGCTGTATCGCGATGCCGCGACCAATGTGTATCAGTGTCCTCCGAGTTGATGACCGATACCGCGACTTTGAACCATGACTGGAACAGTATCTTTATTAAAAGGAAGGAATTACTAATGAAAAAGAAATGTCACTTTTGAGGTAGGAAAGAGGCATGTTTTCCAATACGGCTTCTTATAGACCGAACTCTCTTCTCTTCAGGCTCCAAGTTGTTTTTCAGTGGGATGGTTTTGTCTTGCCACTTGTGATAAGGAAGGTCACAGGTTCGTAATTTGTCATGTTTGCATTCAGCAGCAATACGTGTGTCCCAAACATTTTATTGGTGACTTTGTGTGGCTGACCAAATGGTTGTCGTAAAGGTTTTATGACTATAGATTAATATTTTTCAGCCCCTATTAACATGTGAAGAAGGTTTGGACTGTGAATTTTGCATATTACACAGAACCTGAATTGTGATTTTATGTTAAATTGGAGTTTCTATCCATATTGTGCAGTGGGGATCACCCTACTTGTTGCAAGCCTAGATAAAGGCAGGCTACATTATTTGCTTTTAGCAGTCCATGCTGGTGCTGAGATTAGTTTTTAGGTAACACCTGATCCGAATTATGGCATAAAGATTTGTGAATATACATGTATGATGTGTATGATTCCATATATGATCCTAGTTTTAAAATATGTGAAAAAGTAGTTATAAATTGATTCCATGTCAGCTTCCCTTTTGTATGATCATTGTAAATTGATTCCACATATGATCATTATAACTTGTGCATCCTCAAGACCTTGATATGCATCCCCGAAAGCCTTTTGAATTTATCCATCAGGTGGTGCTGACAGCGGCCACAGCAGCATCAGTGTGTGTCTTCATTATCACAATACTAGGGGTAACACGTGCTAGAAGGTACGGTACAACGTAAGTGAGAAGTAATGGATTTGGGGGAAAAAATTCAATGTAAATGGTTTTGATACGGATGTTAGTGACCGTTGGATGAATCTATTTGAGACCGTCGGATGGACTTATTGAAGCCTACCTTGTTTTATATTATAGATCTTGATTGTTTGTATATGTTTTTCTAATAGGAGTGTTTTTGTTGGAGATGTGGTGGTCATGAAGAACCCTGAAAACTCGGATGATTATCTGGTTCGAAGATTAGCTGCCATGGAAGGGTGTGAAATGGGGTCTACTGATGAGAAAGATGAGCCTTTTGTTCTTGAGAAGGATCAGTGCTGGGTGTTGGCTGACAATGAAAATCTGAAGCCCAAGGTATATGCCATTTGCTTGTTTAGATTTTGGATAACTTCTTCATATGTAATAATTGGTGCTTTTCTCTGTTTCCTGGAGTTTTATTTTTGATTTGGAGTTTCAAGAAAGCAAAAATGATGAAGAGATTAGTATGTCTTGAACATATATACCTCCGTGCATGAAATTTATGCGTTCCGTATCTTGTATACACATCAATTTTCTTGAGTGTGGAATCTCAATTTGTCTTTTTGCCATTGTAGGAAGCCAGTGACAGCCGGACATTTGGCCCTGTTTCCATAACAGACATAGTTGGCAGAGTCATATATTGCCTTAGGACAGCTGTGGATCATGGTCCCGTGCAGAACAGGTAGCTGCTTAAATTCAAACAACGTAACTCTTTACTACTGTATTTTAGCAAGAGTTGTGGTGATGATTGAAGGTTATGTCACTTTGCCAGTCATTTCAGCGTGCAGAAGGATTCACCTGTGTTGCAAATTGAATTGGATGTCAATGAGATGGCGAATAGTCACAAACCATAGATGATGGCGATAAAGCAAAAGATCTAACTTGATTGCTTTGTATGTGCGTCATTTCTCATGTCGGACCTCTTGTGGGCCTTTTTGAGTACACGAGAAAAATAGGAGTCCCAAATCTTCCAGGGGTTCATCTGTTCTGAAATGGTGGCATTTTTTGTTTTCTTTGTTCAGGTGTGGTGACTTTTTGTTGGGTCTCTCTCTCTCTGCAACTTATTCTTGGTCCTGTATCGGATTTTGAGTCTTAGAGATGTAATTGAACTTGCTTTGAGAGAATGTTGTAGTTTCAAAGATGTGAATAGATGGCATCAAGTGACCACTGAAGTTAAGGATGCTTATCTGGGGTACTAATTTTCTATTGGTAGAAAATTAGATTTGGTAAATTTTTTTGGGGTACATTGGAAAGGTAAAAATAGTTAAACAGAATTCCTACTGAAAGCTACACCAGCCAGATCTGCAATAAGCAGATTTCCTAAGTGGGGTGGGGGTTGTTCCAACACAACTAATCCAGGTTGTGCCAACGCATCTGCACATTGGTTTCCTTCTCTTAGGCAGTGGATGATTGGGATACCACTTGTTTCCATCAGCTGCTTACTGCTTGCGGTGAGGCCCTGTTCAGGTTTATTTCTTCTTGGGGACTATTGAGGAGACTTGCTGTCTCTAGAGAGTCTGTCTGCACTGCCACATGGATGATCCTCCTGCCCTGTATTGTCCCCATTCCTCTTGAGTAGGGCCCAGAGTTCAGCTTGAATGCTTGTATTATCATTCAATCTTCCATAAAATCCAAGTAGCGATTGGCCTTGGTCATTCCTGATGATTCCTCCCACTCCTGAGTGGCCTGAGTTCCCTTTCGAACATCCATCAAGTTCCAACCTGCAGGTGGAAACAATCAATTAATCTCTCTGGTTGGTTTCTGTGGGTATGTTAGGAGTGACCCATAAAAGGCATTGAAGGAGTCAAAAGCTAATAGCCAGGCTTCCCTGGCCACTAACTTATAATTGGTCCGGATGGCATCAATGCTCTCTCTATTTCTATCCTTCCATATCTGGTAAAACATCAACAATTCAACCACGGTATCTTTCTTAGGCATTATGTATGAAGTAGATAATAGTCTTAATGGACTGAGGCCTCTCGGGTCTCACCTTCTTGAGTGTGTGTTATTATGGTGGCCAGTCCTAGACCACAATAGCGGTATAGGTGCTCGAGTTTGTCGAATTATGTGGAGACAATGCATCAGTCGAGCATTGCTTTGAGGTTAAATCCACCTGCATTTTATCATTCTCTGACCCCACAATGACGGAAGGCTTACACACTTGTCCTTGTAATGTGTACTAAGGTTGAATACCATTATTATTGGGTTGAGTAAGATATTTTTTGTTAAGAGTTGAAAATAGGATTTCGAGATAATGACCTTCAACATATTCCCATCTGACCTAACTTGAAGGATTTTCTCACTGCTCTCTCTCTCTCTCTGGTTTTTATGTATGGCACACGGATAGAAGCACATGGAGTGAGTTTAGGTACATACATAAATACTAGCACATGCTTAGACGTTAACTCACACATGGAGTTGCTGATGATCTAAGCTAGAGTATGTTGTGTTGAATTGTCACTTGCCTAAACACAATTACGCAAACCCTCCTTGATTTCTGGACTATTATCACCACCCTCACCCTCACCCTCACCCTAGCGGAACACTGCCATTAACATTCTTAAATATGTACCTTTAGCGAAGAGGGTGAGACAGAGAGGGGTTGGAGGGTATGTTGG
>CM042195.1:2311890-2348170 GCA_023539305.1 Ilex asprella | reverse complement strand
AACCCTGCCTTCTTACACTTTTACCCTCACACAACCCAGCAATTCCAGACGGTTCCCTCATCAACTGGCTATACCTAAATCACATTAGCAGACAGATGCATACTCGCTGTTTGAACAGCCGCTTGAGAAGACTAAAAACGCAACACCGCCACAGCCGCAGCCGCAGCCGCAGCCGCAGCCGCTGAGAAATTTAAACTATAAATTTCATGCAATGTCGCAGGCAATTCATCTAATCTCCAGGAACGTCCCAGGTAATAATCAATCTTGTGTTTCGTTTCGAACTAGTTGAGCTAACGTCGAAAAGTTCAAAACTTGGAAGCTTTTATAGCTAATGATGTTTCTTTTCTCCCCTCTCTCTTTATGGTCGTTGTTCTCTTCCAAGTATATTGTTGTGTTTTGGATATTCATGGCCTTTGTATGTTTTTTGGGCGGTGTCTGATAGGAATTTAATGGGGTATTTTAATTTTTTTTGGTGTTGCATGCTTGGTGTTCGATGAAATGACTAAATGACTCTTCTGCTGGATTCTGATTCTAGTTGAAGGCAGTGTTCGCTTACTTGGGTTGGGTGTGTTGTATGTTTCTTAACACTGTTTGACTATGATTAGAAGTGCATTTTCTCAGTTATAGTTGGTTGGGTTCTGTAGGATGAGTCGCGTGAACCCATTTTAGTTGCAAATCAGACCATGTTCAGTTGAGGCGTGAAGAAAGGTCATGTCGTCTCTTACTGTCTCACGTCATCAGTTTGTTTCTATGCCTCACCTTTCTGAACATGAGAGACATAAACACCTAAATGCCACACACACTGTTTAATGTCATGACATCCTTCATTATTCCTTCTAGTTCTGCGGGGGTGGGGGCGGGCGTGAAGCATAGGCAATGAATTGTGCAAGGTGTAATTAGTTAGCTAAACATTGGACGGGTAGAAAGTCATATTTAGCGAAGCAGAAGGATTGCCTTGACACTTTAGGATTTAAGAGATTAGGGCAAAATAGAATCAGATAAAAGTTGAAATAATTATTTTAGAAAGGAATGACTGACCTTTTAGCTGCAACATCGTTGCTCAAAAATGATCAGTAGTCATGTGCAAGACCATCATTTTAGTGGTCTCTAGAATATGCATCAGATGGTCAACTAGGAGACCAACTGACATATGCTGAGGGCGGTAATGTTGACCGTCTTCAGACTTCCCATTAGAGGATGTTTCCTTTTTTTTTTTCGTCATTTGTTTATCTTTTAACATTACTGAAAGATTTGCAATTTGATACCATAAAGTCCTAAAATCTTCTGACCATCCAACACATTCTGTCTCCCATGTTCTGTGATTTTTTCACTCCAAGTCACATGTAAGCATTGTGATCGAAAAGATTTTACCACTTGGATTCATGATTTTCCCTTTTTCAAATTGGTGACAGATTCATCCAAGCATCCTGGTTTTCTTGCAGGTTATGTGCCATCAGATGGCACATGTCTCCCATGCTCAGGAGTTTCTGGGAGAGCAGTCAATGTGTCACCTTGCTCTTCTCGTGGTGACTACAAAACCTTTTCACTGGTCAAGAATGTAACTTTAAAATGCGATCCCAAAAGCAATTCTTCAGTATGCAACGCAAGCTCTAGCAATCACAGGAGAAACCAAGATTTCTCAAGGCAAAACAAGCACGGGTTTTCACGAAGCTGGAACAGGCAGCATGAAGAGAGAGATGGTTATGAGAATGTTGAGGAATCTGAAGTGTTCTCTTCAAAAAATGGGCCATTGCTTTCTGGATCTGGTAGCCCAAAATTCCAAGCCACGTCATCTCCAGGTCCAAGAGAAAAGGAGATTGTTGAACTATTCAGAAAGGTCCAGGCTCAGCTTCGAGAAAGAGCAGCAATCAAGGAAGAGAAGAAGATTGAGGATTCGCGAAGTCAAAGTAGAGAGAGCGAAACTGTTGATTCCCTTCTCAAGCTTTTAAGGAAACATTCAGTTCAACGAGGAAAGAGAAGTAGCAATAGCAGCAGCAACAGAGACTTCATTTTGGACCAGCCTGAACAGAATGGTCCATTCTCTGAAGAGAAAAGCACTAGCATCTTTGACTCAAATAACGCCGCAAAACATGATGCCTGGCACAACGAAGGGGCTTTAAGCAGACCAAAATCGAACTTCCAACGTAGATCTCCAATCCCTCAAATGAAATTCCAGCCCAGTTTTCCTGATAAAGGTACTGTCAATTCTGTCTCAGAAACAAACATAAATGGGAGAAGAAAGGAAACTAGTCCCAAGCCTGATTATGATCACGAGCCCAAGCTTATGGTTGAAGTTGAATCTGAACCCGAGCATGACCCTGAGCCCATTTTTTCAGACGGGGATGTATTTGATGAGATGTCAGAGAATGAAATATCTGATATTGAAGAAGAGGATAGTGATGATGTTGAAGCAGAAGAACAGAATCTAGTTCAATTGAAAGACTTGAGCGGAATGAAGTTAGCTGAACTAAGAGCTCTTGCAAAGTCTCGTGGCCTGAAAGGGTTCTCAAAGCTGAAGAAACGTGATCTCCTGGAGTTGCTAACTGGGGGCTGAATCTGATTCCTTGATGCGTGAAGATGCAAAATGAACTTACCATGCTCTGAACATGTTTACGTGCACCTTTTTTTGTTTGCATGTCATACTTTCAGTTTTCTCGAGTTTATGTGATATTCAAGTCAGTGACCTAATCCTTTGGAAGATTTGTGTAGTGGTGGAGTTTCTCTAGAGCATGGAGTTTTGTTTGCTTAATCTCTCTTGATCACTAATGGACCTCTTGACAGGGTTAGATGTTTTCCTATGGATTTTCTGCTGTTAATTTTTATATTTCCATCTTTCTTTATTACTCTTGTTTTAATGCCAGATTATTTTCTTGATTGTTACTTGCTGTGTGAGACTGTTCAATCTGGAGTCTTAACTACTGATGTGTCTGTTAGAACTGCCCTTTTCCAGGATTGACTTTGGGAAAACAGATATGCAGGCCCACAACAGATTGAGTAGTTACCAGGTGATCATCTGAAAAAATGATTAGCCTTGTTTTGGGTTTTCTATAGTTGGAAACAGCCATTCGATGGACAGTGTCTGATAAATGGGATCCTTAATGAAATGTTTGTTGTCCTGGCTTCAAAACAAGTGGCTGTGACAAGAAGTTTGGGTAGTGAAATGCCAATTCATCAGATTGCGGATTTGTAATTTTTTTTTCTTGTCAAAGTTTGTTAATTTTAGTCAAATCGAATCATTCACTCTTACTTACTGTATGAGTTGATTCACTGGTCAGATAATACATAAACTTGCACATTATAAGTTTAAAGTCTCGTGGTTGTATGAAATTCGAGTTTAATTAGTGCACGTGTGTGGCAGGCGATTGTCTACAACCGACGTTTGCATCACAACTATGAGCACTGTGTAGTCGACACGGTACCCTGATGTAGAAGAGAAAATTTTATTAGGTTTGGTAAAAACTTTGGGTGAATTCCAATAGATTTAAAGATAAAAAATGGTTTAATTTGATTAAAGTTACTAAAATATAATTTTTTTATTAGTCCTTTTTATAAGCCATGTGGGAAGTTTAATGTAGGACATAAGAGTGTGTTGTAAGCATTATATATTTAATTATATATAATATATTTTTTAATTTATTTATTTCTAAATTAACAAAGGAAGCGTAGTACACCAATTAGCCCAAATGGGGCCGCTCCGTCAAAATTAGGAACACAGCTGTAGTGAAATACGTGATTAGGTAGCATTAGGTTTCTTGGTATTAAAAATGCACCCAACTGAGGCATCCTATGATCCTATCTATAAAGGAAAATGGTACACAAATTTATAGGGCCCACAAATTCTTTTCAAGAAAAATGCCCCATAAACACATAATTACCTATTTTTTTTGGTAATTGATAAGATAGTTGATTTGTATTTGTTATGCTGTATTTCGTGGAATTAAAATTTGAGTCGAATAAAATTTATATATTTTTTACGTACCAAAAATGGTTGTTAATTAAAATTTAATATGACTTGATTAAATAATGCAAGTTGAATTTTAATTGACTCGAATCAAATTCTAATCGATTCGAATTTTAATACGTAAAAAAAATTGTAAAAATAGAGAGAGTCCCATTGAAGATATGTCTATCTTCAATGAGCACTTTACTAACATTGTATTATAGTTAAGACTTTTAATCTGACCGGGAATATCAGTGAAGATTCAAAAATAGAGGAGGCGTCTTTGAAGATATAATAAATTAGAAGAGTTGTGATTGAATTTTTTTTTAAAAAATGATATAATGTATATAATATAATTGTTATATAATAATATTATATTTCTTCTAACAATTTTGATATTTTTATACATATCTTTATAAAATCACTCATTACGAGTTTCGTATAAGTTGGTCAAAGCATTCATGATCGTAATAAAAAAAGAGAGCATAAAACTCTCATTTCGAATAGACATGCTATTTTTTAATATATGGTGATTTTTTTTATTATTAAAAAAATGAAATAAATTGTGTACTAAATAATTATAGGTTAAATTTGTCAATTTGGAGTGTTTATTTTAGTCATTCAGCATAAGAAAAATGTTACGCGTACTAAATTTTTTATTAAATGAGTTTTATATCACTCTTGGACTTACTAAATACTGATCAAATATTTTTAATTAATAAAAAATTATTAATTTATTTGATAAAAATACGTTTTAATAAAAATTTTGATAAGTATAAAATTACTCTACAGCGTAATATTACATCTGGAAGCCAACCGTTCTACTTCTCTGCAATCCTCTTTGTTGGATATCACATCATTCTCTTTTATCAGTTCATTAAAAAAAGTTGCTCACTTTTTGTTCCATCTAATCATCGTTTTCGATACTCCATTAAATTATCTCTCCTCTTCCTTCTATTAATTCCATTGCTCCACCATTAAATTAGATAAAAGCCCCCTCAACACCAACAATCTGCCACTATTCAGGGTCCCACCAATTTAACCCATTTCTCTTTCTTTGTTTTCCCTTCTTTATTCATGGTTCCTGGCTTATTGCCACTCTCTCTCTCTCTCGATGAAGAATTGCAAAGATGGTTGGCAAAATTTGTTCAAGAAAAGGGTTGTACATATTCTAGAAGAATGATCATATTCGTAGAGTTTTTTTGTTAAAAGTTTTTTTTTCCTTTGCTTGGATTCATCAAGATCTGGTTGTGGTTTCACTATCCAGCTGAAGCAACAACAGTAGAGGGTATCTTTCAATTCTACTTTCTGGGTTACCTATTAAAGGCTAAATCTTTCATGAATTTTATGGTTTTCTTGTGATTCTTGTGCATTACTTGCATGGGTTGTAGATAATACTGTTGGTTTTTCCTTCTATCCTGTTTTGAATATTTTCTGAGTATTATTGAATTTCATGATGTCGTTCAACAAAGTGATTTAGTCATCCTGAGAACATTTGTAACGGGGTTATTTTCCCAATTGGGTTGATTTGTATCATTTTTAGGTTGAGGAAAAAGTCAAGAATTTGTTTGGGATTGAAAGTAAGAAATTGTGTATGTGTACATAAATGAATTTACCCCATGGAAAAGATTGTCACTTAAAAAAGCATTGGTTCTCATATATTAGTAGAAGTTTCTTTTCTTCCTTTCTCTTCATCCTTGTTCATATAACTAGTTACAAGATATAACAATTGTTCTTGAAAGATTGTCTTTTTGGGAGGTAAATGGACTTCATTGATTTAAGTTAATTCCATGCACAAGCAGCGCACTAAGTGGTACACTCTATAGAGTTTTCAAAAACTACCAAATAAGCAACATCTGAATGTTTAAGTGTGATGATTCTGTTGTTGGTGCCCTGTTTTGGGTACCAAGGCAGATTCATGTGCTAAAGTCCGAAAAATTAAGCTATGACATTAACAAAATGCCCAAATTACAAAACTAAACCTAAGTAGCAGCAACTATTTCTTCTTTTAATTCTTAAACTTTAATGTCATG
Source organism: Ilex asprella (assembly GCA_023539305.1). Classification (NCBI taxonomy): domain Eukaryota; kingdom Viridiplantae; phylum Streptophyta; class Magnoliopsida; order Aquifoliales; family Aquifoliaceae; genus Ilex; species Ilex asprella. The sequence continues at coordinate 2,342,197 of CM042195.1, read as the reverse complement.
ATTCTGCACATTACAGTTTGCTTGATTGTTTAGGGGAGGGAATTGAAATCCTTGAAGTGGTTGCCATGCAGCCTGCCATTCCTCTCCCTCCATAAACTGTAGATTGTAGCTGATAAGCTCAACTTCTTCAGGACTAACATCAAGTTTTTCCCTTTCCATTGCTGTGCTGCCCATATAATAAATTCAAACCAATGTTTGGCTTGCTGTTGACAACCACTTTGTAGCATGACCTCAGTCCAGATTCTGTGTGAATAGGAGTGTTCAAAGAACAAGTGGTGATGTGATTTAGGTCCCTCTCCGCATAATAGAAAATCAACCCCCCAAGTTAGGGTCTTGAAAGAATCATCATAAATATAATAAAAAAGGTCTTATTTTGCTATTCTTGTTGGTCTTTTCATCTCACAATCATTCGAGCACATATTACTGAAGTCGTTGCAGATTTTTAGAATCAGTTGAATTTTGTTATTGTAATAAATGTTGAGACCTCAGATATAAGCAGAGATGGGTCTGATTCATAAATATTGTTATTAGTGGCTCCGTGATATGGTGTGTATTCTCACTATTAACTATGATGTGTCTTGAATAGTTTCTTTGCATCCACTGATTACATAAGTTGTCAAAAGGAGCATAATCACAAAAGAACAAAAAGAGGCATATGTTTAGCTGTATACATTGTACAGGCTATAGCTTGTAGGTCATTTGGTGATGTAGAAGAATTGGAAAATTTTCCTGTATTTCAATTGTGTACTGAGCGACAAAAAACGAAGGCAGAAAAGTAATACCTGTTATGCCACAAAGGTAAGAAAAGTTTTACGGCTCATTCCCGATGACTATTTGAATTTGGAGTTGGGTTGAGGGTACCTTGTATAAACATAAAGCTTGTGGATAGTGTGCCATAGTAACTCTCCTGCCTTCTTATGAGATGACTTGAGTGTCTTGCTTTGAGGAAGGAATTGGAGTAGAAGCTTTCTAAGGCTGCTATGACCCCCATCTCGATGGGTGTTCCATGTGATACCCCACCCCTCTCCAAGGGGGAGGTTCCATTTATTTTTAGGGGAACTGCTTCTCAGCAATGAGCGGCTGTGTACTGATTCCATTGACTTGGTGCCTGCTGGCTATATGCGGAGAGCTTTGTTGACTTGCTGCAGATCTTGACATGTCTGTGGCTATTAATATCATCATGTGTCATGTTTTTTGGTTAATTTGCTTCATCAGTCTCCACTTCCATTTGGTGCCCTTGGACTGGATCTTCCATGGAGACCCTGGGTCATCCACTTCCTCCTTTCCTCATTCTTTCTGAGATTTCTATACGCTTCTCTTGAATATGTGGGTCTTCTATCCATCTTCATTTTGTTTTCCATGCCTCCACCGATGGTAGGATCAGAAAATGCGAAGATACAATGATTTTTTAACGAACACTAAGAGGTGATTTACTTGATAAAAAATGTTTTAGGCTAGTATTTTCTAATTTTAAAGAGATTTGAAATCAAAGGGAATCCTGGCTGATTCCAGATTATGTCTTCATGCAGATGTTCTGATTCCTCAAAATGTCCATCCATGCTATCCTAATTGGCTTCTATATGTCTTCATTCTAGAAAATTTAGAGTTGACACCATAATTTTATTTTACTCAATAAGTTCAACTTCTATTTATGCCTGCAGGGAAAGAAAATGCACACAGACGCAAAGGAGGTTATACAATTAAAGAATGCTTTGCCCTGTTCAAAATTTAGTCATGATGCAACCAAGGAAGTTGTGCTCTAAAGCAACAGAAGCTTCTCCCATTTTGTCATGACAGACTAGCCATTCTTAAGGCCACTGATTGTCGTGATAAACAGCCTGTACCAATATATTTTTCCTTTTTCTTTTGTTATTCTCTCTCTCAGGCTGTACCAATTGGTTAGTGTTTTTGCTATATTAATGTTCTGACTTCTGTATAAAACAGGTCAAATGGATCCAATATCTGTAAGATGCCTTATTAACAGCATTTCGCGGTTCGTTCATCTAGTCACTTGCTGCACATCAAAGTCTATGCCTACTCAGAAGGATTATGGGAACATAGCCAGTTTGTTGAAGCTTTTGAAACCAGTACTTGATAATGTTGTAGAAAGTAAATTCCCTTCAGACAATATCTTATGTAAAGAGTGTGAAGAGCTGGATATAGTTGTTAATGAGGCTAGAGAGTTCATGGAGAGCTGGTCTCCAAAGATGAGCAAGATTTGCAGTGTGAGTCCTCAAACTGTTTTATTAGATTCTCTTAAACCAGGTAAAGTGATGTCAACAAGAATAGCATAACACAGAAACAAGTACATATAACTTGTGCTTACATACAACATACTCTCACAATAGTCTCATTATTTAAGAATGCAGTGAAATCCGTTTTCTTGGAACACTTTTAGCAGCAATTTGATCACTTCTAGTGATGCAAAACTTTGTTTGTTGTTTGGAACCCACGCTAAATGAGTCCCCGTCTTTAAATTTCATTGCCTTGTTAGCCTCTCTTTCAATACTTAACTTCTCTGGAGCAAAAATTACACTTCGAACTGTACAAAGCTATTATGGGCTTATTATTTTGTGAGATCCCTAGTATTATTGATGTTGGTATCAATGGGAATATTACATGACAAAGAAACGAAAAAGTAGAAAAAGGCTGTTACCAGAGCATGGGGCCTTGAAGTATGTGTTCAATTTCTATCAACTAATTTGAATGTTTTGCTTTTTTTTTGGTCCTTTGATATTCCCAGGTTCTGCGAAGTAAGCCCCTGATGCTAAAAATCCAAAACTCCTTGCTTAAGATTTGCAATATTGTATGTACATTATTGAAGTCATCGTCATCAAACTCAAGTTTAGCTGATGTTCAGGTATGCATGGGTTTGGAGTCTATTTCATGCTTCTATTGATTTTTATTGCTGCTACTTATTTCTGTTCCAAAGGATTCTTTATGATGAGCTCCTTGATTAGATGTGTATCTTTTCTCCTTTTTGCTTTTGGTTCTCCTGCGTTGTATTCATCTATTATTTGAAGTCTAGTATGCCATTTTTCTTATACAGTCAGTACTATTTTAGTTGCCTGGTGCAGTATGCCAAGAAACGAGCACTACTGATTTATGGTAATCTGTTTCAGCACTGTATTCACGAATTTCACAGTTTGAAGCTGGATATTATATCACAACGCTTGGAAGAGGTTCTGAAAAGTCAAAGAGAAGGGAAAATTCCTGAGTCTGAAGATCTACTAACAATCATCAAATTGCTTAATTTGACATCAAACCAGGAACTGCTGAAAGAGAGTATTGCCTTGGAAGAGGAGTATATGAAGGTCAAAGACAACAAAATTGTAGGAGAATTAGTACAAAACAACCGCATTGTTGACCTTATGTCCCATATGCGCGATTTCATGATTAAGCTTGAGGGTTTTAAGTCCATAAATGGCATTTCCATCCCTTCATACTTTCGCTGCCCTTTGTCGTTAGAACTCATGCTAGATCCAGTGATTGTGGCTTCTGGCCAAACCTACGAGAGGGCTTCCATCCAAAAATGGCTGGATCATGGATTGACCATCTGCCCAAGAACACGTCAGACGCTCTCACACACAAATCTTATTCCGAACTACACAGTCAAAGCTCTTATAGAAAATTGGTGTGAGGAAAACAAAATTAAACTGTTCAACACCTCGGGTTGCACCAAAATTGTCTCAGTTGCTTTGCAATCTGAAAGTTTATCTCCTCAAGATCTCCTTCATCTAAAAAATGTCGGTTGTTCTTTACAAAGCAGCAAATCAAGTTCCTCCCTCGATGTTGCACAGGGGTCTGAATTGCAGAAGGTTGATCGATCTTCTAGATTTAGAGAGGAAGAATTTAGTGTTTGCCAGATGAGGGAGACTGAAAACTTGGAGCAATCGTCCCCTGAACACTCATATATTCATAGCAGGAGTGAATCAGCATCCAGTGCTGTTTCCAATGTTGATTATTTTCCCCTTGCATCAACTGATGTCCTTGGGATATCTAGTAAGCATGATAATGTGAGTGAGTTATCCGGAAAGATAACTTTTGGGTGTGCACCTTCTTCTTCTTCTTTGAATGGAGATTCAGGATGTTCTCCTCCTTTGTCTGGAAAACAATATCACAGCTCCAAAACAATGGCCGAAACGGCTGTCAATGGAAACCATAGCCACCTTAGAGCACTTTCTCTTCCGTCTGAATTGGGGTCTAGTGATTTAACTACGAGTTCCCATGTCGATAAACTAGTAGAAGATTTGAAGAGCCAATCAAATGCATTGCAAGCTGCAGCTGCAGCAGAATTACGATTTCTTGCAAAGCACAACATGGAGAATCGTGTCATCATAGGCCAGTGTGGAGCTATTGCACCCTTGATTTCACTGTTACACTCAGATGTGAAGCTAACACAAGAGCATGCTGTCACTGCACTCCTGAACCTGTCGATAAATGAAAAGATCAAGAACAAGATTGCAGAAGCAGGAGCACTAGAACCACTTATCCATGTTCTAAGAACAGGAAATACAGGTGCCAAAGAGAATGCAGCAGCATCTCTGTTCAGCCTTTCTGTTTTGCAAGAATACAAGGTAAAGATTGGTCGTTCCTGTGCAGTTAAACTACTGGTAGATCTTCTAGGGTCAGGCACTCTCAGAGGGAAGAAAGATGCAGCTACTGTTTTGTTCAACCTATCAATCTTTCATGAAAATAAGGCTCGTATAGTTCAGGCAGGAGCTGTGAAGTATCTGGTTGAGATGATGGACTCTGGATCAGAAATGGTTGACAAGGCAGCTGCTCTTCTTGCAAATCTGTCTACTATTCCAGAGGGTTGTTTGGCAATTGCTCGAGAAGGGGGAATACCATTTCTTGTTGAGATTGTTGAGACAGGATCTCAGAGAGGAAAGGAAAATGCTGCCTCCATACTTTTGCAACTGTGCATTAATAGTCCAAAGTATTGTCGCCTTGTTTTGCAAGAAGGAGCTGTCCCACCTCTTGTCACATTATCTCAGTTTGGCACGCCAAGAGCCAAGGAGAAGGTATATAGCTTTGTCTCTTCTTCAGTTATCTACTTATCAAAGTGTGCCATAAAATTATGGAGGCCACTTCTGTTATATAACCCGAAGAGGGGAGAACATAACAAATGACTTACTATTAATAATACCCCTCCCCTTTTTTGGAAATGACAACAAAGCTCTCCATTTGTAAATGGGTTGTGCTCTCAAGCTAGAGAGCAGCTCTTCAGCCTGTGATATTCTTCCAATCATATTGTTTGAAATTGAAACCTGATAAAGAGCGATGGGATGAGAGAGATAATACATTTTTTTTTTATTTTAAAGCAGGCACAACAGCTACTCAGTCACTTCCGTAATCAGCGCAAAGATGGTACCGGGAGGGGAAAATCATAAAAATAGAAATTTTGTAAATTCTTACTCGGGGTTTTGATATTTTAATTTTATGTAAGTTGCTCTCCTTAGATTATATCTTTAGTAGCCTTTTACCCAAATTCTTTATTTTCCAGCTATTATTACCCTCTGTGCTGTAGCCATGAATTTTCATGACATTGAAATGGAATTAGATTGTCTGCTTGATAGATTCAAGTAGGTTTTCTCTTTGCTTTGGTCACCTACCTGTGTTATAGTTAGCTTGTATATAATCCTTAAACTTATGTACTTTTTTTTTTATCAGAGACACTTGTGTGCTTTGCTCTGTCAATACTCACCTGTTAAAAATGGCAGGATTAGGTAGGATAGGTTTCAGTTGAGATAGCTTAGGTTGGGTGAATGAGCTGATTTCTCAATCCTTAGCTTCCCAAGTGGTCATCCCAGATCAGAAGTCTCAGCTCAGACACCTCAGATCAAACGTCACAGGTTGGACCTCATAGCTCAGACCTTCCAGCCTGAGGCTCCCAGTTCGAGAGACGTAGGTCGGGAATCGTCACCAACTTGACCCTCGTGTGTACTGCCATGATGATAGCTCACACCTTCTAGAGGGTCAGATCATACCTATGGAATGTTGCCTCTAACGGTCAAACATTCTGTCACGTGGGTTGTAATAACCCCAAAGGGATCAAGTTGATCATGCAAAGATTGTGATGATTATGCAAGACCACAACATAATATAAATGGGGATCAAATCCTTCACATTGTAACAAATCAAGCGTTTATACATTGACTATGTGTAATTTTGTAACTTTCTTTCCCGAGTAATAGAGAGTTCTCTTAAGAGCAAGAGACTCTATTAGAGTGGAGTAGTCAAACTTTTAAGCTGGTGAATCACTATAAACCTCTTGTCTATTAATTTCTACTCGTAGCTATTATCCTTGAATTGTTTGTTTAACCACCAAGAGCCAAGAAGCTCTGACTGGATACTCCAGTAACTCCCATCAATAGATCCTCAATTTATTTATCTCTACTCAACCACGTAGAATACATCATCAGTTTGACTTTGGCACCATCTGTGGGAAATGATTGATTCAATTTTTGCTAAAATTCTACTGATTTTTCAGTAATTGATGGTCTTTACTATGGATACAAAACCAGCGAGAAGCCAATACCGTGGGATAGTAGAGAATTCAGGCAAATTCTCAACTAAACCTAGAAAACAATTTGTCAATGACAGACCCCCCCCAAAAAAAAACAACGAATTTGAAGCACTGTGTCAATTTAATGAACGCCTCCTCTAACAAAATGAGGATTTGGAAAATCTCATCCGCGCTCAGAATCCCTTGGGGGCATTACCAGCCCTAGAAGATCCCCCATGAAGGGAACATCATTATCAAAATCCTTTGAAGGAAATTACAAAAGAGAACAATCTCAATCACTCGGCTAATAACATTAATCGCAAAGCCTCAGAAAATGGAGAGGAAGATGAGGTACATAGTCAAATCAGAGGAGTTCGCAGAAACGAGTCCATCCCAAATCCTTTCCAGCAAAATGGGAGGGATCAATTATGGGAATGATGTTTCAAAGAGATCCAGCAGAAGCTAATCCACATGAAGGAGGCAGTTGAAAGCAAAGCTCCAATTATCATGGATGCTTTAGTTCAACAAATAAAGTTGTCATTCGCCCCTGAGGTGTTACACTTTTCTATTCCCCAAAAATTCAAAATGCTTCAGATTGAAACATTTGACTGGACGAAGGATTCCATGAACCACCTCAACACATACAAGAATCAGATAGAATTGCATGAATACCACGATCCAGTGCGTTGTTGAGCCTTTGCCATCACTTTGAAGGGCTCGACCTTGGCTTGGTTCAATAGGTTAGCCCTGACTTTGATTTCCTCTTTTAAATAGCTCTTCATCTCATTCGTGTCCCACTTCATAGAGACCTTAATTTACCCAAAGCCTTCCTGTCACTTGCTGAGCATGAAGGAGGGTCCAAACGAATCATTGCAGAGCTATGTCCAGAAATTCAACTCATAGTCCTTAAAAATGGATGCCCTTGATGAGAAGTTCGCCTTCACAACCATTACCACCGGGCTTGAGGTCCAATCGAGGGATTTACTATTTTCAATTGCCAAGAACACCCATGCTAGTATGACCGAGGTATAGGGGTGCAACTTGGGTTGGGCAACCTGATTTCTACCCGAGTCCAACCCGAAAAAATTAGGGCTTAGGCAAGGGTTTTTAATACTTAGGTTAGACTTGGGTCAAAAAATCTCAACTTGAATTCAATTTGGGCGGGCTTAGGGTTGACCCCTTGAACCCGCGGGTTGAACCTGGATATTAAAATTGGGCTCAACCCGATTTAATAATCGGGTTCAACCCGAATTACTATTATATAAATACAATTTTATAATTTATTCTAAGGTTAATCTGATTCTCAACTCAGTTTGCGCAGTGTTTATGACTGTGTTCTGTATGGTTGTGGTTGTATTGAGATCTTAATATTATGATTTTTATGTTAAAAACTTGATTGAAGTTGTTGATTTTTAAATTATTTGAATATTGTGTAATATATGTATCATGTTTAGAACATTAACCAGAAATCAACCCGTAAAGTAATCCAAACACCTAGGGTTGGACTAGAGTTGACTGTCTAACCCGCCCAAGTTGCACCCCTACCGAGGTATTGACAAAAGTAGAGAAGTATATCAATAGTGAAGAAGCTTTCTCCTTAAAAGCTAGGAACTTCTCTACTCAGGGGGAGAAGGAAAAGAAAAGAGATCGGAGTCCTAGAAAGGATTGAAGTTGAGATCGATCCCCACAGAGATGTGGAGATCGTTCCTTAGAGAAGAGAGGTGACATTAGAGATCGTTTGGGGCCCTATCCTTAGGTGCTACAACTGAAATATGCCCCACGATAGTTCACTCCCCTCAATGCCATGGTATCACAAGTGTTGTATGAGGTCTAAAATGAGAAGTTCTTGAGGTGGTCACCCCGTATGAAGGCGGATCCTTGCAAGCGAGATGTAATGAATTACTATGAATACCACTGAGAACAGGGCCATTATATCGATGATTATATCCAATTGAAAAAGGAGATTGAGTTCCTAATCCAGCAAGGTCAGATGTGCCGCTTTATAGCACAAGACAATCAAAATCGAACAAACCCACCTCCTACTCCGCAGCAGCAAGCATTACCTAAGCATGAACAACTCATGAGTGAAATCAGGGTTATCTGTGGAGGGTTTTTCGAAAGTGGGGAGACGAGCTCAGCAGGGAAAATTCACATGAGGAAGGCTCGAGCAAAAGATGTATTGGAGGTCCAGTCTGTGTTTAAGTCACCTCGGCTGAACATGGACATTATGTTCTCAGATTTGGATCTGAAGGGTTGTCAACTCCCTCACGGTGATCCTTTGGTTGTAAAGGTCATTATAACTAACAAAATTATCCATCGAGTTCTTATCAATAGTAGCAACTTGGTTGATATCATTTTTGCGTTAGCCTTTGACAAGATAGGCATCGACAGAGACAAGCTCGAGCCATAAAAAAACCACATGCTCGGGTTCTCGGGGGAAAGAGTGTTCCCCTTAGGTTCTTTTTAACTTTTCCTCACAATAGGAGACCTCCTATGTCAGTCTACAACTACCATACGCTTTTTGGTAGTTGTAGACTGACATGGGAGGTCATCCCTTTTACTTACCACCTAGTGATGAAATTTTCAATTGAGAACAGTGTGGGTATGGCCTAAGGAGACCAATGCGTAGCAAGGGAGTGCTACGTGGTGTTGATGAAGCAAAAAGAGGTTGAAACTATACAAGTGGATGAACTTGACATGAAGGACAAGTTGGAGACAAGGCTCACACCTTCGGAGGAGCTAGAATCTGCTCAACTGGACGATGACTTAGAACACCTGATCTATGTCGATTCCAGATTGCTCAAGGAGGTCAAATACCTCTTCGTCCAATTCCTAAAGGCAAATATCGATGTGTTTGCTTGAAAACAAGAGGACATACAAGGAATCGACCCAACGATCATAGTGAATAAAGGGGCAAAGAAGGAGACATATATCCACACCTCAAGCATGAAGAAATGAAAAGTTACTGAGACCGATTTTTTCAAAATTAGTTATTATTCAAAACTAGAAGAAAATTATAGATCTAAAATTTCAATGTCTAGAAAGTTACAAGAGCTCAAAGTTCCTAAAAGATAGAAAGGCTAATCTGCTGCAAGAGTAGTGGTCTTTTCAAGGCCTCCAGGTAACTCGGGGTCAATAATGTTCGCCTGAATTTCAGGTAGAGCAGAAGCTAGGTCTAACTGTTCCATAGGCAAGGAAGTAGTTGGGTTTGACTGATCCTCAGGCATAATGGGAGCAGAAGTCTCCACCTCGTCAAGAGCAATCATTGGGGTCTCATCAGAAACAACCATTGGTAGAGCAGGTTCAGAAGTCTCCACCTCATCCATAGCTGCAGATTCTTTCTCGGTAACTTCTTCCTCTTTAATAGAGGATTCTTCTTCTTCCTCCTCTCCAAGGGAAGGCTCGAAGCCGAAGTCAAGCTCTAGATATTTCTTCATGGCCTGATTCTGAAAGGCCAAATAGCCTTTAGTCCAAGTAGTGGCGCCCCCATTTTTCATTTCAACAATAGTGACGTCCTTCTCAATTATCCTAGACCTTTATGCTTCAATCTCCTTAAGGCAGACAACGTTAATCACGCTAAACTCTTTCAGCTTGTCCTTTAATGCCTTTGTCACCTCCCATGCCTCCACCATTTCCTTTCGAGCTTGCACAAGACCATCCGTCTTGAGCTTGACCTCAGTCTCAAGCTTATTTTTAGATGAGTTCAAGTCCTTGACCTTCCTCTTGAGGTCATCATTCTCGAAGGCTAGCTCAGCGACCTTGAGCTCAAAAGCCTTGAGGGATTCCTTCGCATCCCTAGCAGCATTCTTCGAAAGAGCTCCGTTGTGTATCACCATCTACAAAAGAATGCAAATAAAGTTAAGTTAAGGATCCCAAAGTAAAGCTAGGTTCAACAAATGGATTCTGATTAAACCTAAAGATAGAAATCAAGGACTCATCAAAGTTGCCCCATGTAAGACAGTGGTAGCTGAGGTGGAGAGGGGCATCGAGGAAGCCTCCTGGAGGTTAGTCTCATGAATGATTGAAAGAATGACACTGGCAGGTTCACGTCTCCAAGTAGAGAACGCTCGCCTTTGACCACCTTAGCCAAAAAACTCCTCGAGGTTTCGAAAAGCATCTTTGGAGGTGCCCTTTCAGTAGTCTGCGGTGGAGAGGGGTCCCAAAGGGATGGAGCTATTACATCTTATGCCTTGGCCACCTTCTTAAGCATGAGAGAGGTCTTAACGACCTCTATAGAAGATTTCTTGCGCTCAGAGGAAGGGATATTAACCTTCCTAACATATGTAGGAGGCTTGGGGGCAGGAAGGGCCTTTTTAGAGGAATCCTTCTTCACAACCTTCTGGGAAAGATTCAGATCGTCGCCTAGCTCAACCTCAGCCTTCCTCTTCCTAGTAGCCTTGGAAGCTCGAGCATCTTCCCTCAGGCCAACTTAGCCTTTACAACGTCAGAATCTAGAGCCATGATGTCGATATTTAAGAAGGAAAGGGAAACAAAGTGCTGGACCTGAAACCTTACAAAATAGAACAAATTTCCAAAGTACAAGGTGGTGGTCTTACCAGTAATGTTTTCTCCTTTGAGCGCATATAAATGTATAACAGTTTCACCCCTTGCCTCCAGTGGTCCAAAGCCGTAATTGGCTAGAATCGAGGGTATGAGGAGCTTGGTGTATTTCTTATGGGAGAACTCCTTAAGGTCTCTAAGGAGGAGCTTCTCGTCGGCATCAAGGTCGGGGCGGGTACCTGAAACAACAAAGGAAGACATCAACATTTGAAAAGATAAAATAAGAAAAACTCAAATACAGCACCTCAGCTCGGACTCACCTAAATTATTTGGGCATGACCAAGCTTGAGGTACTGGAAGCGTGTAAGAGGCATCCCTCGAATTGAACTCCCACTCCTTGCTAGACATAAAGAAGAAGTTATTTTTTCAACCTTTATGGGAGGATGACAGTTCGGTAATCAGGTGTTGAGTCTTCACCCATTTTGAGATGTAAAGAAAGTCATCGGTATGAAAGAATTTGACATTAAAGAAATGCATAAGTAAAGGAATAGAGGGGAAAACAATCAGATCATTTTCCTTGAAGAAAATCATAAGGTCTACTAGAATACTCCAGAAGTTGGGAGACAGCTGAGTAAGACAAACATTAAAATGCTAGAGTATAGACTTCAAGAAGGGATGCATAGGAAACCTAAGACCATTCTCAAAGGTAGAAAAGAAGAAATAGTTCTTCCTAGAAAGCACGGTGTCATATTAGTTGCGCACATTGGGACTCCAAACACGCATGTTCCTAGGAAAGTTGAACTTAGTAAAGAATGCGTCAAGCTACAGAGAGGGTAACTCTATTGGGTCCAGAAGTGTCTGAGGTGCACAGAGTGACCTCAACCACCCCAACCATGCCTGAGGTCCCAACCACATTGTTTCTAGCCCATCTCTTCCGAGACCTCTTAGGCTGAGCCAGAAAGGAACAGGGGAGCCCTAGCACTAACATCTTGGGCTTTGACTATATCAACCTTGGGGAAGTTATCTATCTCATCGCCCACGTCCCCAAGGTCATCGACCTCATCAGGGTCAGACACAGTGACCCTTTTACTCACCTCGGAGGAGCTCAAAAAATCGCCCTCATCATCAGAACCAATGCATCTACGATGACGAGATCGGACTTAGGGAGATCTATGAGCCATAACAAGGGAAACAAAAGACCTTATGGCCTCAGAAGAAATAAAAATAGGGATATGAGGAGTAAGATTCCCAAAGCTAAGTAGAGAGAAGAAACGTTTATAGAACAATCCACAATTGCTCGAAGATCCAAACATCAATGCCTAAATTGGAAAACCCCGGCGGTTGTGTAGGGGTCCCAGAAAAGAGGAAGATGAGACAAAGATCTACCCGAGCCCCTAAAATAACGAAAACAGAACAACCAAAAGTGGAAGAATCACCTCGGATTCGTGGAAACCAGGGTTAATCAAGAATCCCTAGGAGAGAGAAGCTAAAAGGAAAGAGCAAGGCAGAAGACGTACCTAAGCAAAGGTGATTGACAGTTGAAAACCAAGAACAATGCCTATAAAGATGGGGGAAGCTTTATGCGTCCTCAAAGTAGACCCAAGAAAGATCTGGGCGCTCGTTGAGAAGGGTTAACGAATAGAGGAAGGAAAAAAGAAGATGCAGAGCAAAGGTCAGAAGGAAGTATTTTCTGGAAGAAGGAAGGAAAGGTTCAAAAACACAAAAAGTGTGAAAAAGAAAAATGTTTGGCGATTTTTGTCTGCAGAAACATTTAAGGCATTCGTAATATTGGACATGTGGTGCAAGAACATTGGGCTTGCATGATAATCAAGGCACGTATGACCCCTAACACTATGCAACGCTGAAAAACCTGAGAAATGTCTTATCATAGACCTTCAAAGTAAAAAAAAAAAGCTGAGCTTATCCACAACTGTTAGCGTAGGTTATTCTCAAATCACGTCAGACAAGGCTTACCTGTTTAAGGACTGGATGACAACTGATGATACCAAAATTTAGCGAAGGCTAAGCTCGGCCCATTTTACAGATCGGGCTTACCCCTACTAAGGGCCCACAACATAATGTCAAAATCTGGGTTCCAGTCGAGACAGCTAAGGTCGAGTGAATAAGGTGACCTCTAATCCCTAGCTTTCCAAGTGGTCATCCCAGATCAAAAATCCCAGCCCAGACACCTTAGCTCAGATGCCTCAGATCAAACGTCCCAAGTCGTACCTCATAGCTCAGACCTTCAAGCCTAAGGCTCCTAGTTCGAGACATGAAGTTGGGAGTCATCACCAACCCGACCCTCGTGTGCACTGTAACGATGACAACTCACACCTTTTAGAGGTCACATCACACCTATGAAATGTTGCCTCTAACAACCAAACATTCCATCACATAGGTCATAACAACACCAAGGGGATCACGTTGATCACTCAAGGATCGTGATGGTTGTACAAGGATCGCAATGATTACGCACAACCACAACATATTATAAATGGGGATCAAATCCCTCACATTGTAATAAATCAGGCATCCATACATTGCATCTCTATAATTCTGTAACTTTCTTTCCCGAGTAATAGAGAATTCCTCCATGAACAAGAGACCCTATTAGAGTGGACTAGCCGAGTTTTCGAGCTGATGAACGACTATAAACCTCTTGTCTATTAATTTCTACTCATAACTACTATCACTGAATTAATTGTTTAACAACAAAAAGCCAAGAAGCTCTGACTGGATACTCCAGTAATCCCCATCAATAGATCGCAATCTTTGTACCTCTACTTAACCGCGCAAAATACACCTTCAAAGACTATAGCTTATATCTTCAGTTTCTTCCACAAGTGTTTGTGAACTTGACATGCACATCACAAGTTTTTATTAGGAAACTAGAGAGGTAGTTAAAAGATGCATGCTGATTTATTTCTCTGATAAAGCCTATGAATTTTGTACCATCTGCCTCATTTTGCATATATGACCGTTTGGTGTCGCATGTGACATGTTTATGTTGTTGGTATAGTTGACTCATATTCAAAATATGAAGAATTGCATCAGGTTCAAAGGGTGATGGGCCAATTGTCGGAGCGTAAGCGAATTAGGGATGTAACATATATAAATTAACTTGTAGCCTTAATTTAGTGTGGAGTACGCTCTAGGATCGTGGGGGTAGGTACATTGTCGAAACATGTAAATTCTTGTGTTATTTTTCTATTATTTTGTTTCATTAATTGTTCATCGCACACATGAATCACAACATATATTCTTTTTTGTCTATGTTTTTTTTCAAAACGAACCCAAATTTCCGTCATCTCAGTTTTATTTAGTAGTAGCTCACATATCGGTGTATGAGGGACCCATTTATAAATAATAGACCGCACTTGAACTGCAAATCTATTAGTAAGTGAAACTGAAGAAAAATATAATAGGGATGAATGACAATGGCCACATAGGTTGTTCTACAAGTGAATTATTGATGCTGAATGAGCTTGAATTTGCTTGTTAACAACTAACACGTATAAGCTTGAGATGTTAATGAGAGGCTCCCCGGCATATTTGTTAAATAGCCAATTGGGATGTTAAATAGGGTTTGTTAAGTGATCGAAGCGGTTTGATTTTGGTTCGGTTTTAGTTCATTGAAATTGTAAAATGAAAAGAATTTGATTAAATTTTAAGTTAGTTTGTAAACGAGGTGATTCCAAGCAATGTACGGACCGGTTCAACTTGAATAAGTTATTTTGCATCAATAATACTGATTTTATGGTTAGATAATCTCCCTCTCTCTCCCCCCCCGGCCCCAATTTTTTTTTTGAGAAATTTGTACTTATAACATTAGAATTTTTGGGACTTCTATTGAGAAATTAATTTTTTGAGATTGATTATTAAGTTCTATGGATTATTTTTTGGAATATATTGATTGAAAATTTTGTTCAGTTTAACTTGAATGTTCGTAACATTCTACCAACCTAATTGTTGAGCAAAAATTTAAATTCAACAATTGAACTTTGTTCAAATTTTTACTCATCTCGTCACAATCAAGTAGAATATAATCATATTTAAGCTCATTAAACTTGGCTTTAGTGACATCCTTGATGTTATATTCACTCACTCCTGTCCCATTTTGAGCACTAACTTGGAAAAACAAAAAGCTTTAGAGAAGATAATATTGGACTTTCTTCAAAACTATTTAATAAGATTTAAGTCAATTGCACCAATGATCCTTGAGATTTGTCACTTATTACACTTTCATGCCTAAAGTTCTAATTTCGTCCCTAAAGTTCTAATTTCATCATCCATATTAATATATGGACTCCCTTTTATTCTTATCCCTAACTACCGTCCAAATAATAGACAAAAAATGTCACGTGCTTGGCTCATGAGGGTATCAAGGGACATTTTTTCGTTGTGCTTCCAAAGACAAGGGGCACAAATGAAAAAACAACTCTTTAGACAAAAATCAAGGATTAAACTGGCAACCCTTCCCCAACCCTAAACCCTGTCAGCAGTTCCCTAGTATTGGCGACTAGATCCCCCTATCCCTAACATTAACCCCAATGCCCCTAATACCTATCGATCATCCTCAACATCTGTCACCATCACTGACTCTCTCTCTCTCTATATATATATATATTTTATGCAAGACAAACATAGGGTATGAACCCTAATCCTAATCAACAATCTCCACCTCTATCATCACCCAAAAGTTCATGTAACCACTGCAACTCACGACCAATAATGAACAGTAACAACTATGCCCATGAAATTGGAGCATTTTCAAGGCGTTGCCATGAATTGGAGTTTAGTTGCCCATGTAATTCATGGCAAATAAGGTATTTCTTAGATTATGGTTGGGTATTTATATGTGTGTATGTGTGTGTGTGAGAGAGAGAGAGAGAGGAGTTGGCGTTGTGTATTATTTAGAAAGAAAAAAATTGTGGGAGGGGAAAGAGTGTCTTTATGTGTTCTTTGCAATGTGCTCTGCTTTAAGTGTTTATTGTGTGTGTGTGTGAGAGAGAAAGAATAAGCAGCAAAAATTGACGACAAAGAAAATCAGTGTGTGTGTGTGTTTTTTTTTTTTGGTACAATGGAAAAGTAAAAAGGGTTATCTAAACTCTCTAGCAAAAGAAATACATGAAAGATCATTCAAAAGATATTGTCCCAACACATGCAGTGGGATTTCAAAAAACACAAACGGTTCCTGTTGTTGCCCTCTCAGACTTGTTATCTTGTCAGCGCAAAAGTTTTCTTCTCTCAACGTGTGAAGAATGGGAGTATTAGTCAACCTATTATGTGCTTGCAATTGACAATGATATTCCTTTTAGAGTGGAGTTCCTCCAACCTAGTAGTGATTAGGTTGAGGGCTTCCAAAGAGTCAGTTTCCATGATCACCTACTTGAGGTTTTGTGTTTGTATAATCTTGAGACCTTGATAAATAACCCACAATTCAGCTTGTAGGCAAGTGGAGTGCTTTAGCTTCCCATAGAAACTTAGCTTCCACCTTCCTTGATCATTCCTTAGCAGTCCTCCTATTATGGTTGGGCCAAGGTTCCTTTTAGAACTACCATCCACATTCATCTTCATCCATCTTGTAGGAGGAAAAGACCAACCAATGAGTTTGGGTGGGACTAGGTATCCCTTGGGTTTGGGGTTCATTGAAAGCATCCCATGAATCCCGTGCTAGTCTTTAAGTTTTCTTAGCAATAATTTGGATGGGATTATTTGTGTTTCCCAAACATTCTTAATTCCTATCTTTCTAGATGTTCCATATCAGTGAAGCAAAAATTAATAGGCCATTTCACTCCTCTCCAAAAAAATGTCCTTTCTTGCTTTATAATTTTTAATGAGCCAATTTTGAAAGTCCATGGATTGATCCCGTTAGAGATCATTCCTGTTAAGAAATGATCTCCAAACAAGTTCAGTTTTCGGGCAGTCCTTCAAGATATGAATTGTGTTTTCAATATGAGCCTTGTATCTCTCATAAGCAGGATCATTAGTGAGGTTTCTTGTAAGCCTCAGGGAATTAGAAAGGAGTCTGTCATTTTGAAACAACCACAAAAAATGTTTAAGTTTCTATGGGACCGTAAGTTTCCATATCCAATTCCAATTTAAACCATGATGTTGACTTGGATCAAGTTTAGAAATCCAGTTATAAGCAGATTTGATAGAGAATTTTTCATTACTTGTAAGGTCCCAAGATGGTGAGTCATGATGGGAGCCTTCTGATGGCAGTGGTGAGTGCAAGAGTTCAGAAATAAAGTTTGAGGGGAGACACATACCTATTTTCTGGATATTCCAGTTACTTGTGGAACTTATGATCTCCGCCACTGTGCTACTGGGGTCAGTTGTTGTTAGGATCTGCATCCTTCTTTGGAGTGGACTTTCACCTAGCCACCAGTCTTTCTATAGCGAAACCTTTGAACCATTACCAATGAGCCATTTTGTATTTTCCTTCACAACTTGACTAGTTTTTAACAAAGCTCTCCATATTGGAGATGCTTTAGATTTATGTGGCCAATCTTTCGATGATTGATTCATATACTTCTCTTTGACCACTCCAAGCCATAGGGACTTACTCTCAGTATGCAATTTCCATCTCAGTTTAGACAGGATAGCTAAGTTTTTATCTCTACATTTTCTCAAACCCAATCCCCCAAACTTCTTGGGGGAGCAGACAGTGTCCCAGTTTATCAAATGAACCTCCGTATCCCCCAAAGGAAGTTTCTATTTAATCTATCAATTCTCTCACAGGTGGACTACGGTAACCAAGAGATTTGCATTATGTAACGTGGAATTGTTGAGATTACAACTTGGACAAGAGTGTTTCTTCATGCTAAGGAAAGCTTTTTAATTTTTCATTCACTCAATTTAGTTTGGATTTTTTCAATCATTGAGTTGTAGTGTTCCTTACTCTCTTATGGATGATAGGGATACCTAAATATTTTTCTAGGTCTTCGGTACATGTAATGCCACTTCTTCTCCCTAAGTGTAGTGCCTTACTCCTACTGATGTTTGGGGAAAAGAAGACCCTAGATTTTGATTTTGTGTTGCTTACTTTTTGACCTGTGATAAAGCAAAATTCTTTTAGGACAGCTTTAACCATGTCACAATCTTTTTCAGAGGCCCTAGAAAAAAGGATAATGTCATCAGCAAAAAGAAAGTGAGTGATGATAGGGCCTTTTCTAGAGGTCTTGATGCCTTTCCATGTTCCTTTTTCAACTTTTTTTTAAATGATCTACCCTAATTTCTCCATATATAAAGTAAACAAGTAGGGTGACAATGAGTCTCCCTATCTAAATCCTCTTTTAGGTTTAATTGGATCTAAAGGGGATCCATTTCATAAGATAGACAAGGATGAACCTGTCACACAGCTCATAATCAAGTCAATCCAGGATTGGGGAATATTGAAATCAATCAATGTTTGGTGCAGGAAGGGCCATCTTACTCTATCATAAGCATTTTCAAGGTCAATTTTAATGACCATCCGCCCATTCATACCTTTTCTTTTTTTTAGTGAATAAATAATTTTCTAGGTGACAATAACATTATCAATAATCTACCTCCCAAGAATAAAACTGCTCTGAAAATGGAAGATAAGTTTATCAAGCAATGTCTAAGTCTTGTAACCAACAATTTAGACACAATTTTGTAACCAACATTGCACAAGCTTAAGGGTATAAACTGTGAAGGTAAGGAGGGATTATCAACATTAGGAATTAGAGAAATCCATGCTTTATTAATATCCTCATGACACTCTTTTCTACTTAGAATTTGTTTAATTTGTTGACACATCGAGTTCCCAATGGCATCCCAGTATCTATGGTAGAAAATAGATTGAAGTCCGTCAGGTCCTGGTGACCTGTAAGGTTTAATATTGAAGACAACTTTTTTGATTTCAAAGTCCATAACTTGGGCTTCTAGGATCTGTTTATCGACTTGGTCAAGCTTTGATTGATGACTATACTGGTTAGAGTCATTATAATTGCAGTTCTTAGTCCCAAAAAGATTTTTGTAGAAATTCTAGATTACCTCTTCAATTTCATTTTTCTCCGTTACCCATGTTCCTTGGTCATTTTTCAAAGACTATAGTCTATTTCTTTTTCTTCTCACAATTGTGGACACATGAAAATATCTGGTGTTTCTATCTCCAAGAGTTATTGAATTAGATCTAGATTTTTTATACCAGAGAATTTGCTCTGGTTCAAGAATATGTTGGTACTCAATTTGAAGTTGTTCTTCAGGCCTTTCAAGGTTATGGGAGTAAAAATTATCTTGTGCTTTCTGAATGCCTTCTAATCTAGCCAAAATCCTTCTTTTCCTTTGATAGATGTCTCCAAAACTATTTTTGTTCCATTCTTTAGCATTTTGTTCAAAGATTTTAGTTGCCAAAGTAAATTTTTGGTTGGCTTGGTTCCAAGAATTAACAACAACATTTCTAAAATTTAGTTTAGTAAACCACATTGCCTCAAGTTTAAAAGGTCTATGAATAGGAGAATATGAGGGGTTACCTTTTTTTTGGATGAGGAGAGTGCGATGGTCTGAGTACGTTCTTGGTAGATTTCGGACTGCTGCTTCTAGGAATTGTAGCGTCCAATCCACATTAGCCAATGCGCGATCGAGTCTAATTTTTGTGTTGGCCATTCCTTTTCGTTTGTTGTTCCACATCAGTCTTGGTCCGCTACATCCAAGATCAATTAAACTACACCTGTTAATTCTATCATTGAATTTTATGGTCTTGTTTCCTTGATTAGAACTTCTGTCTCTTCTCTCTGATTGGCTTGTGTAGTCATTTAGATCTCCTGTCACCAACCAGGAATGGTTAGAATTTTCACCAATGCTACTGAGATTATCCCATAAGAGTTCTTTATTCATTAGGTTTGGACTTTCGTAAATCACAGATAGAAGCCACTTACAAAAATCGATATGTGCTAAATGAGCATGCATGACTTGAGTTGTAGCTTCCTAGATACAGACTGTGACATTGTAAGGGTCCCATAGGAGTCAAATACCTCATGCTCTTCCTTCTGGTTCCACTTTTTCTGACATTGTGAGTCCGAATTGACCAAAAAAGTTCCCCATCTGGGAACTGTGAATCTTAGTTTCCATAAGAGCCACTACATCCAGGTTATGTGCTCTAAAAAGATCTCCAAAGGCCCTTTGAAACCTTTCATTACCAGCTCCTCTGCAATTCCATGTCAAAATCTTCTTAGAATGATTCATAAAAGAGAATGGAGGGGAACTTCATCACTGATACCTAGAACCATCTTGGCTTGATTTCTCCTCTCGGTGAGGGGAACTGCTGGCATCATAGAGACTATTGTTAGTCTATCGATCAAGGTTATAAGAGAGCAAGGTTCGATCTTAAATAGGATCTCCCTGATTTCCTAGTTGGTAATAGCTGACCACTTGCTTTCCTCTCTTGCTCTAAATACCAAATCCATGGTGTTGTTGATCAGATTGAAGTATCTTAAAGGGTTTGGCTCCATTCTAAGTGAGATTAAGAGGGTTTGGATCAGGGGGTTTTGGTTTCTTGTGGATGTCTGTTGATATGGTTTTCTTAGGTACATCGAGTAAGTCTATACCTTATGAAGAAGATAAGGGTGGATAGTCTGGAAGACGAGGGTTTGCTCCGTACGTAGGTTCCATGAGGTTTCCTGAAGGATTTTGAACCATTGGATTGGTTGTTGCTATCGGAGCCTACTTTCTATAGTTATATCTCTGCACTAAACTCAAGTGGCCAGATGACTGATCCCTCCATTGGGCTATTTCCTTTTTTGTTACTCGGTCTCGTTGCCTTCTCTGTCCTGGTCGTGGGCATCTACTAGGTTAGATTTCCTCTTCTTTCCCTCTGGGTTGTGATCTGTTTTGGTTGGAGCCTTGGGTCTGGATTTGATGCTCGTGTGGATCAATAGACATAAGTTCTAGGACCTTGTATTTATTCAGGTTTGCTACATTGTTTGGATCGTTACTTTTTTTTCTGCTGTTGGATTCATCTTCTTCTAGGTTGGGCTATCATCCCAGGCCTAAAGTCCTTGTCTTTTTCCTGAAGTTGAGGCTCAATGTTCGGCTTTGCAGTCGACCGTTCTTCTGTGTCAGGAATTGCAAGCTATGTGATGTGAGGGTCTGATGTTGAGCTTCGATGGTCATCGGCGGTAGCTTGTGGCTTTTTCCGCTGGGATAAGGGCAATAGAACTCCTTATGGCCATGGATGCATTCATATTCAACCCTAAACAACCTCCCCCTAGTCGATAATGGGAGATGAATGTTTTATTTAGATCTCACTTCGTGCATATCCTAGCGAACCTCCCTTTCTTCGTTGTAGCAATTTTAACATCCACTTTGATTGGTTTTCCTTGGGCTTTTGCAATTTGGAATAGGATTACTTCATCATAGTATTCTAGAGGCAGCTTCGGTAGTCTTAGCCAGAGTGCAGTAGCAATTTCTGTGGCTCTTGATGGTATGAAATCTGACTCCCATTTCGTAACTGTAAGGTAGTGGTTCATGATAATCCAAGGTCCGCTAGAGGAGACTCTGTGGTAGTCATCCCTCATATGAAAATTGAACAAGAAGAATCCATTATCAAGATTGATTGCGTCAAAGTCTCCTTGGAGATTCCATAAATTTCTTACACCTTGTATCCAATGCTTTTCCCTAGAAGCTTTACTAGCAGTCCCTCCTTCCACTTATGTCTGATTCTCTAAAGCATTTTGGGAGGAAGGTTAATGCTTGGGCATGATTCATCCGATGTATCAATCGTTGTGTGATTCTTCCCTTTTCATCTAATTTGCTTCTCCATATCCTCTAGTTCATCTTCGTAGTTTTTTGCTTCAAAATAGATAACATTGTCCTTACCCATAAGCATTTCCTTGTAGTTCCTTAGTGGTTTTTTTCCTTTTGTAAAGAGTTTTTCTTGCATTACTAGCTCTGGAGACTTGTGAGATGGTGAAGCACTTGAGTCTATCAGCATTTCATCTTCCTCCTGATTCCTATGGTGTTCTGATCCTTAACCTTCTTGGTACTTCTTTCAAGGTGATCCTCCTCTTCTTCGGAAAGTTTTTGCCTTTCTCGTGGGTCCTCTTCCATTCTTATCAAATCCTGACTTTTAGGGTGAAGATTGGTTGGGATCATTGAAGTCTCTGGCTTCTTTCTTCTCCTTTGTCACTTTTATAGTGAGAGAAAGCTAGAGAGAAGGCAGAGCAAAAATTCTTCTACTGAGAAAAAGTGTGTGTGGGTACATGCTTCATGTTTTCTAAACTTGGAGAGAAGTCGGAGCATAATGCTAGAGAGAAAAAGTGTGTTTGGATACATGCTTAATGTTTTCTAAACTCAGAATAAAGATATTTGGATATAGAGGTGTATTGAATAATGAGATAACTACCCTTAAATAGAACTCATATGCCGAACATGTGTTGGTTTTCCATCACTTTTTTAGATGATAGTTAGGGGTAAAGACCAAGTGAGTCAATGTGTCAACATGAACGACAAAATTGAAGAAATTAAAACTTTAAGGACAAAAGTGTAACAGGTGCCAAACTTCAAGGACTAACAATACAATTTACACATTAGATTCTTGTGAATTTTTTCATGGTATCCAAAAATTCACCAACAGTTTCTTTGATACCATAGTATGCAGAGGTTTTTGATGAATATGCCACATCAAGCACCTAGTACCTAACTGCATACTCAGGACAATAGATTGAATTGAGGAAGTGTTGACCTAATAATAAAGTTGCTATATTAATGGTTATTTTTGCATAAAGGAGGATTTAAAACTAATATTGCAATGGATAACCTTTGGTATCTCTGGGACAAGGGTATATTGGACATTAAACATTGAACTGTCAATCAAAACAGTAGATAAGAAATTTGCATTTAATTCATTGACATAATTTATTAGTTTAATTCATTATAATCCTTAGATTAATTATAACCCCTAGATTAATTATTAGTCCTGTAAAAGATTGAAAGTTGATATTAATGTAACGGTTATAATAAAAATACATTATTAAGTCAATAAATAAGATCAAATTTTTAAATACAAATAGTGCTTCAATAATTTATCGTCCTTCAAATTTTCTTATCCCCATCTCAGCAAGTACCCTTCCATTATTGTTCCACAGAAGCCCTAACTCTGTTCCCCTCTCTCTCTCTCTCTCTCTCCCACCCACCCACCCACCCACACACACACAACCCTACAGACATGGCACACCACTTCACGCAGACACACCCAAAGAATAACAGTAGTTGATTAGCCAAATGAGAAGTCCGATGCTTTCCCTATTTTAGGAAAAAATCAATCACTTCAACAATTTTAGAAATGGCTACAACTCCACTAGCATTGCATTCTTCAAAGATTTTTCTAGTATTTGCTCAAACAAACAACCTCTAAAGACCCCAGAACAGAGTCTTCTCACCCTCCCATCAGTCTCATCACCCACTTATCACGTTTTGAACATAAAACTCTTCTTCTTAGGTGCTATTCTCTCTCTCTCCATCTCTCTCGGTCTGTCTCTCTCAAACTCTTATTAAAGTCTTCATCACAAATATGGAAATTTTTCTTTACTTTTCCCTATCTTTTCCCTCTTTTCCTTGCCTCTGATAGCTCTCCTGTCCAACAACCAGTTCATCATCTGCTGCAACATTTTGTGAGAACTCAGGTGCATCCTCTTTTCAATTCTGTGTGTGTGTGTGACAGTGTGTGTGCTTTGTCAGTACAATCTGTTCTTTCTTCCTTTTGCTCTCTTTTTAACACAGCTAGCCCTATTGCCACTACAAGGAAAGGAAGCCCTAGAAAAAGCGGAAGACCAAAAACAAGAAGAATACACCATCAACACCACAACCCACAAATACCAATTTTCATTGAAAAGCTCCAAGAGGAACGAAGCGATAAAAAAGAAATAAAAACCAAGATAACCCTTTTCATGGACTCAATCCCAGATCACATAGAGAGTTCTTACTCCGAGAACACAAGTGTGGGCAACAACAGTTCAACTGGAGCCACTTCATCTTCTGCAACACCAAGCCGATACGAAAACCAGAAGCGCCGGGACTGGAACACCTTCGGCCAATACTTGAAAAACCACCGGCCACCGCTCTCACTTTCGCGGTGCAGCGGTGCCCATGTCCTTGAATTCCTCCGATACCTCGACCAATTTGGCAAGACCAAAGTGCACACCCCTATATGTCCCTTTTACGGACACCCAAACCCACCAGCTCCATGTCCATGCCCACTTCGACAAGCGTGGGGAAGCCTTGATGCGCTCATCGGACGCCTCAGAGCCGCTTTTGAAGAGAACGGAGGGAAACCTGAAGCAAACCCATTTGGGGCTCGAGCTGTGAGACTCTATCTTCGTGAGGTTCGTGATTTGCAGTCGAAAGCTAGAGGGATTAGCTATGAGAAGAAGAAGCGGAAGCGCCCACCACAGCCATTGCCTGCACTTCCACCACCTGGTGCAAGTTAATACGGCAGTCTATTGCATAAATGGATCAATAAAAGCTTGCTCTGTCCCTAATCGTTTTGACCAGACGACTATTTTATTTTATGGATCGCTAGTCAAGTCATTCAGCCAGTGTTGTAACACTCGGATTGATCTTCGAAGCCTCTACTCCTATAATCTTTATGTTGGTTCTTGTTACTTTCTTTATTTTCATCGAAGTTACTTTAATTATTATGCAGATATAGTTAAGTTGTTTTACTCAATTGTTGCAACTATAAAACTCTTCTGGGTATTCTGTTTACTACCAGAGAAGCAGTGCTTGGATCTAGGGCAGGTTTATTCTGCTTTTGATACAAACTGTATTAGTAGAAGTTATAGACTACTAGTGTGGTTGTACTAAAAGTTGCAGGAGTAAATGTACTTGCAGTCATGTGGGACTGAGCATCGGTGCAATAGCTTCCAAAATCAGCTCTGTGGTTTCCAATTCTTTTACCATTTCTTTTCTCCAAACTCTTTTTAGATTTTTTGTAATTCAGTTCATAGTCATAATGTTGAGAACTTAGGGGGTTATTCATTGCCAGATCAATATCTAGCGATCTAGCTACTTTGTCTGTTGATAGATTTCTGCAAGTCTGTATCTGACTTCTCTCTTGGGGGTTTTTTGTTTTTTGCCATTTTTGTTTCCTCACTTTTACAGATTTTTACTGTCTACGTTTTGAGAATTAATATGTAAAAGAAAACGCCAAAAATAAAATTTTGTTTGAAGTGTTTTTAGGCTGGTTTTCCTGAGCTTAGGCATTTTTGATACGGTAGGATCGAAAGAGATTTATCACTAATTACAGATGATGGGCAAGAGTGATATTAAAAATCATCTTATATATATTTCTTAGTTGGGTGTAGTTTGATCTGTAGAAGTGGACATTATATGCTGAATCACACATATTTTTTGTGTTATGTATTTCCTTCCTTTCTACCTCTAATCACTATTTCATTATTAATCTTCTTCAACTTGAAGTGCTATTAAGCATTGCCACGCAATATGATCAATTGATTAATGGGTGGTTAAAAAGAAAAAAAAAATTAATGGGAGGTTAATTCCTTGGTGATGTCATGTCAATTGAAGTGAAAGAGATTAAGAAATTGGCAGACAATGTAATTTTCTTAAGATTTTGGAGGTCCTTAGAAAAAGAAAGTTAGACTTCTTTGGTTGAAAACTGTAATCTCGTTTACTCTGGAAGTTAATATCCATTATTGTACCTTAATAAGTCAATATCAGTATCAAATGTTCCCCACCAAGAAGAAACCTTTGAGAAAGTGAAATTACACTCACAAGAACCCTGATTGGTGGAATCTATGTAGGTTTTCAATCAGAAACAAATCTAGTTAGATCTACACATTAATTGAAAAGGACAAAATTTAGATCAATTTTCCTTAATTGATTCCAGTTACTAAAATATTAGACAGGTTAGGCTCCCCTCTAATTCTCAAATAATTGAAGAATCTTTCAATTCTTGTTGGCATGAATGAATTCTCATCATACACAAAGAATTGGAGGATCTCAAATTATTTAGAAATTAAAAGAGAGTCAAACCCGATGTACACTATTGGGTTATTAGACACATACAAATATAAGCTTATCCCCATAAGCTTGTGAGAAAATGGGGCAATTATGTGTACAGTATTGAGGAATTCTTCTTAATCAATCTGGCCGACATTCGTATGATTACATGAGATTGGTGAATCCCTTGTAGATTTTCCTATAATTAGTTTGCTTTAACAGAGATAGTTCCACAACCCTTACATAATAAAGTGGAAAGTGTTCATGATTTTATGTGCATAAGGCCCAAGGAAATAGCAAATGATATGGAGGATATATGCTAATTAAGGAACTGTCTTTTATCCCCTTTAAGGGATTGTTCTAGTGGGGTAAGAAACTAATAGTTTGACCCCAAAAAATGATCAATTTGCACTTCTAATCATTTAGGTTCATTTTAGGATTGATTATTTATATTTTTTAAGTTGCATGAATGGCACCCATTTGAGAATTGATCAAATTAAAGTGATTTTTGCATATAATTAGTCACTGATAATAGGTTGATTGTGCCCATAGGTATATCTATAGTTGTTATTGACAAGTATTCAATGATTGTTGTGAATGTTTAACGCAGAGTTAGCCCCAAAAAACCACCTGCTTTCTTCAGGGACTTCTTGCTTTATATAGGATTTATCACTGTCAATGAGTCCTTGCATGCACACTCATCTTATAAGTAGAATTTAGACTCATATTCAGATGAAGTGTACTTACTCAAACCGAACTCAAAAGACCCATAGGTATATCTATACTCCTTGCATGCATTCGGGTTTATTCCGAACTTTGGACATCAACCCTATTTTATTTCCTTCCCGAACCAACATGGGATAGTTTCCAACACTCCTGTCTCTTTACAAAACCAAAAAAGGAGGCTTATAGTATTAAAGTAGTTCAAATTTTACCATCTACCTTTGTTTTATGGATATCAAGACCACGTTTTTTCCATACATTTCTGCATACAGTACTGATATACATCTAGTTCATTCTTCATCTTATTCTATGTTTATTTTTAGTATTATTTCATGTCAGTTAGGCTTGAATTCTGTTTTTGAACTCGTACTTGACATTATCATTAAGGTAGGCACTTGCCATAATTGGATGATATTGCAGACTAAGCAGGTGATTGGATCCATTCTTTTAACTTCTTTTACATGAGATTTATCTCTCATGAATTCTCTAATACCCGACATGAATAGTCAGTCTTTAACCGAATTTAAGATAAAATTAGTTGAGGTGCGTGTAAACTAGTCTGAACATCCCTGACCATTGAACTAAAAAAAACTTCTGCTATAAATGATAGTTGCTATGAGTGTCAAATCGAAATTATGTGTGTACCTAGGCATTCTTCGATATAAAAAATCTGGTTATGATATGCGTGTTAGTATGAGACCAAGCAATAATATTTGGATCGAATTTAGTACGCAATTGTGTGTAGAGAGGTTAATAATAATATACATAACTAAACCAATAAATTAGGCCATTATTGATTGAGACCACATTCATGACACCTTCAGTCACATCTCTTCCATTTCCTAAAAGTCTCCTACTATAGCAATCGAACCATGTGTACAGTGGTTAATGTTTATGCATATACATACATATCTATATAGCTACAATTTTATGAGGACATTATAACATGTTGAGTCTGCTGCAATAACTGAAGTTGGCTAAGGTTAGGATGCAATCTTCAACTATGAACATGGTTGTGTTGTTTTTGTTTGGGAGGTCATGATCTAGAGAAGACTTTTAGATGGCTTGTCATTTTGTGTGGCATGGCTGTCGGCAGCCTAACAAATCTTTTTTTGAATGATTGGAGATTGATTTTCCATTTAATGACTCTTTTGTGATACATAAGTGTTACATGTTCTTGATGAAATATTATGGTTCCAAACTAGTGAAGAAAGCTTAGTGTGTGTCCACCAATATATTCTAGTTTGCCATTACAAATAGAGAGTTAAAAAGAGTTGACACACGTTATACGCAATAGTTGTTCCTACTTGTAGCTACCTCGGCTACTTTAGTACGGAGGTCGCACGTTATATGTCAAGTGTCTCAAGTATTATATAGACAGATGTAACGTCTCCTCGAATACAATCTAGATTTAATCCCGAGGAAGGGGTACATTACCTAAGGTAAGGGGGACAATTGAAATTGGAGGGTAGTGACTAGGACATTGCGAGTACACGACCACGAAAAGGTCATGTACATGGTGCACCTAGTGCACACGCACCTTGATGGTCCCTTTTTCCCTTTGAAACCTTCTATGAGGCCCTCATCCATGATGTCTAATCAAGGATTCTCATATAGTTTTGGTCATTTAACCATCAGTCCACATATATCTTATCATTTCACATGTTGACTTGAACCACTAACCCCTTATATCTTTGGAGTCCTTTCAGATTCCAGTCAAGCACAACCTAGTGAGTAATGAGACAAACATTGGGGGGTTGTTTGGTAAGGGGTATGGAAGGATTTGACAAGATGGGTTTGGAGAAAATAGTTCAAAGTTCCCCCAAATATCATATTTGTTTGAAAAATTCAGTCCCGAATTTTCAAACTCGGGCCGTAACTGACCTGAAAATTAAACTCATGATAATAGATTTTGTCAAACCTAGGAAGAGGGTGGGTTTGGGAAGACGGGTAAGGGGTTAAAATTTCAAAAGACAGTTGTACTCTTTAATATGGGTAAGAATTTGATTGATCAATGGTAAAATAGTTATTTATATGATAAATAGTTGTTAATAATTATGATATATCTGTGAGTCTTACATATGTTTGTATTGTATACCAAACATAAGTATGAACTAAATTGAATGTTGAATCACATCTTTGCAAATAGGGGTTTGGGTTTGGGTTTGGGTTTGGAGAAGTTTGGAGAAGTCAATCCAAACTCCTCCTCAAAATTCATTCAAACAAGTCCTGAGTGGCCTACTCGAATAGACTAAATTTTTGAGATCCTGTCGAAGACCGAGGTTGATAATCATATTCGTCTGCTCCTATTGCATAAGTCTCCCTTAATTAAGAAGGGTTATACTTTCTTATCTCAAGGATGATTCGTGATCCATCCTTAGTCTTGCCACACGTTGCTTTGTGATTGGTACATGTGTTCAAATTTATATAGGCTATTACAACCACTATGGTGAGCAAAATGGATATGACAATATAGGTCAAACATGCTCCAAAAGTCACAGAAAGTATATTCTGGCAATGTAAATGCCCTATTACAATCGTACAGAGAAATACACTATCACACTCGAGAGTTAGACGAACCTAAAGTCTTCTAACATCTAGAAATGCTAGGATCAAAATTTGCCTAGATAGTAACAACTAACAACACAACATGAATGAAAACATACACACAACATACTACCAATACTATAATATTTTTCTAGGAAGGTTTCTCCTCATAAAGCTTGGTTCTTTAATTCTTCTCATGAATCGGTGTAGCACTTAACATTATTGACTTGAAAGTACAAGAAGTTCCCGTCTCGAAATGTTCCAGCTCAATAAGACATTTGCTCTTGGAGCAACCAAAAAAAACAGCATCAACAATGGGGCTGCCTTCTATATAACTTGTGTGTGTGTGTGTGTGTGTGTGTGAGAGAGAGAGAGAGAGATTGCGTGGGAAGTCTGGTTAAGGTGGACCCACAGACCAATGGGGGTCCTCGTGTTGAACTTGCATGGATTTGCAAGCAGAGAGTACGCCTTTACGCCTTGACTTTCTCTTCACAAACCCGTGTCTTTCTTAGGGCTACATAAATGGTAACACATGGAACCCCAACCCTAGGCCCCCGCGCAGTTATAAGGCTAGAAAGCCTACAATAAGTGCCTACTTAAGGTTTTAAAAAAAGAGGAATGTTATAGGGATTAACAATAAACTCCATAGCTCCATGGATACCATGTGTTAGTTTTCACAAATTCCATATCTGCAACACACAATAAAATTCTCTTTTGCTTTCTTGTCATGCATGAAGCCAACCACCACAGCACTTAAGCCTAAATTAAAGAGCTTTTTTTTTTTAAACCCCTAAGTATCCAAAAGAACAAGCATTAGAAGATGCATTATGTATTAAGGAGTAATATTTTTAGACCTACAAATTTGATCTAATTTATTAATTTAATGACGTGTCAATTGATATGATCTCAATGAAAAAATCAATGAAGATATGAATGAGCAATCAATTGATATAAACTTTATAATAAAGTGAGTATATGTGCACATTTCAAAAAAGAAAATACTTTTGAATCCAATGGATTTTTTCTTCGATTTTTTTTTTT
>CM042195.1:2292778-2311490 GCA_023539305.1 Ilex asprella | reverse complement strand
TTATAAGCGTACAAATTTTAAAAAATTTATATATAAAAAATTAAAATATTAAAAAATTAAAATATTTAAGTGATAAATTTCAAATCTGCATGTAATTCTTCCAAAAAAAAATTAATCCCCACCTCCATAAACAACTCGATCGTCAGTAATCAAAAGGACTTGGCTGAGAAACCCGCATTCTGCGGTCAATCGGACGGGACGTTCGATTTGACTCAAAGTGGGTCCGACCCGCTACAATTCCTCCCACGTGCAGTCCTGTCACTGCTGTCGGGTACAGTGGACCAAACCCGGTTAAAAAACAAAAAAGCCCTAAATTTCGGTCCAATTCAAAAAACCAAAAAAAACTGCCTAATTCACATGGACTTTTACTACGTGGCGTCATTTCATTGGGCTTGGGTTGCGTGGGACCGTACGAAAGCTGTCTTTTTTTTGATACTTGTACGAAAACTATGTCGCGTCCACATCAAAAGCCCTGCCACAACAGTCAAAAATAATTAGGTTTAAATGGGTCCCACACCCTGCCCTCTTTGAGCAGTGAGATCACTGAGATGAGACGTTTTAATCGTACGGATGTCGCCAAGGTTTTTTTTTTTTGACCAAAATAGCATTTTTGATAGGAAAATTAAAAATATTAAAAATTATATTTTTTTAAAATTAAATTATAATCTTTCGAGAATCTATGTTAGTAAAGCGAATAATCATTTTCGTAATATTATAATTGAATATTATAAATTTTAAATATTAAAATAGAATTTGTAAAATTTCAGTTCATCTTATAAAAGAAAAAGAGAAAATTTTAACCACATCTCTTCTAATTTATCATATATTTAAGGATACCATTTTTATTTTTTGAATCTTCATTGACACCCTTTTTCAAATTAAATTTGTTAATTAGAATACAATTTAACTATATTTCTCATTATATATTTTAAGAAAAATTTCATTCACACCCCCTCTAATTAGATATATATTTAATGAGACCTCCTTTATTTTTAAATTTTTTTTGTATTAATATTTGGACTGATTAAAATTTGATTTGAGCTAATTAAAATTTTTTTATGTATTAAAATTTGACTCAATTAGAAATTATATTTTTTAACATATTAAAATTTTAGTTGATTAAAATTTTATTCGAGACTCAAATATAATTTTAATCAATTCGAATTAAATTTTAATCGGCCCAATTTTTTATGCATAAAAATATAAATTTTAGTCAATTTGAATAGAATTTTAATAAATAAAAATTATAAATTATAAATTTTAATTGACTCGAAGAGAATTTTAATTAGGGCTAACAATTCAGGTAGAGTTTAAATTGGCTCAAATTTTACTATGTAAAAAAATACTTTTAATAGTTCGAATTTAAATACTTAAAAAATAAGATTTAATCTGTTCGAATCAAATTTGATAAACTAAAATTTTAATAAGTAAAAAATGAATATTTATTGACTCTAATTTTATGTATAAAAATTATTTGAGATTTATGTAGGGGCAATTTTTGTATTTTAGATAATTTATTTTTTTTATAAATTATAGTTTAATGACAAGGGTGTTAGTGAAATTTAAATATAAACTTGAAAGAATGTCAATAATATTTTTGATAATATGAGAGGTGTCTTTGAAGATATGATAAACTAAAAAGAACGTGATTGAAATTTTTTTCTAAAAATAATTATAATTATTTAAAATAATCTATGATCGATTATAAATTATTTTAATATGTTATAATAAAAATGATAATTTTTAGAGTGCCATCATTTTTTTTTTTTGCAATTTTAAATGGTACTTTTAAGAATTATATAATCTTCAAAATGGACGACGATACGTCAAATCACCTGTGGAATTCACAGATTGTAAAACTGGTAAAATTGCATGTAATGGGACTTTCACTTTCAACGGTATGTCTGTGCATTATTTCACGGATTTCGATTAACAGCTTTGGATTTTATCGTATGGTTTTAGTTGGTACACTAGTAACTGTTGACTGAGTTGAATGGCTCCAGAGAGTTTAATAAGTTCAGATTTTGGGCATCTTCCATGTGCATTCAAAATCTTTAGTATACCACCCCCAGTGGGTAGTTCGTTGAGGGCATCGGTCGAATTTTTTAGTTTGTGATTAAAAATTCAAGTTTTAAAGTTTATATTGAAGTTTGATGATCGATTACTATACTAACCTAGCTAAGTTTGTTTTCAAAAAAAGTAACAGACACAAATAACGGCCTTATAATCTCACCAATGAAGACATATCGAAGTCATCTCTAGATACGCTCATTTGTCCCCACCCTTTCTTTGAAAAAAAAAATTTCTTTAGTATAGGCACACTAATTTAGCCCAGTGGATAAGAAACTAGGATATTGAATTGTGCAATTGAGGTTGAGCGGTGGCCTAATGCTTCTGCAGTCCGCCGTTAGACCTTTACGTTGCGGGTTTTAACCTCATTACCTCCTCTCCATGTAATGTTCAAAGAACTTGTCCCAAAAAATAAAATGTGTGCAGTTCAAATCTTGCACCGCCGGCCTGGACCACGATTCAGATGGTTTTCGGGGACAGACTGGCTATTGTGTTGATTGGTGCAGTATAAAAAATTCGACAACCCAACGAATACGCATTAAACCATCCGGTTGACATAAAAGAGTGCGCGTGTGTGTGCACATATGTAGAAACACATTTATGCATGTCAAATAGCATATTTATCCACATCCACCAAAAAAAAAAAATACAAATAATTTACAATAAAGATTTCAAGAATAGCCAGAAATCTTCTTTAGAGAAGCACTTTCAAGCTTTTCACTCAAAACAGACACAATGCATGCTTCCTAGGGGCTGGAAGAGTTCTTTACATATGTAGCATAAGTAATTATTAGTATAAAAAAAATGGCTACAAATACAACATGATAACACTATCAAATGCAGACCAGGTATTGCAATTCTGATATTACAACAGGAATTGAAGATACAGAACATTAAGTTACAGCACAGTAGAGAAGCGTCCACGGCCTTTTCTTTGATTGGGAAGCCAGCATTCAGTGTTTCTCTTCCACCTTTTATGGCCAATTGAACTAATTGTAAATGCTGCTGTGCTTTTCTTTCTCTTTCTGGTTGATTAAGAATGTCACTGCACCCGCTGGTTCCACTGTCTTTCAGACATTACCTAGACATCAAACTCAGAAGAGATACAAGTGGATGTTGGTGCATCATTGAAACAAAGGTGGTTTCTGCAGAAGGGGATGTCCCTCGCTGGGCCTGGACAGTTGCACATTATCTTTGGAGACAGTAGAATGTAGAGTAAACCCAAGATTTTCTTTGGCCCACCTGTAAACTGCACTTAATTTCCCTTCCAAAGCTTCAACCAAGATGTTCAACTCGTTTATTTCATGTCGGAAGAGAAAAAATCTGTCACTCCAAGCACAAGAACAAAGCTGTTTTGAATGAAGGAGACAGGAATATGTATTAGGGGAACATGCACAACCTGTGGCAGAAAGGTGTAGATCATAGAGGCATATGCTGCACTCCCGTTTGAGTGTAGCATCAAAGTCCTCCTCCATCTTCTGTGACTTTGAAGAACTGCAAAGATATTCCCTCCTCGCAGCTTCCCGCTTAAGGCGCGACTATCCAAAGGAAAAAAGCAAATATCTCAAGACACCAAGAATCTCTCTCTCCAGCAAGATATGAGCAATTACCACCAGAAAAATGAAAATAGAAATGAAATAGATAAAATTTCCACCAACAGCAGCAACATGTATTGGATTGATTTTTTCAGTTGTTTTCTCAAGAATTATTCAGGTTTAAGCTCTAGGGTTCTTTTGGTTGAAATGGATCGTTTTGGTCTTCAAATTTCCCAACCTAGGGTTCTACCACTCTTTCTCTTAATATTTCCTATACAATTTCCTCCTTTCGTTTTTTCCAGCTGTTTTATTTTCATTCTTTTATTTTCTCTCTTTACTTTTTCAAGCCACATTTGGGCATTAGAATTCTGATGCTTTGTGCCATCCAAGCCAAAAATTATGACTCCTTCCAATTGAAATTCTCTAAGAAATGAAATTCAAATTGCACCCTATACTCTGTTCTCAGTACTGTGTGGCATTAATCACGAAACCTGCGCGTCATTATCAGCAGAAGTTGATTCACATTTCTTGAAATTTATAGGGACTCACAGAAGGATTAAGATAGGAGGTTCACATCAATACCAAATCAGGAGTGTAGGGCTTACTTTGAGTGCTTTTGCTAAAATCCCATCTTTTCCACAGACATTTTTCCATCGTAGATTATTTACAGAGTTCTTCCTTATTAGTGAGAGTTCCCATTGTGCCCTCACAGCTTCCCTAGCTGCTCCCAGCAACATTTTATCATGGGATATTGAAGTCTTTCTGTGCTTCTCACTGTACAGTTCTACAGCATTCTGTCCATGAGGCAGCCAGTCAAAGGGAGCAAAATTTACTGTCTCAGAACAATTAAAGCCACAACCAAATCCCGAATGGTATGCTCCGGGGAAGACGAGGACAAACTCCCCGGGATACTGCATGCAGCGATATACAGGGATACCTTCAGACTTCAAAGTAGAGGGGGAGAGTTGGCTGACCTGTACCAGATATTTAAAACGCCATAACTGATCTATATGCTATAATATAGAGAGGAGAACTTTGAAGTCTAAAAATCATCCAACCTTCAGTTTTAAACAAAGCAAAATAAACAGTTTCATACCAAAGAAATACTTAACATCACAGAGAGTTCAACAACAAAGCAACTGATCAGAGCATCAAATATGTAATGGGGATAAAAAATCAAAAGCATTAGGGTAGCCGACTCCACGTGAAACCAATTATCTCACGGTTGTTGGCCCAAACATTTACCACTACACCAGTAGTCCCCTGTGAAAATTTGAGGAACAATAATATTCATGAGGCCCAGGTCTGACTGTTAAAAGCTCTTCTTAACTCATAACACTATCTATGAGACTTCAAGAAATTACCCCCTATTAAATATAAGAGAAGCTGATGGCATCAGAACTAGCAAAAAATGGGCAATTATATGGCAATAAGCTTTTGCTTGACAAAAGTCATAATTCTGGTAGCATCATCCTCTTTAGAATAAAAAATTGTTCCCAAGTATTAATTTCTGATTCAGAAACAAATAAGCTGGAAAGCAGCATTTTCACCTTTTGTTTATCTTCTGTTTCAAAAGACTTGGGTACCCAGAGAGATGTCTGAACAAGGATTTGAACCATGCATTTCTAAAGTAGTTGCAGTTGCAGGCTTGCAGTAATGTTACAAAACTCATAGTCAACTTTCACAAAACTGAGATAAAGGATGTAAAAAATACCAGACAAGGTAATAACTGGTGGCAAAACCACTGATATCTGGGAGAAGCATTACAAATCTAAATCCTACAGGTTACTGCTGGAGTGACAGAGTGAAAGAGACATAACATTAGGGAGGGGGAGACTAAGGAATTCTTTCAATAAAAGCTAAACCTTATCTGAATGATCAATAGTTCTTGACAACGTCCCATTGAATTCAGCTGCATAAGGGAAATTCATTAAAGAAATTATCTGGTGAAAGAGATTATATAGATGATGAAGATAAACTCTCAAAATGTATTTTTTGATGGAAAAACGTAGGAAATAAAAAAACTACTTTTTTTGTTACACCACATCTTAAGGTCAGAAATCAAGTTAAAGAGCCAGAATGTATAGCATTGGTGCCATGCCATGACTTTCCCTGGAGTCCATGGCTCTTGTGGAAATGACAACATCAAATTTGCTGAATGACTTATCATTTATCAGTAAGGTCAAAGTTACCAAATGAGAAACGAGTAAATCCCCCCTCTGCATCACCAGATTGAAATGTGATTCATATTTCATGCCATGTCCACCTTGGGAAAAGAACAGTTTATAAATATGAAGTTTCAATGAAAGCACTGTAAAGAAAATGCTAAGTCATTAATGAACCAACAGCTTGTGCTGACAGGTATGAACTACGAAATCATGATCCAAAAGCACCCCCTCGACCCCCTTTTGAAGAGAAAAGGCAAATAGTGCAAATTGCCTCTATGCTATGCTATGCTATGCTTCTTAGTGAATAAAGACATAAATGAAATATCATAATTGACCATTTTTGGATGATAAAATGCCAACAAAGCATTGCTGGAAAAACATATTATGTACAGTTTAAGCAACAGAAGCACACTTGCACAATTGAGATAATAACGAAGCGAACTACTCACCAGCTTATGGACCAACTCAGGATGTTCTAAAATTTCGGGAAAATTTTTCTTTACAGTTGCCTCAAACTTGAAGGAATATCTCCCTGGGACAGCATACCATATGTTAGGGGCACCCAAGTGCATGTAACAGAGTGAGTATAATCGATGCTCTTCTATTTTCTGTTTCACAAAAGGAATTGAATTAAACAGAGGTGATCAATTTATGTCCACTACAGCTGGGCAACCCACACTATTGAGAAGAAAGTCAGAACACCAAGCATATAATATTGTTTGTAATTTGGAGGACACGTGCACAACAAGCAAGAGAACCCTAAATATATTCCTGCAAAATTAAAAAACTCTGAATCTTACCCAAAAAAGAGATGAAAAACACATTCCTACGTGGAGTTGAGGGAGTAAAATGGAAGAAGTGTCGCAGCTTTCGAAGGCAAGAAGAGAACCAGAAAGCTTAGGGGTATTATTTAAGTTCCAACCTAATTCCACATATTCAGGATACTGGGGCGTCTCCAGTGAATTGGATATTATTGGAAATCCACTTCCAAGAATTTTAGTTTCCATATCAGCACCATAAAGCACCTAGGAATAGCAGATCAGCATCACAAAGTAAGCCGCTCAATAGGAAATGGAAACGGTCACTCAACAGTATTGTCATACTTTCTGCAACATACCTCAATTGCTTCACTTGGAATTTCAAGGATTCGCCAATATTCACCCTCAATATTCTCCACTGATGGTTCCCACTGCTCTTGGAACAGTGTTGAATTCATATTCAAATCTGTAACTTCGTCTTTCTTGCGAAAGTACTTGCTTTTGAAATCATCTGCATATTTGTTGAAAGATTCCAGTGTGAACTTTGGCCCATGTTCAAATTCCAAGCCTGCAGTACAGTGTCCAGTTTCATCCAGGTCTGTAGTACACCCATCACCAGACCCAATTTCGGAGCCCGTTCTTGTAATTCTTTTCCTTTTCACATTCATCTTCTCATCCATTCCACCCCGTTTTCTCTCTGAATATAGTTTCTGAATCCATTGAACACAGGTAGTAAATTCAGATTTTTCCCATGTGTTCTTTTCCTTAATAAGACATGGTGGCTGCCAGGAAGGGGGAGGAATGATACGGCAAATTCCGTACTGTTCTGCTTGTTGACGTATACTTTCAACATACTTGAGTGTGTCTTTAAACTCCTGTCATAAGATTAGAAGTTCATGCAGATAGGCAAATGTCTACCAACCAAGACCCTTGACAATGAACAAAATTTAATGGGGGCATATCATATAGGCAGAAAAAATTAAAGTTGTAAAGAGATACCTCTTCAGTTGGGTGGAATGCAGGTGCCTCTTCAAGTATAGGCATGCATGCCTCTTCTGGATGCCACCTTGCACTGACCTGTTCCAAGAGTATAAGTTGGTGATTACTGAAGATCATGTGAAGGGGATTGCTAACGGCTCTGGCATGAGGTGTTGATGGCAAGATGCCTAAATTTAGTGGAGAAAAATGTCCCCATCAGACACTATAATTTCAGTAGTCATAACAAGATTAGTAGGTCTTTTCAATAATTTGCTCTTGTTTTCTTGCTATGCAACCCTGTCCAAAACAAAGGCTCCTCAATGTTGTTGTCAGCAATCATGGCGGCACAATCTGTATCCCGGTCTGATTTAGGTTATAGTCTGCAATTGCCGGCAACACAGCACCGC
The DNA here is from genome assembly GCA_023539305.1 of Ilex asprella. NCBI lineage: Eukaryota > Viridiplantae > Streptophyta > Magnoliopsida > Aquifoliales > Aquifoliaceae > Ilex > Ilex asprella. Next base: position 2,303,574 of record CM042195.1, on the reverse strand, counting down.
ATGAACTCACTCCATATTCTTCTGATCCCTCTCCCAATGTTGTGACCATTACTCCCTATTTGCTGCCAATAATCATTGCCTTCCAACTCCAAATCCAGTCCGTTTCAAGCATCGTTTCTAGCGGGCCACAGCATCCGGAATTAGTATGACAGGGATTTGCCTCTTAACAGTTTTGGTGACAAAAAATGATATGTGGTAGACCGATTCCTGAAGAGTAGTTGAAGGAGGAGGGAAGATAGAACTAAAATACTAATCAGGCCTGCATTGGCTTAATCACATCCCTTGAAGGGGGACCTTTTTGCCCACTAAAAGCAGGAATCTAGCAAACACCACCCTATATCAGGGACAATAGCAATCACCTTAGAAAGAATTCAATGAAATGAGAATTTTACCTTATGAAAGCCACCACAATTTGAACATCCACAGATTACTCCTTTGGGAAGGCAATTTTTCAAAGGGAGATTCTGCAAAACAATGGATATCAGAACGTATATAGGACCCATCAATTTTATTTCAGGATCATGCAACAAATCTTAAGCATAATGACTAGTGATAAAAGCTGAAAACCTTTCCGTGATATGGGAAACTAAACCCAATTGCATCATAAATAACCTGAATTCCTAAAGTGTGTTTTCATAAGATATTTATACAGCTTCAGAAATAAACACATGAAGATGCAGACACGTAGTTCACCGGTGGCCAGCCTAGCGTTAAAACATATTAAAGTGCTATTGATCCTAGAAAATAATTATAACACACAGAAGAAAAGCTAGGGCAGAAATTCTCACTCCACACACCCCAACCAATAAAGGCATACTAAACACTTCCACAAAATACAAAACAAAAACAGATGAGGACTCACTTCAGCTAGAATTATTGGAATAAGGTCACATACAATTAATATTATTGACTAAGAAGAATAAAAATATTAAATTTGGAAGAATATTGTACTAAAAATGAGTTCCCCCTCTTATTTCAACATTTTTAAATATCACAAAAATATCCATTGTAAAGTCACTAATTGCCATGTCATTCCAGAGAACCTCAAGTTAGATTCTTCAATAGGAATCACAACCCTCATCACTGTGCTTATCAGCCTTTGCTGCACCTGACTAAATGATATGAACCCCGATTTTTTTTAACTTGTGCCCAACTCAACTTCTCAAAAGTGCTTTTATGCAAGAATATTTTGTTTCTCGTCTTTGCCCTATTCTCTCACAACATCCCATCTGAAGATATAATTCACCAATGATACACCCTTTCTTTCCGAAAGTTTGTTTGGAGCAACCATGACATACCTCTTATGCCATGCTCTCAAATAGCATCCAAGACTCTAGCTAATGAATATACGATCTTAATCAACAAAATTGAAAGTTCCACGTAGTTTTAACTTATAGGAAGCCTACATAATGCAGCATCCAGTTTATACTATATCATTGAAAGATCAAATAAAACAATAACACAAAAGATAGAACACCATATCAATCTCTTCAGAGCCTGATTCCTCGGGATTGTAATCAAGTTGATTATGAAGTATCCACGGTCTATGCCTGAGAGACCTCTTAAGCTTTGCAATGTCGATTACATTGGAAGCAGTATCAATCTGGGCTGATGCTGGCTCCATCTCAGTTCCAAATGCCATAGAAGTACAAGTTCCGTCACCATTTTCTACTCTCCTCAGCATGAATGACGTAAGAGACACAAAACCAGGTGGAACTAAGAGCTTGTCCACGTTGTCTTTTTTAGCAGAAGTCCTTGTTCGGTCTGTCCCCATCAGTGCTGTAAAAGGCAAGATAGAATAAGTAAATAGCAACATTGAAAGAGTCCATAAGTCCCACTGAGAGAGTGAGAGAGAGAGAACAATTAAATATCAGCATACCTAAAAATGCTACCTTTCTAACCCACTGTAATATTATACATAAAAATTCCGTCAAAATGTCCACAACCCCCCTTGGTGTCTTATAAAAGCTTCACAAGTTCATCTACGACAAAAGGACGAGGAATAATAAGAGGAGTTACAGACAGGCAACCAAACAAGAGGAATTAGAAAATTGGCCATGAAGGCCGTACTGCACTGTAAAATGTCATCAGAATTTTGAAAGAAATAATACTACCACTTGCAAAATACAGTATCTGAACGAAAGATTTAAAAATAGCAACATTCAGATGTATGTCTACTAATGGGCTCAAGCTAATGCAATGTTCACAAGAGACTTTGATCACATCTAGTTCAGAAACTTTCATGAAGGCAAATGGGGGATGAACTAATAATCAGATTCTTTAGGTGCTTCTGTTTAGTTTGGTTCTCCTGCACTTGTCCCTACAATGAAGTAGATCAGAGGCTCAAACTGAATGCAACTCCCCATTTTTTTTTCTCCCAATCCAGACACGCAACTGTAATCAAACCTAGCCAAATAAACCTGGGAATGCACAGTACAATGTATAGTTAGGTAGAGTACAATGCATAAGCCTGGTAAATTTCCCATGAATTCCAAGGTATCCAAATCATTCTGCAAAAGAAGTACTTCCACCTCAGCAGAATTTTACACACACTCCACATGCACTCAGATGGTTCCATTACATGGAAATTGGCATGCCCAAGACGATGACAAGTAAAAGGATGACCCAATCCATCATGTGTTTGCAAATTAAATCCATGTAACTCAGTTTGGTTGTCAAGAAGTTGAAGAAATGGGACAGTGGGACCTCACAGACACAGTTCCAGCAGAGATATATAAGCTTCTTTACTTCTTCTCAGCTGTTTTGGGTTTTTTGTGTGTGTGTGTGTGGGTTGGTGGTGGGGTTATCTCTGTTCTGCACAAAAAATGAAGATATAAATTTCTCGTTAGCTTCTTAAGGACAAAACAAGGTACAGTCACAAAAATTAAGCACTACTCACTTATCACTTAATACTATAAATGATGAAGGGTAAGAACCATTATGCGGCCGTTCTAACTTCCAAAATCATACCATCACACCCACGTATGATTTATCAAGGACAATAAAATAAATATAGTACAGACAAAGATAGGAATTCAATCTTTATAATTCACCCACATACGAATCCAAATACCGACACTCATAAAAAATCTAACAACTAAGAACCTTCCTCAATCATATATTAACCAGTAAACATTGCAGCTATATACAATATAATCACATCAATACAACATCTGCTCCAAATACACACGCAAATGGCAATTCTCTTGAACATATACAAATCCTTCTAGCTCTTCAAATTCACTAATCCAAATTTTACAAAACAGCATTATTTGTGTTGGAAATAACTTCAAATCCAGTTCATATACCAGCTTCAAAAACAAAAGAGGGTATACCCACAAATATAGACACATACACAAACATCTGATGTCAAGAATAAAAGTAATTGAGCATCATCTAGTAAGCACCAAGTTTTTTTCACCAAAAAAAAAAAGTTCATATTCTAGCATATCAAAAATGGGCATGCAAATCAGTTGGTCAGAGTACCCAATTATAATAAATTAATCTAAGGAAGCCAAAAAAGCAAATAATGAATCCAAGTTAGACATTCCCAGATAAGAATTGTGAGGAGTGACGGAGGGGGCGGGGTTCTACCGTTTACATGTTCTTCAATTGACTGAAGAGTGCAACAATTTCCATCGAAATTGAACCATGGTCAAAGATTTGTTGTATACAAAAGAAAAACCCTAAAACCTAAGATGACAACGCTCGAACGAACAAACCGGTTCCGATGTGTGCTATCAAACCGAAATTAACGGCAGATCTGCTGAGAAGAGTCGTGAATTTAGTGATGAATCTCTCACTACCAATACACAAATCAAAGTCAAGTGCCAACAGTACCATAATGAGACTTTGGATTACATCAAGCATTAAAGGCCCGTTTGGTAACTTTTGTTTTCGCGTTTTCAAAAAACGCAAAAATGTATTTTGTAATAAACACTGAAAACAGAAAACATATTTGGCAGTCATATGTGTTTATCAAATTATGAGAATAAAAATAAAAAATATGTTTGAAAACTACTTCAAGTTATATCCTAAATATGCTTTATAATATCCCATAATAGTGATTCATTTCTTCTCTCTCCATCTTGATTGGGCTTAGAGAATCACATGATGTTCATTTGTCATTGCGCTGTAACCATCAACCCATATGAAACAATTATCAAACCAAGCTCAACACAACATACCCTCATACAAACAAAGAATTAAATCAAGGCTAAATGAAATGGAACATATTTTCCATAATCAATCTTATTTTAGCGAACTAGCAAAAACATAAGATGAGTGCTTTTGTTTATGATCTAATATTGTTAGTACTGAAATTATAATCAATAATTTTGTGTTTAATGGTAGATAGGTAAATATTAATTAAGAGTTGACAGCCATAAACCTCCCCAGTGAGTAATGAATACGTTTGTGCCTTCGAAGCTCCCAAGTTCTACCTGCCAGGGACATCCACATCCCTTCAGGCTCTCTCTAAATTGGGACTTGTCTTTAGCACAATGGGCGAAAAAGCTCAATTTACTCGCCTTCAATGACTGGGGCAATAGACACCCACCCTTCATGACCACTTTGCTGCCCCATTAACAATTTAGGTTTCTTTGTCCCTCAAACAACCATTAACAAATGTCAAAAGAAGAAGAAGAAGAAGAAGAAGAAGAAATGATAGCCCCAGTAGATAAAGCTCGATTGAAGTGAAAAACAGAATCTGAAAATGACCCAAGATTTGAACAGCAATGCCGCCGGCGGGCACGCCAGGTGGGTGGGTCAATGACCTTCACGTATTCATATTTTTCCAAAGGTAGAATAAGATAAGTCAATTGCCATCGTTGATGAAAATTTTTAGCGAGCTCATGACGTATAACATAAACAATATACATTCTTTCAGGCAATTCATCGAATACTTTATGGGCATATAACAATCAATATCAATTTCAAACAGAAAACACTAACACTATTTTCAAACAGAAAACACTAACATTAATTTCAAACCCAAAAATCAGTACAATCCAACCTTCAAGCTAAGCAAAAACGAAAACCTAAATGCCAAGGCTGCTTCGATCGAGCTCGACTGAGAGGGGCTGATTCAATCGAGTTCGACTGAGAGAGCTTGAAGTCGTTCAAGTTCAACTGTGAGAGTGAGAGAGAAAGAGAGAGAGGGGCTGATTCGTTCAACGGTGTGAGAGCGAGAGAGATCTGTACAATGGACGCTAGGGCTTCGATAGTGAAAGCAACGCTGGAGAGGGCTTCGATGATGGTGGAGCTGGCGTTATGGCGGTGGCGAGGTCATTGAGCCTTGCGAGCAGAGAGATGAGGGAGGGAGGGAGAAAATTGAGACAGAGATCGAGCGACAAAGAGGAGACAGAACAGAGGACTGTGAGGAGAAAAGAGAGTCGGAGAGAGAGAGAGAGGGGATGTGAGAACGAAAATCAGAAAAAGACCAGAAGGCTCATATCATCACATCCTGTGGTCTTTCATTGATAACCGGAGTCGAAGTTGAAACCACATTAAAATTCTCTTTCTGCAAAACGTGTGTTTCGTGTTTTGTTTCTTGGAACATACTTTTTTTAAGAAAAATTATGTGTCTCAAATTTCTAACACAAATTTTTATCCCAAATGAAGGGAGATTATTAGATGAGTGAGTCTCATTAATTATTTTAAATGAAATTTACTGATCCAATGATCTCACTTGATTTGAGATAGAGATTTGGGTTAAAGATTTGGGATATATAGCATTGCTCTTTTTTTTATTTTCATTTTCTAATTTGAAACAAAAAATAAAAGAGAGAATTATACTCATACTTTTTGAAATTTATCACTTAATTATTCAGACTCCCTTAACATTAAAAATATTATACATAAATCCCTTAAAATTTGTACACGCGTAACACTTAGACTCTTACTGTAAATATATTCATTAATAAATTATACTTAGACCATTTTGAAGTTTGTAAGTATATAATACTTAGACCCCTTAAATTTAAAATATTATACTTAAACCAAAAATATTTTAATCAAAGATAAAATATTAAATATTTTAAATTTTACAACCAAAATTCATATTTTATTGTATCATTTATTGAAATAAAATTAAAAATAAATATTTATTTTTTTCTTAAAAATCGTAATTAGTATACAATTATGTTATTTATTAAAATAAAACTAAAAAACCAAACAAGAAGTCTAAGTCATTCATAATAGAACATAAATTTTGCATTCAAAATTCATGTTTTATTATGTCATTTATTAAAATAAAATCAAAAATAAAAATCTAATTTTCAAAAAATCATAGTTAGTATGTAATTATATTATCTATTAGACTAAAACTAAAAAATTAAACAAGGATCAAATTATAATCGACACAATATCTTTTAGTTTTAATTGTGATAGTTTAGTATTTTAATTTGGTCGTTTTCTAATAGACAATATAATTGTATACTAATTACGATATTTTGAGAACAAATTGAATTTATATTTTTTATTTTATTTCACTAAAAGATACAATAGAACATGAATTTTAATTGTAAAATTTAAAATATTTGATAATTTATTATTGATTAAAGTATTTTTTGTTTAAGTAATATATGTTTATAAACTTTAAACTTAAGGGATCTAAGTAATATATGTTTACAATTTTTAAGGGGTCTGAGTGTAATTTATTAAGAGATATATTTACAGCAAGGGTTTAAATGTTACACGTGTATAAACTTCAAGGAGTCTATGTATAATATTTCAAATGTCAAGGGGTCTGAATGATTGAGTGACAAATTTCAAGGGATTTGGGTGTAATTCTCCCAAAACAAAATGATTACCTTTGATTTTTTGAAAAAAAAACTGAAAACAAAGACATAAAACATGAAACAAAATAATAAACAAACACACCCTAACATTTTTATTTCGGTGCGTGATTTTGGTTACTCTCAAAATAAAATATTTTGAAAATAGCGTGTAAATAAATAAACAATATAAAATTTTATGTTTATAACATCTAAAATATTAAAATATCTTAAAACACCTTAAAATATTTTAAAACAAAATAGTAAAACACATGCGTAATATCTCAAAACATTTAAAACTATTCAAAAATACCTCGAAAACATTAGCAATAGTTGGTTTTGCATCTCAAAAAAAAATATTCAAAAATTATTTTGTTGGTTTTTATGTCGTCAGACTTATTTGATTATATGATTTCAAAAATAGTTATACAGAATGGACAATAATAAAATTTATTTGCACAATAATTCAAAAAATATTGAAAACATAAATGTACTGATGGTGGTGATGGACGTGGTGTTGGTTGATGGTGATGGTATTTTCTAAATTCTAAAAAAATTGTTTTAAAAAAACAAACAACCTTAACTTGTTAAACATAAACAACAAACAGTTGGTCAAACATAAATAGAAAAATAATTTATGAGATACAAATCGAACAGGGTCTAAAATTTTGATTTCTTCGATCATTTTGAAACAAAATTTTGATTATTCAATTAGATTACATCCAATCCCATATTGCGGGACTGTTGTTTGTAGTTGCGTACACAAATAAAAAAATAATTAAATAGATTAAAATAAATGTATATAAAGGATTATTACAGTTATGAGTAATTATATATAATTAATTATATAGTTAAAAAGTATATATAATTGAAATAAAAGAAAAAATTATAAATATTTTTTAGATGGACATTACAAACCAACTTCTCCGCATAAAAAATGACTCTTGGATAAACAAAAATGGATAATTGGTTGTAAGTATCTTTTTTAGAACTTATTTGGCTCTAAGCACCACCTCCGAAATTATACTCCATTAAGTTCTCTTTTTCATCAAATAACTGTCAATAAGTACACATTTTAAAACATTTCAAATACTTTTTGAAATGTATTTTATAATCACTCTTACAATAAATATTACCTATCATTATTAGTTTCAATATTTTCAAATTTAACAACTCTTAACTTAGAAATTGTGTTAGCATTGAAATTATATATATATACACTAGGGAAAACCTGTGCTTGGAGCCACGGAGCAACTAAAAGACATCAAACATTAAATTTGAATGCAAAATAATCAAGCACTAAACTCAGATAAAAACTATTGAATGGTGAGATCTTTCATTTTTTAATCTTGTGAGTTTGCAAATAGAAGAAATATAAAAGCAAGTGTTTGTTCTGTCTGTGTGTGTGTGAATTTTTTTAGGGAGGTCTTGGCTAACAAAGAAATGGGGGTATTAGATCAAAGCAGAACAAATAGAAAACACAATTTTGAGTTAATTTTTTATTTTTTTGCTTTTTTCAACTAATCGTTTTTTTAGAGTTAGGAGTTGTTTAACTTGATGAAAAAAGTCAGGGCAATTTTATAATTTTTTTGGTTCAAAATAGGTGCAATGTAGTAAATAAAAAAGATTTATTATTTTTGACCAAAATATAAAAGATTTAGGGCAGGGGTCATTATATCTATACATAAAAGCCAATGGGAACAATGCGTAAAAAATCGTAGTATTTGAAGAAGAGTAATGCTACACTGACCAAATTTTGGGATCAAATTTGGAGCCTAAATGACATGGCAGCTGAGTTGGGCTCATTTATTTGGTGTCATGTCATTTGGGTCCCAATAAAAACTTCAAATCATATGCTGCCATGTCATTTGGGCTCCAAATTTAATCCCAAAATTTGATCAGTGTAGCATTATTCTTTGAAGAATGCATATTCAGGAGCTCTTTAACCCCCAGGGGGTCCCACCACAATCTGTGTAGATTGTATCAGTAGCCTTAACTTGTTTCTTACGAAAATTGTAAATATCAATTCATTTTGTTCAAACTTTTATTAAGAAATTCAACACACTAGAAAAATTGCAATTGTCGGATCAATTTTTTTTAAAAAAAAATTAAGTAGTTTTCTATTTATCTTAATGGAGAATTGAGATCCTGATTGTGGTCTTAAAGAGGCGGGTGGTCTAGGCAATGGTATCATGGCTTCTAGGAGCACAATTCAAGCAGCCAGTTAGATCCAGAAATCCCATCAAGAATCAGATTTTTTTAATGCATTTGCAAATCAAGAATGGTGAGCAAACTCATGGTTAGGGAGTCACAACATAGTAACCAAGTATGAAACTTAACTTAAGGCCCATGCCTATTACCAATTACCATTTTCTCTAATTACATTCTCACATAGTTATTTTTCTGTATCAACCATCATTACAAAACAAAGTCTTGTGCTGAGAGACTATTTTCAGTCCTTGAATTATTAACATCTTTGTTCATCTTGTATCTTATTGCCACTCTTAATTCAAAATTAGGATTTCCATTCTAAGTACAATCTCAGCAGTTCATAACCTTTTTTTGATCATAGCAGCTCATAACCTAAGTCAATAATAAAATGAAACATTAGAAGACACTTTCTGCAAATGAAGTGCATTCAGTCCACCAGAATAAACCAAGGATCCAACTGGCATGTGCAATGGCATCTCTCATATTCTATTCATTCTTCAAAACCATTTAAAATTGATAATAAAAATGTTCCTAATTTCGTCGCAAGAGTTACAAACACATTAGAATCAACAACCATATTTTCACAACTGTGTAACATAAAAAAGTTCAGTAGATCTGAGTTAGAAGTAAACCAACTCACCTCAGAAGACCTTTGGGATCAAAAATCAACAAAGCAACCACTCCAATCACCAGAGCTTCAGGAGCCCCAACTCCAAATAGAGACGCAAACACACCCTTACAAACAAAAACAAAAACCATTACATATGATAATTGCATAAACCCATATGAGAAAACCATTACCCAGGTGCCTTAGACCATTCCATGGTGAAAAATGACTGATCTATTTCCTTACTGACCCCACACCGAGTGTTAAAGGGAAAGATCTCTGGCAAGAACATATACTTTACTGACCTATTTTTGTCATGTGTCCAATTGCCGAAAGTAAATAAAATGGGAAAAGCACTAATTAAAGAGCAACAAAGAAGAATGAACAAAAAATGCAGAAACTGAGAACTCATTCAAGCCATGGTTGGAGGGGATCATCGCCCTTATATTCATCAATTGATTCAATCAACTGCTTGATAAATTCAAAAAGGAAAAAAAAAAGAATAATACCCAAAAATAATCTATTCAAGTGAGCTACTCAAGTGATCTGTTTCTCTATGAAAGCATTTCAACAAACATTTCATGTGGATATAGATGTTTGCACATAGAAAAAGAGGGAAAAATAGAGAAAGGGGGAGCCAAAGGGAGAGAAAAATACTTGGATCCTCAAGAAGCTTCATGTACAAAGTCCAACCTGCCATGAATAGATTCCATGAAACCTTGTGGCTGATGCCGAGAGAGAGAGAGAGAAGAGGTGGATGGTGTTTGCACAGAAGAGGGATGGGGGAGGGTGTTTGCGCAAAATAGGTTTGAAATTAACGGTTTTCGGCATGGATTTTGGAAAAGGACTCGCCACCTGTCTAGGAATTTGGGGAAGTGACTCGCTGCATGACAGAGAAGAGAGAGTCATTGCTTGTCCTGGAATTTGGCGAAGTGATCACCCGAGAGAGAAGAGAGAGGACAGTATGCTAGGGCAGGGAGGAAAAATATGAAGGTTGCTCTCTGTTTTATGCAGGGAGAAAGAAGAGGACAGGGATAGTTTAATGTTTGCTCTCTGTTTTTTGCAGGGAGCCGTTGAGTTAGGGTAGGTTGGATGGGATGGATTGGGGGGAATATATGGGGTATAAGATTCAAATGCCCTTATGTTTTATTTTATATATATATATATATATATACATATGTATTTCTATAGTAACAGTAAAC
>CM042195.1:2282293-2292378 GCA_023539305.1 Ilex asprella | reverse complement strand
TATATATATATATATATGTATTTGTATAGTAACAGTAAACACTGACACGCTCAACAAAAAAAACAGTAACATCAAATAGTAACATGCTCAACACAAAAATAGTAACATCAAACAGTAACATACTAAATAAAAAACTTAATGAAAAATTTAATTATTGCAATAGAGTAAAACTATATGTGAGTATTTATTCTGTTGTGAGAGTGTCACTTTATTACAATAATTAAAATTTTAATTAAATTTTTATTGAGCATGTTATTGTTTGATGTTACTATTTTTTTGTTGAGCGTATTACTATTTGATGTTACTATTTTTTGTTGAGCGTGTTAGGATTTAATGTTATTATTATTATTATATATAATGCTAATATAATTTCCAAGTAAGAAATTGTTAATACTAATACAATTCCCAATTTAAGGATTGTTAGTTTTTTCAAACAAGTTTTTGATTAAATATAACTATTAGAGATATTTTGGATAATGGAGATCAAAAAGGACTTATTACCAAATAATTTTTTTGAGTGTACTTAAGTTCAATTAAGTCTACAAAAAAGGAATGGCCTCTAAAAGACCCAACAAAAAAACCTGGCCTAGTACTACTAATCCAATACATTGGGACTAATGGGGTTGCATTCGGGCGTCCAAGTGGTGGCGTGTGGTGGTCCATGACCCGAGGATCAACACATGGGCTAGGGGCTTTGTCCCTTATTACCCCCTTTGGGATTTGGCAGTTTACGGATTCATCTTCCAGCACACAAAGTTGCCCAAATTTACTGCTTTGGTGGAATTTCTCCTTTGTATGACCTTTAAGCGGTCCACTCAATATCATGAGCCTACATCTTGGCTTTTTGTCATCGTATGATCACTATGAATAGTTTTTTTTAGGGACCTAATCATGGTTGTTGCCACGATTACATACAATCACGCACTAATTTTGGTTAGTTTTGACTGTTGAAATTAACGATAAAAGTTCAATAAAAAAAAGAGCAATGCTATGTATCCCAAATCTCTAATCCAAATCTCCATCCCAAATCAAGGGAGACCATTAGATCAGTGGGTCCCATTTGAAAAAATTAATGGAACCCACTCATCCAATGGTCTCCCTTCATTTGGGATAGAGATTTGGGTTAGAGTTTTGGGATACATAGCATTTTCCTAAAAAAAATTTCAAACATTGATAGGTAATTTGTTAAAATCAAAATGAGAGGGAATTAATTCCAATATGATCCAAACTTAGAATAGAACAAACATTACATTGACATCCCTAAATTTTTTGTGAAGTTCTCAAAGTATTCTCACGCCATCTTCCCTTCCCTCGCTCCATATTAAGAAAATGATTGAATGGAAAAATCTTTGTCATTATTCCTTTAGGCGGTGTTACAATAAAATATATAATACAAGTGGGCGAGATAAATTAGGACTCTACAAGCCTATAATCATATCCTATTGTTAAGCAAAAATCTAATCCTATAATTTAGCTTCGAAATAGGAAATAAATATTTATAGAGAATCAAGAGTGTGCCAGAGGACATCACTTAAGGGATCGATCCACCAAGGAGAAGATCGGTCTAGATAAAGCTTGTTGCTTGTTGATGCAAGGGATGGGATTGATTCAGACAAGACTTATGTCTCATAATATTTCCTCCTCAAGTTGGTGCATAGAGATCCGTAATGCCCAACATGAAAATAAAGTGCTGAAAAATGTTGTGCCCAACAACCGTAGTGAATATACCAGCCACTTGCTTGGTAGCTGAGACGTGAATGGGAGAAATGAGATGAGCAAGAATTTTTTCACAAACCAATTGACAATCAAATTGATGTGTTTGGTGTGCTTGTGAAAAAAAGGATTATGAGTGATGTGAAAGGCAACTTGATTATCACAATGTAAACATGGGCTGTGCATGAAAGACGACCAAATTGCGTAGCCAAAGTTTGATCCAAAGTTGTTCACATGTGGTGACAACCACAGAGCAGTACTTGGCCTCAGCAGAAGAACATGAGACAACCGATTGTTTCTTTGTGTGCCGAGATATAGGACACTCACCATAATTTTGTTAAAGAATCCAATAGTTGATCGACGAGTGGTCGGACAACCTACCCAATCAAAGTCCTAGAAAGTGGACACTTGGAAAGTGCACGTGGAAGGAAAAAATAGACCATGGCTTAGAGAAGTTTTGAGATAGCAAATAACACATAAGCCAGCTTAATAGTGAGGTTGTTGAGGTTGCTACATGAATTGGTTCAGAACATTGGTAGAAAAAACTTTATCCGGTCATGTGACGATCAAGTAGATGAGCCGACCCACAAGTTTGAGAAAAATGCTATGATTTGAGATCAATTCACCACCATCAAGAGTCAATTTTAAATTTTGTTCCATAAGAAAATGAGTCGGATAAGAACCCAAAACGTCAATATAAGAAAAAACGTATAATCCCTAACCCAAGGAAATACTTGAGGTCACCAAGGTCCTTGATTTTAAAATGTGCAGCAAGGAAGGCCTGAACTTCTTTAAGTGCATGAAGATTATTTCATGTGAGCAAAATGTCATCAATGTATACAAGTGTAGTAGCAAAAGAATTGCCTTGAGAACGAGTAAATAAGGAGTGATCAGCTTGTGATTGTTTGAATCCATTGGTAAGCAAGACTTATAAGAGTTTAGAATACCAATTGTGAAGAGCTTGTTTCAAACCATAGAGGTATTTGTGTAGACAACAAATCCGAGTATCCCCCTTATAGCAATACCCTAGTGGAGGTGTCATGTCAACCTCCTTTTCAAGATCACCATGAAGAAAACATTATTGATATCTAATTGATGGAGATGCCAATGACAAGCAACAACAACAGCTACAACACAACGAATAGTAACAAGTTTGACAACAAGGACAAAAATGGCATGATAGTCAAGGCCTTCGATTTGGGTGTAACCCTTGACCATCAAACGAGCTTTATGCCTTTCAAAGGATCCATCGACATGATTTTTTTTTTTTTGAAAACCCACTTACACCAATAGGTTTCTTACTTGAAGGAAGGGATTGCAAACTCCAAGTATAATTAGCTTTTAAAGCATGGAGTTTGAAAGTCATAGCATTACGCCAATTGGAGTGTTAGATGGATTGTTTAAAACTGACGGGATCAAAGGTGTCAAATAAAGAGGAAATAAAAGCAAAATGTTTGGGGTGAGAATTTATGATAAGAGATATAAGTGGCACAAAGATGGGTCATACATGGCAAATGTTGTGACAAAGAGGAGGGCGTAGTAAACTCGGATGGTAGAGTAGGACATAGTCCAATAGATAACCTGGACGAGTGGGAACACGATGCGATTTTGTAGGAGGTATTGGATCACGTTGTTGAAAAGGGACGATGTAGTTAGTTTCACCTAATGGGTTGGAACTTGGAAGAGATGCCAGCGATGGAAGAAGTAGGCTTAATAGGAACCTCCAAGAACAGTAGAGTGATAACAATCCGAGTGGGGGGCTATGGTGGTTGCATATAAAAAGGAAACACGTGTTTGACAAAGGTGACATCTCTTGAAATAAATAAATTTTTGTCTCTAAGTTGAACACGTTTTAAACTATTTGACCTAAAGGATAACCAAGTTAAATGCATTGTGTGGCTCGAGCTTGGAATTTATCTCGTTGAGAGTGTAATGTTTAGGCATAACATAAAGACCCAAAACTCACAAATAATCATAAAGAGTGCTTTGTTAAAAAAATGCTCATGGGGATAAATGTGTCCGAGACTTGGGGAAAGGGATTTGATTTATTATGTAACAGAAGCCTTGAATTTGAAATCAGGTAGAAATAGTACATCACGAAGAGTGAGATTATGAGAGAAATTAAAATTCCTAACATGAGAAACTGGGACAACATATTTTGTCAGTAAACACACTTGACTGACAACATGTGAATTTGTGAAAGACGGAGTTTGGTTAGAAATATGATATGAAGCTCCACCATCGATGACCTAGTCAACACTAGAAAAAGAAATAGAATTGCATACAAGTGAAGATGAAATTCAAGCAAAATTGACTAAAGGAGACGTGAGGAGATCTATCAATTGGCGATGCTGCTCACTAGTAAGGCTTGGGATGGCACTAGACCTATCAAAATACGATACGACACGATTAACGCACGAATTAAACAGGCTTGGATGAGACCTTAACGAGTTCGGGTGGTAAACGGGTTAACCTGTTAAACACATTTAATAAACAAGTCGTATTCGGGTGAGACCTATCAACCCGTTTATCGCCCATTCACCCATTTAAAAAATTAATAATTATTTTAAAAATTTTAAGGGTGCAGCTCCTCTGCAGTTACCCAGAAACAACGCGCAGTGTTGTTCACCCAATACGGCACCACTTCAATGAAAGCTTTTGGGTTTGCTGTGAATATCTTGTTCACCCATGGTCTGAGCTTGGTCTAAGCATTGTTATGAACACATTAAATGAAGGAGAACATAGTGAAGGCGTTTGGGTCTGCACAGTGAACACAGCGAAAGTTTTTTGCTTGAATCCCACATTGACAAATTTAATGAATGAGAACTCTCATGCCTATAAAAGGTTGCAGTCCCTTTCTTTAGTCATTCAACCTTCTCACTTGCTTTTGCAAGTGGAACCCAACTGAAAATCTTTTCATTAAGAGAGATCAGATGTTGTGGGTAATTATGGAGTTTAAAATTTTAATAGAATAGTTTTTTGGTGTGGGTTAAAATTTTAATAAAATTAAACGTGTTGTGTCGTGCTACCTGTTTATTAAACGGTTCGTGTTGAAATTTTTCACCCATTTATTGAAAATTTTCACCCTGTTTACGGGTTTATATATTTTTCACCCATCACTCATTTAACCCGATATGTTTGACACGGCACATTTGGATTGTTACTTGAACTGCTGGAAACTTAATGGAATGCTTATTCCCGTAGACGCGAGAAGAATGTCAGTTTTGATTCCAATGTGTGGGATAGTCAATGATCTTGTAACAAGAGGCTTTGGAATGATCTAGTTTGCCACAAAGGTCACGAGTAAATCAGTTACATCCTTTTCCCTTGGAGACATTGGTGGATAAACTTTGTGGTCGATTCACGAATATAGCAACTACATCCGGTGTAAAGTATGTTGGGTCTCTTCTTGATGAAAAAAGGAGTACACGTGACTAACAGGAGAAAAGAATCCATAGCCAAAATTTGGCTTCTGATTTGTGCATAGGAATCGTTTAATTCCATAAAAAATAGAAAAACCCGCTTCGTAGCTTGCATATTGCTCAGATCAGTCAATGCACCACAAGTGCATTTTGGTGTGGATTAAAAGGACAACAAAATCTTCTCAATACTCTTGATGATGTTATAGTGTTGGGCTATAGGTGGGGTGTCCTATCTAAGTCTTGAAATATCATGTTTGAGATGAAAATTTTTTGAATTATTACTTTGCAAAAACATGCTTTTAGATCAACTCAAAACTCATGAGGCGTATTATAGTATATGAGACTATCTGTAAGAGATTTATTAATGTTATTGAGAAGCCCTAATAGGATCATATCATTGCATCACTCCCACAATTCAACATTTACGGCATCGTGTGTGTTGGAATTCTAAGCAATACAACGTACCTGTCTATTGGTATTTGAAGGGTTTTACTTTGGTAGCTAGGCAATATCTATTTCACACATGGTTCATGTATGTAAGTGGTACATGGATATCACTCAAGGGTTATTCATGCATAGAGACTAAGAGTTGTTCATGAACCTTTTTATTATCTAGGTTTGTGTACGTGTCTAGATACATGGTAGGATAGTTATATAAATTGCACAAGTGTTTGAGTCATTTGATAAATTTTTTTGTCACCATTTCAGTTATTTATAAGAGAGTATTCAATCAAGAGCACAATTTCTCTTGATCATTTTATGTCTTTGATCCAACAAATTGGCATCAAATCCATTGGGTTGGAAAATCATGGCTACTATCAACAATTTTGTGATTTCTCAATTGCCCAATTTCCTCACCTCGATGTGAAGAATTATAACTGTTGGAGTATTCAAATGAAAGTCTTACTTGGAACTCAAGAATTATGGGATATTATGGAAAACAAGTATGAAGAACCAGCAGAAAGAGCAACTCTTACTGCAGCTCAAACAACCGAGTTGAGTGCAAATCGTAAGAAGGACAAGAGGGACTTACTTATGATTTATCAAACAATGACTGAAACTATTTTCCAACGAATTACAGTAGCAACTATGTCAAAGAAAGCTTGGGACATACTTTTCACTTCATACAAAGATGATGGCAAAGTGATGACAATATGACTTCAATCCCTGAGGTTTGAGTTTGATTCACTAAAGATGAAGGATTCTGAAAGCATTGAAGATTATTTTAATCGGGTAATTTATGTTTCCAACCAATTGAGATTGAATGGTGAAATGACTGAGGATCAAAGATTAGTGGAGAAAATACTACATAGCTTAACCTATAAATTTGAAGAAATTGTCGCTACGATCGAAGAGTCAAAAGATTTGTCTACTTTGTCTGTGGAGAGTTTAATGGGATTGCTACAATCCCATGAACTTCGGATGAAGCAATATGATTCTTCTCCTTTTGAGCAGGCTTTCCATACACAAGTTTCTCAAAGGGGACGTTTCAGAGGTAGTAGAGGATATGACTCTTCTCGTGGAAGAGGAATAAATAATGGAGAAAGTAGTCTTGGTCAAAAAGATGGAAGTCATCCAAACAATGGAGGAAGAGATCACGGTGCAAGACAACAAGATGGAGAAAAGAATGAAAGTCACTCGTCTAATTCAAATAGAGGAAGAGGGAAAGGTTGGTCTTCTTTGAAGAATACCCAATGTCATTACTGTGAAAATTTTAGGCAAGTCAAGACATATCATAGGAAAAGAATTGTGGATGAAGAAAAGAGCAATTCCAGCTTTATGCATGAGAAATATCAAAACAAAGAAGTTGATTCTTTGTTTATCACATACCATGAGCTGGAGGCTCATTTTGATGAAGTACAGTATGTTAACAGTGGGTGTAGCAATCATATGACAGGAAATAAGAAGACATTTGAGGAGGTGAATCAATCTACTCAAGGTAAAATTAGAATTGGTGATGATAAGAGGCTCTCTGTAAAGGGCAGTGGCATTATCTTTGTTCACACAAACAAAGGGGTAAAGCGTATTTCTGATGTCCATTATGTTTCAAGCCTCAAGCACAATCTCTTGAGTGTTGGACAACTTTTATTGAAGGGTTATGAAGTCAACTTCAAGGAGGACATGTGTGAGATCAAAGACAAGAATGATGTTCTCATTACTAGGGTAAGCAGGACTCAAAACAAGATGTTTCCATTGAAGTTTCAAAATCAGTTTGGTTCTTGTTTCAACACTTTATCAAGGACAAATCTTGGTTATGGCACTTTCATTTTGGACATTTGAGTTTCAAAAATCTCTCTATAATGAGGAAGAAGAATTTTGTGAATGACATGCCTATTGTTGATCTACAAGAGAAAGTTTGTGAATGATGTGTTCTTGGGAAGCATCATAGAGATTCCTTCCCAGTTGGAAAAGCAACAAAACCACGCGAGTTAATACATTCAGATATTTGCAGGTCAATGAACGTCACTTCAGTTAGAGGTAATTGTTATTTTCTTACCTTTATTGATGATTACAGCAGATAAACTTGAGTTTATTTTCTTAAAGAAAAATCTAAAGTATTTGGATGTTTCAAAAGATTTAAGGCTGTTGTTGAAAAATAAAGTGGTTTTGTGGTAAAAGTTTTGCGTACCGATTGAGGTAGTGATTACATTCATGGAGAATTTGAAAATTTTCTCAAAGAAAATGGCATCCAACATTATTTTACTGTTCGGTACACTCCTCAGCAAAATGAGGTTTCCAAAAGAAAAAATCGAACTATTGTGGAGTTGGCTAGAAGTATATTAAAAGTAAAGAGAGTTCCTACACTTTTTGGGCTGAAGTTGTGGGTTGTGCTATTTATATTTTGAACCATGCCTCATCCAAAAAAGTGGCAAATATGAGTCCTCAAGAAACTTAGAGCGAACACGAACCGAGTGTTGCATATTCACATGTGCCAGATGAAAAGAGGAAGAAGTTAGAGGAAAATTTTGAAAAATGTGTCTTTGCTGGGCATAGTGAAAGTTCAAAGGCATACAAGTTGTATAATCCATTCACCAAGAAATCTATTGTCAACATAGATGTGAAGTTTGATGAAGAAGAATCTTGGAATTGGAATGGAAATGATGAGTTTGGAAACTCCAGTTGTGTTGAATTGGAAGAAAAATCCAATAACCAAAATGTTGAGGTTGAAGGAAATGAAGAAGTTAGTACTCTTCCAACTTCTCCACTGCCTACTCATTTGCATTCTTCTCCGTCATCATCATCTTCGAGTTCAGATACAAGTGTTGCACCCATAAAGACAAGAATCATAAGAGAACTCTAAATGTACAAGCAAAATGTTTGAAGAATACTTGGCTAATTTTGCTTTGTTAGTTGATGCCGACCCAATCAGTTTTGAGGAAGCTTCTAAAGAATAAATAAAAATTGATTCAATACATAAAAATCACATTTGGGAGCTTGTAGATATTCCAAATGGGAAGAAGGCAATTGATGTGAAGTGGGTGTATAAGAAAAAATTGAATGAAAATGGAGTGATTGATAAGTTCAAAGCTCATCTTGTCGTGAAAGGTTACAAACAAAAATGTGAAGTTGATTTATGAGAAGTTTTTGCTCTGGTTGCTCTTCTTGAAACAATTCAAACGGTGATAGCCTTGGCAGCTCAAAATAGTTGGAGAGTTTATCAAATGGATGCCAAATCAACATTCTTAAATGGTTTTTTAGAAGAAGAGATGTTTATCAATCAACCACAAGATTATATGAAAGTTGGTGAAGAAAATAATGTTTGTCGTTTGAAAAAGACACTTAATGGGCTCAAGCAAGCACCAAGACCGTGGTATAGCCGTATTGATGGCTATTTCAGGCAGTACAATTTCAAAAGGGGTTCAATTGAACATATTCTCTACACCAAAGAAGGTACGCATGGTGAATATTTGATCATTTGCTTGTATGTTGATGACTTGATTTTTACGGGAACTAGTTCAAGTATGAGTGGAGAATTCAAGAGAGCTATGATGCAAGAGTTTGAAATGACCGACATGGGACTTCTCCATTTCTTTCTTGGCATTGAGATTAAACAACAAATAGATGGAATTTTTATTTGACAAAAGAAATATGCAAAAGATGTGTTGAAGAAATTTCGGATGGAGAGTGCTCAACCAACAAGCACTCCAATGGAAGTTAGTTTGAAGTTAAATGTCACACCCCCACCCCGGATCGCATAGGGTGGGCGGCGGACCGGCCACTATGGTCTTAACCAACCAACTCTGTGCATAATAAATGCAAAATATAGTGAAAGACAAATAATAAAGTGATCTAATCCATCGACCTAATTAATATTAGAGAAATAAACTAAACATCACCAACATCATTATTAAATTCATGTAAAACAATAATTAAATCACAAAGTTCACTACTCTAAGCATAAACAACTTTGTTCTAAAAATAATTGAATATTTGTCTCAAAAATATAAAAAGACATTTATTCCTGAATACCTACAATAAAATAAATTTTCAATTATTCTGTTGGAATATTTTAACTTAAGAGTGTTTTTAAGTGTGGGAACTCAATCTCACATCGACAAAAGGTCCAAAAAAACTTGAGTGTGTATATAAGCTAGTTTTATTTAGTCTTTGAATTAAAAAGAGTCTTGAGACTCTCACGTGCGCAGAGGGAGAGACTAGCGGAGGAGATACGGATTTCTAAAATCTACGATCCACATACCGTTTCGATTCAGTAGACAATTCTTCAAAAGAGGGGAAAAAAAAGTTTTGTTTTATCTCAAACTGATGAAGGTCGCATGGATTCTCATTTCAAAAAATCCAAACAAGGTGAACAAAGAAGGTATGACTGCAGAAGAATTAGTTGAACATGAAAAGAATTTAGCACTATGGGAGACTGACGAAGATAATTGTCGTAATTATTTGTTCAATTGTCTTTCCGATGAGCTATATGATTACTATTCCAATTCCTAT
>CM042195.1:2262000-2277293 GCA_023539305.1 Ilex asprella | reverse complement strand
TTTTTTTTAACACATTAAATAAATTCTTTAAAAGCTTTAAGACCAACCAATCTAAATTAGGTCTAAAACACCTAAATTAGCAACTTTTAATAAAACCTATTTACATATTCCTCAATATTATTCATCAATATATGTATATTCATTATCACTATTTATAATAAATATAATATCATGTAACTGAATAGAATACAAAACCCATCAAATAATTATTGAATTCATACAATCAAATCCTTGTTGTTATCTTTTTTATTCTTTTTTTCTTCCTTCCTTCTCTCCCTCTCTCTCTTTCTTTCTCACGTGTGTGTGTATATATATATATATATTATTTGTTTGTTGCCACTTGCTTTGGTCTTTTAGGGTTTTCCGATCCAACAATATTATCATATCTAAAAAACATGTTAAATAGTCCTAATAGGTCTCTTTAGAAGCAAGATTTTTATTAGAGACACATTGGTCGTTTCGTTAATTATTTTTATCCTTATATACATATAATTACTCATAGGTAGCCAATGCACCAAAATAAAATAATTTTTTCATGGGTAATTACATTCTCTCATCCTTAAGAGAATTTCGTTCTCGAAATTTATATACCTTGTGAGAACAAATGAGAATATTGATTTTTCCTGTTTTCTTACTTTTCCAAAGAACTTCCTGAATTGGGTGGCTCTTCTGCAATAATTGACCAACATAATGGCTCTATTAAACAAAATTTATTGGCTCCTCAACATAAATAAAAAAATTCTTTAGCTAAATAGGTGAACTTAACTAACATAGAAGAAGGATCAGGTATATACAGTTCTTGGACATATTTCAACAAAATATGTCGGGAAACCAAAACAAGTTTGTAAATAGAACAAAACTTAAAATTATAACCACCATCCTCTCTCTAATCTCATATGTCCATTAATATCTTAGACTAAACTTTCATTCAAATTTCTAGTACACTACGCGCGATACTTAACGCCAATGTATGAATAGAATGCTTAGACTACCCATCAAATTGAGAACTATAAATTATACTAAATTTCAAAGTGTTATCCACAACATGTTGCAAATTAGGCTAACTCTGAAGGTAAATTTTGGACTTCTATCTATTACAGTAGATAAAGGTATTCCACACAATCATACACTCTCAACAATTAACTTTGAGCATACCTTCAAGTGAATATGTAAATTTAATTACCAAAAGTAATTGGACTTCGTCAATCGATCCACAATAACCCAAATAGATTTATGTCCAATTCGTATCCCCAAAGTCATTATAGAAAATTCTTAGTAATTTACCCCAATTTCTACTCACAAATTTGAAATTAGTTATAGTAAACTTGAAGGATATTGATATTAAGTCTTTATCTATCAATGTACTACACATTGGCTACCAATTCCACAATTTTTCTTTTCATTCAACTCAACCAACAAGAGTTTCTCAATATCAATATAATTTCGTACTCATTGGACGCACATAGAATTATAGGTGCCCATAACTACAGAATCTATAATATCTCTCTTCAACATATAGAATTATAGAATCTATAATGTCTCTCTTCAACATATTCTCTTTTGGTGCCCATAACTAATGTCAAAATATAAACATTCACCAAAAAGTACAAAAATCTATCCTGCTACTATGTTACACATCTTTTCTAATACTCTACACATGTGCCCCCCCTTTTTTTTGAAGCTAAGTGATAGATCTACCAATAAGAGTTTAACTTGCAATTTAGCTAATAATACATATGTACCAAGTAATATCACACCTACCCCTATCAATATCAAATCAACCAAATTACTCATTTGGCTACATTGAATACAACACAAACTTCTTAATGATTTCTTTCTCAGTGTATCGACCACTATAATAGTTTTGACTACATGATAATAATAAAATAATCATAGTCCCTAATCTTTCCATCCATCTCATTTTTCTCAAATTAAACTCCTTCTCAACAAATAAATTTTTCGACATTTGATAATCGCAATAAATCTTACATGTCTTACCTTATAAACAATCTCTTCATAACCTCAAGACAAAAATAATTACATCTAACCCAAAATCATGAGTAGGATAATTCATTCTTTATCATAAGAATACAAAGGTGTAACACCAGTGAATACAGTAACATAAGAATCTAGATAAAGTTGAGATACTCAATTTAGTCAATCCATCAAAACAGATGTAGCATTTGTCAATCTCAATGACTTCACAAAAAATATAGCATAACTATCCCAATTGCACATACTGTTTTCAGAATATCATTATTTATTTCTTTTAAGTAAAGATAACTCAGCTTAAGATCAATCTTACTACATTCGCTAGCATCTCAGAACTGATCAAATAAATTATCAATACCACATAAAAGATATTTATAACTTATTATTGTCTTATTCAGCTGGTAGTAATCGACGTACCATTTCACAGTCCATTCATTTTCTTCACTAACCCAACATGAGCACCCCCACAAAAAAATACTAAGTTCAATAAATCTTCGATTTAATATATTTTCAATTGAATTCTCATTCTTCTAGTTCAGCGAGAACCATCCAATACTGAGTAATGAATATAAGTAAAGTACCCCAGGGCTACTAAAAATATAAATTTTATCTTTCTCCAATGGTATTATAGATAATTTCTCTTGAAATACATCCAAAAATTCTCTTTCTATTGTTTTCTATTCAAGAGACACTCACTCGCTTTGTGTATCAATAATACTATCAATGTTTTCCTAAAAAATTTTACTCATTTGTTTTTTAGCTTGCACTCGTAGATTTAAGACTGAGGATTAAATAATTATTGTCCCCTCGAAACTAAATTCACCTAACTCTTTTTTCAAAATAACCAACTTTTATATATTGTGTGACTAACCAGTCCATAATTAATATCCTATAAAAACCTCTAAGGTCTAAAAATACTCAATAATCTAGTAATTGTTGTTCTCCAATATGGACCTTACACCTTGGGTACATGATATCACCTAATTCAAAACCACTCGTAGGAGTTACCATGGTCAAAATCAAACTCAAGTGTTTTGGGTTCCACACCCAATCACACTGCTACTCTATGAGACACGAAAGAATGTATAGATCCTAAAATTTCATTAGTGTCAATCACATTTCTTACAAAACCCTTACCATCCTTTTTTGCAACTATATATTGTTTGTACAAAATACCAAGCAAATTAACTAGTCTTAATCACTACACAAATCATTCTATTAACTATTAACATTATTATGTATCCCTCGAACTAAAACCAATTAAAGTCTACACAACCATTCAGATCTAACCTAATCCTCTAGTAATTCAGAAACCTATGCTCTGATATCACTTTCGTCACACCCCCACCCCGGATCACATAGGGTGGGCGGCAGACCGGCTACCAAGGCCTTAACCAACCAACCATGTGCATAATAAATGCAAAATACAACGAAAAAATAATAATAAAGTGATCTAATCCATCGACCTAATGAATACCAGAGGAATAAACTAAACATCATCAACATCATGATTAAACTCATGTAAACAATAATTAAATCATAAGGTTCATTACTCTAAGCATAAACAACATTGTTTCAAAAATAATTGAATATGTCTCAAAAGTATAAAAAGACATTTATTCCTGAAAACCTAAAATAAAATAAAATTTTGATTCTTCTAATCCCTTATTTATCCGAGGACTTACCCCTCCCTCTAATCCTCAACGGAAAAAAATGTTAAATGTTTATATGAGCACAAAGGCATGTGAATAGCAACCATCTATAATGAGGGGTGAAAATAAATCTCACATTTTGTATACAAAAATAAATTTTGATACACGCATAAGTACAACAAATTGTACCCGAATCCCTCCCACATAATTATGTAAACAAAATTATCTCATGATCACAAATAACTTTATAAACAAATAAATATTTATAACCCAAAACGTTCACTCATTTTCACAAATAACTTTATAAATGAAAAGACATTTATAATTCAAAACACTCACACACATTCAGTCTCAAATTCATTTGTCAAATCATGTTTGTTACCACTATCTTGGTAATTGGTCCCGTCTCTTGTCATAACTAGCTTGATGACTGACCCCTATGTGCATGTCTCTATACCGATCACACCGGTATACAATCTCGTTATCTTTTAGACCTGGTAACTCAATCCCTGTCACATAAAATATGATTTTTACACACACCAAAATTGTCATTTTAATCCCAACGCAAACAAAATTTCTCTTTCATCACCAAAATAATTATATAATATCATCCCAAAAGTTTTCCAAAGTTCACATTTATAATAGTTCACAAATGCAAAATATTTAATTGCAACCTCAAATATAAACACATATATCATATATATGAGAAATCCACATGCACGCACTCACACATTTAATATAGAAAATCGTCCCAAATAAATTAGTAAACTACTCACCTTGATTCTCAAAATTTAATTCAAAGTCCTCTTTCTTGACCTCAATACAATCACCACCTAATTCAAAATAACATATGACAATCAATTTCTATTCTTAACTTCGTTATTTTGTAATTCTATATTTAATTTACGCAATTCTATATCTTTTACATATAAATATCATTTCTAATACGAGGTAATAGGGTATAGAAGTATTCTGGGCTGTTTAAAAATTTTCCAAAATTTTGGGGTCAATTAATATTTTTTTAAACTATTGGGGTCAAAATATAATTTTTTTGAAAAAGGAATTTCTTGTTTTTGGGGTTGCCATAAATTTTCTAAAATTTTATTCTTCCAACTTACTAAGTAAAACAGTTGTTAAAATTAAGTTTAGAAAAATATACGAGTCAAAGTAAAATTCTTTAAAACTAAAGAGGATGTTTCTAAAATTTTAAAAAACACATTTCTCCACCCACCGAAAGTAATACAATCTGTAACTTTCTTCCTTCTTCCCTTTTGCTTTGTTTTTTGCTTCTTTTTTTTTAACACATTAAATAAATTCTTTAAAAATTTTAAGACCAACTAATCTAAATTAGGTCTAAAAAAACCTAAATTAGCAACTTTTAATCAAACGCATTTACATATTCCTCAATATTTTTCATCAATATATATATATGAATTCATATGGTCAAATCCTTTTTGCTATCTTTTTTGTTCTTCTTTTCTTCCTTCCTTCTCTCTCTCTCTCTCTCTCACGTGTGTGTATGTGTATATATATATATATACTTTGTTTGTTGTTACTTGCTTTGTTCTTTTAGGGTTTTCCTATCCAATAATACTATCATATTTAAATAAACATGTTGAATAGTCCTAATATGTCTCTTTAGAAGCAAGACTTTTATTAGAGACACATTAGTCTTCTTTAATTATTTTTATCCTTATATATATAAATAATTAAAAAAATAATTATATATATAATTACTTCTAGGTAGCCAATGCACCAAAATAAAATAAATTTTTATGGGTAATTACATTGAGCAAATTTGATAAAGGGGACAATGTTGATGGTACTCTTTATATCGAAGTCTTGTTGGTTGTCTCATGTATTTGAATGCAACTTGACCAGATCCTACTTTCTCGGTATTCATGCTCAGCAGATACATGGAAACACAAAAAAAAATCATTATGATGCCGAAAAGAGAGTTTTGCAATATTTATGTGGTACTATTAATCAAGGGACACTTTATAGAAGAGTTGAAGACTCGAGTTTGGTTGGTTATTGTGATAGTGACTTGGGTGGAAATGTTGATAACTGCAAAAGCACTTCTGGTTCTGTTTTTAGCATTGGCTCAGGTGTAGTTTATTGGGCATCAAAGAAGCAATCAGTTGTGGCTCTTTCTACAGCAGAATCTAAGTATATTTCACTTGCCTTGGCATCTTATCAAGTTATTTGGATAAGATGGATATTAGAAGAACTCAAGCATTAGAAAGAGAAAGGGACAACAGTGTTTTGTGACAATAGTGCAACTATTTCACTCACAAAGAATCCAAATTTTCATGACAAAAACAAGCACATAAGGATCAAACTTCATTTCATTCGTGACTTGGTTAAAGATTGAGAGATTATTGTCAAGTTCTGTAAGACTCAAGATCAACTTGCGGATATCTTTACAAAGGCTTTGAAGAGTGATACTGTCAACAAACTGAAAGAGAAACTTGGCATGGTAGTTGTCTAACTTAAGCGGGGTTGTTGGAATTCTAAACAATACAACGTACCTCTCTATTGGTATTTGAAGGGTTTTGATTTGGTAGCTTGGCAATATTTATTTCACACATGGTTCATGTATGTAAGTGATACATGGATATCACTCAAGGGTTATTCATGTATGGAGTCTAAGAGTTGTTCATGAATCTATTTATTGTCTAAGTTTGTGTACTTATCTTGATACATGGTATGATAGTCCTATAAATTGCACAAATGTTTAAGTCATTGAAAGTTTTGTTGTCACCATTTCAATTATTTATAAGAGAGTATTCAATCAAGAACACAATTTTTCTTGATCATTTTATTTCTTTGATCCAACACTATTTGCTTCATGAGTGTGCCAAAAAAAATTTGGCATTGGGAGCCATCTTCATAGCCCGACACCATGTAGGAGAATTACCCCTAGGAAGAAGAGATGGAACAAGAATGGAATTCAGATGATCAGTAGAATGAATGAAATAGAGAGAAGAAACATCGTTTATGGATTGCGACACAAAAGACAAACAACTGGAATTCGGCGTTACTTGTGTTTGAGCAGCCATGGCAAAGTTTTGGATTGAACCCTAGGCATTCAAGAGCATAGGCTTTGATACCATGCTAAAAAATGATTTAATGAAAAAATCTTTCTCATTATTCCATTAGACAGTATACATCTATATGATAAAATAGAGTTGAGTTTGAATTTTAGAGACAAAGAAAGGTTCAGATCGTTTTGAGACAAAAACATAAAAGATGGTTCAAATCCCAACAGACAATATAATCCCGACATAAAAGATGGTTCAAATCATCTCATAAATACTGATCTAATGGTCAACAGTGAGTAATGAATTTTGTTTTCCCGCCGAACAACGTTTCCTTTTTTAATTATCAAGACTTTTAACTTTTTCCAAATCTCTATTCTTCATCCTTTTATTGCCACTGATCAAGCCCAATTTTCCTGACTCACTCCTTTCTCTCTCTCCTCCGAAACCGTTGTCTTCCAAACTCATACTCAAAATCTCTCTCATGAAATTCATCTCAATCTCACTTCTACCTTTCTATATATGTTATCTCAAATCTCCTGTCAATCTCAATTCTGAATCCCCTATCTCTCACGCCCAGCTATCTACCGCCAAACGACTGCCACCGACACCCACTACTCTCTTTCACGCCCAATTCTCTCTCACATCCAGAGCTCCATCGCTGCCCTCTTCTGTGAAGCAAAGCCACCGCCAAACGACTGTTGCCTCCATACACTGCTCAACACCCAGAAGTTGCCCAGGTATCTCAATTTTTTTTCTATTTTTTCTCATCCCCTTTACATCGCTACTCATCTCTAACTCTATTTGTTTGTCTCTCTGCTTCTCTCCCAATCGGTATCTCTCTGTGTTTTTCTCTCTCTGTTGACTGCATTGGACATACACAACGAACAACACACGCATGGCATACACACTATGCACACAATATGTTTGAAAAAATGTCCCAAAACACCAGATTTTTAATGTTGAATGATGAGCATGTTGGTTTTTGGTTTGAGATAATTATCAAATTCTGATTTTGGCTTTGAGTGAATTCTATGTTCGTTGATTCAATTTTCTTTGATATATTGAAACACCATATTTTTAATGTTGAATGGTGGGTAAGTTGGTTTTGGGTTTGATATAATTTTCGAATTCTAGTTTTGGCCTTGAGTGAATTCTATGGGGCCTTTTTTATTGGAAGGCTGATGTGAAATGGTTTGGGTCACTTTGCTCTTTTTTCTTTCAATTTTCAATGGTACGTACTTTTGCATTTCATTGTAACATTTAGTTTTCATATTGTGATTATGATTGAATATACGAAATTTATATCATGATGATGAAGAATTTTGCATTAGTGCCTTTCACCAACAGTCGTTGCTTTATGAAATTCTTGACAATGACAATTAATTTTTTTGAATGGCTTTCTGTTTCATTGTTTCTGTGAATTTTTCCTCTGTGTATGTATATTTATGTGACTGACATTTTCTTAGTTCTTTAACATTCATGACATGGATGGTTGAATGTTCCTAAAGGTATAGACTTGAATAAAATGAGTTACTTTTTTGAAATTCAAGTACTTACTACTTTTCCTTTTTTAAGAGTCATTCCATTGACTTTAGTTAGATATAATTTATAGTAGAACATGTGTTTGATGATATGTTTTCCATGAGTGTCTTTAGATTTGATTAGATCGTTTAATGATCCACATTCATGATTGAGTAGCTTTTCATGTCATGCTATGATGAAGGTGCGTCGAGTTCTATGGCGTGATCTCAATAGGTCATCATTGCAACCACAATTTCAGTGATGGAGAAGAACTACTTCATTCAATAGACTGTTCTTGCATTAGCCAACCTGTTGGGTGAAACCATTTGGAGTGTTTGTGATGATTGTTCAGTGAAGAACATTTTCCATTTGTATTTTTTTTCTTTGTGTCCAAATTATTGCTTTTAAAGTACTTTTAAGAATGTTGGAGAAGGGTAACAGGTGAATTATTAAATCTCTCTCCTTTTGGAGAATGGTAATTGGAAAGACACACATCAACATTAATCAAATGAGTTATTTTGGTAAAAGGAGTCATGTCTACTTTTCTTATTCAATGAGTTAATTTGTTCACTTTTTTTATCTGATTTAGCAAGAATCAATTTGATAACCTTTAATTGATTGAACTAATTGATCTTAACTGCATGCAAGCCCAATGCTCTTATTGTAGTCTATTATAGATCGTCGACAAGCATGGAATCAAGAAGATTCACAACCTTCAAAAGGTCATAGACAAATTGATTTATGATTTGTCTTGCAAAATATTCTTTAGTTAACCTTTCATTCTTATGTTACTACAATTTTTGGTTTTGTCACTATTGATTTTGTGCATTTATGTCCAAGGCTTTCGAGTTTCTCTTTGGGTGATGTTGATAGAACTTCTCGGTCTTTGAGTAATGCTATTTAAAAATTAAATTATTGTGTGGCTGTTTGATGTCCTTGATAGCTTATTGATGACTTTCATTAAAACTACCCTATTGGATGACAACTTTATTTCGAATGATTTCTTTTTAGTTATGTGACCTTTTAATTCTAATATTTTCTTTTTCTTGATTTTTTGTATGACATTGATTTGCTTTTTAATTTATGTGTGAATACACGTGTTGCACGTGAATAGGTTAAATCCTAGCAATTTAATAATGATGGTCTAAGGATTAGTGAGTCATGATTAATTTTGTATTTTATTTTTTTTGTTTGACATATGGATGCGAAAATTCTGGATAATATTAATATAGGAGCAAGATCAATGATGAACCTAGAAGAAACATCAAAGAGGTGGCCTTTTTTCACCTTGCTAGATGAATTGTTTGATGAAGACTATTATGACGAACAGTTGAGAAAAAAGAAGCACGTCACACTCTTGAACAGGTATGGACTACTTACCCACTTTACATGGTGTTAGATTCGATGATATGTGACAATTGAGAAAAGGAATAAAAGATGCCTAAATGCGTTATTTGAAAAGATTTAATGATATGATATGGATGCAGCGGAAGGATTTTGTACATGCTTGCTTAGTGGTTTTATTTTGAGGTTTACTTAAATTTTTATCACTGTAATTTGTTGTTTTTGAGATCTATACATTGGATAGAGGAATTAGTGATACAGATTCATGCGGGCTATTGAAATTGTTAGCTAACGCATACAAATATATTGATTTTTTTAGTTACTTTGTACATTCAGGCACGAACAATTATTAGTTTTGATATATAAGAGCATCTCCAACCATGACTCAAATTTTTACTCAAATTTAAATTAACATTTGAGTAAAAAGCTTAATTTGATATAAAAGACTCCAATGAATAAATTCAAATTTAAAGAAGGAGAGACTCAAATTTAAATGAGGTCAAACCCACATTTAAAAGGAAATAATGATGATCATTGGATCTTTAAAAGATGGTGGAATCTTACCATTAAATATTTGAGTAAAGATTTGAGTCTCCCTTGATTTGAGTAAAAAAATAAGTTTCCCTTGATTTGGTATAAGTTTGAGTCAAGGGTTGGAACAAGTTTTTAAGATTTTTTTACTCAAATTTAAATTTGAGTCTAAATTTAAGTAAGGGTTGGAGATGCTCTAATACAAGTGGAACAGATAAATTAGGACTCTACAAGCCTATAAATTCTATCCTATTGTTAAGCAAAAATATAATCCTATAATTTAGCTTCTAAATAGGAAACAAATATTTACAGAGAATTAAGAGTGTATCGATGGACATCACATAAGGGATCGATTTGCCAAGGAGAAGCTTTTGCCCATTAAGGATGGGATCAATCCAGGCAATGCTTCTATCTCATAATACACCACACCTATTCACCCACCTCTCTTCCTTCATGGTATAACCACCGCAACTAGTATATCATAATACACCACAACTATTCACCCACCTCTCTTCCTCCATGGCATAACCACCGCAACAACACAACTGTAACATCACCTCAAAACCCAAACACATGGGCATACACACAATCACACGCTGTACTGTCCTAATATCACCACCCCCACAGCAATCACACCGTAATTGGTTCATCCAAATTAAAGCCAACATCCACAAAATCCAACTCCTCGTTAACTTCATGAATTACTCTATTTAGGACTATTCAACTGGGATCTACAATTTATAAATGGGTCTTTCACCCTTATATGATCTACCATAGAGTTAGAGTATGATAAAAAAAAAAACCTTTGAATCGGTCTATTCAACCATCAATTACACAAGTTGATTCTGATTTGTGGTGGTTGTGTAGCACTTGTACCAACAAGGGTATGGGAGGAGTTAAATATACATTCCTCATAGAATTTCCATTAATCGTATATGCAATGAATAATTATTATTTTTCCGTGCAACTAAAGGAAAATAATATCTATGCTATCCACAAAAAGGGGAAACAAAAAAAAAAAACACTAATATCACTTTACATAGAGGGCAACAATAATATTGTAACACACAAATCTACAAACCACGAATTTACCTACCACCTACATAACTGACTTGGTGAATGTCCAATTAAACAAGACTTATACTTCAACACTACAACATAATGACAGTTTATTTATCAACTACAAAGCTTCTTCTGGTCACTAAGCAACTACGGCTCAATGGAAAACTAAACTGTTATCATCATCAAATCTCATTTCCTCTAGGTTCGAAGTTGCTCCATCTCCCACACTGCTCTCTTCAAAGCTAAGATCAAACAAGAACCCGTATTCATCCTCGCATTTGGAGTTCATCATCCCATTGATGGGAGCTTCATTCGTGTCCCGAGACAGTTGAAGAAAATTAGGGTTCCATGGAGACAAGTTTAGGAGAGTGCTATGGATTTGGTTTTGGGGTGAGCTGTGGCTGAATGCGGTGGTTTGGTGATACCCACAAGGAGAAGATGTAGCCAAATTTGGAGAGATGACACCAGTTGTTTTGTCGAACACATTTTGCTGGCTATGTTCATCGTTATTCTCTTGCTTGCCTTTGTGAAATACTCTACATAATACCCAGTCTTCCTGTGAGTATGAAAGCTCTCATTAGATTGACCAAACAAAAAATAAAAAACAAAGTACGAGAGTTTATAGCACTTTTAATCCTTAAAATATTAAATTAATAAAATTGATACAATGAAAATTAAATTGATAAAAAATATATACTTTCAGAATTAAAAGATTAAAAGTGATATTAACCCTAAAAATTACCAAGAAAACTGAAAATAAAAGTACCTTTAAATATATCAAAGCCACGTTATTTGATGTTTGTTTTTTGTCTCATTAAAATTTCTGCACATATGTTTGCTAGTTTGTTGCCTTATTGCCAGAAAAGAAAGTTAATCAAAGCCAATATGGAAAATCAACTAAGGATCAAACAGTTGGCAAGGGATTTGGGCAAACGACAATTTATCACTTAAAAGATTTTTAAAATTTGTCTCTTTGGTACTACGCATGTGACTTGAGATAATTCATTTCTAATGTGACAAAGTATAATTTTAAAATATTTCAGACGCAAAGCAACATTATGATATCTTTATAGATGAAACCAAACATCATTTAGTAGGGATGATAGTGGATCGAAAAAAAATAAGGATTCGTCCAAACCTATTATGTTTGGATCGAGAATAAATCATACATATTGAATGATAGAATTATACAGGGATATCTTATAAACCCGTGTGGAAAAGAATACAGAGTGGACCAAAACTTATCTCTGCCCTGCCTTAATAAACCCATTATATATAAGGATTTAGAAGTCATCAGCCCTAATTCAAGATAATCAAGACACAAGAAAGACATAAATCTATATATTTATTATTGTTGTTGTTTTTGTAGAATTATGCAAGGATTATATTCTTAACTTATTTTTTTGTTTTGATCTTGTGATATAAGCATATAGTAATATAACTGGTACTTTAATTGTTATGATTTTTTTTAAAAAAAAAATCTTAAAATCACAAAAATTTATTATAATGGGCGAGGGAGTGGGGGGAGGGCAGGGGAGTGGGGGAGGGAGTAAATGCTAGAACAAGTGGCAAGGGCGAGGGCGAGGATTAAAATTTACCCGGCAAGGATGGATATTAAAACTTACTCCACTAAAAGGGATAGACGGATTTCTTTTAAGCGGGCATAGATATGAAGACTACTCCCCTCGTCCCTTCTCCCGCCCTTTCCCGGTCCACTATCATTTAGGGGTTGGGGCACATCCCTACACTTTTGAGAAATCAATGTGGGAGCAAAATGAGAATTTAAAAACATTTCCGGGGCAAAGTGTCATTCATCCCAGAAATTTGATATTTGCAAAGAACCAACAAGATACGGGTAGCTGTCTTGTTTCAAAGGAGTTTCTCTGAAGTTTCTTGCTCTCTGTTCCTATAACAATGATCTGGCAAGAATAATTTCTCCCCCTGCCCCCCCAACCCCACCCAACAAAACCCTGTACTCCCCTCTCTTTGTATGACTGTATGTTCAAATATATGTATGTGCATGAGTTAAGAAAAAAAAAGTTTATCATGGCCATAGAAAGACAACAGAACAGACCTTGGGAGGTACATGTGGGTTCTCCAAGCGAAACTCATGCATGATCCAACCAGTTTTGATCCCATTTGGAGCTCTGTTTCTGTAGAAAACCAGCGTCTTCCTCATCCCCACGATAGCACGAGATCTCGGATCATGAACCGTCCGATCCTTCCCGGTGGCCTTCCAGTATCCAGATGTAGTGGCCCTGTTGGTCCTAAACCCAGTTGCATACTTTCGATCTCGAAAGCTAAAGAAGTACCACTCTGTTGAATTTAGCTTTGCCATATCTTGTGAACATACATACACATATATGGTTAGGTTCAGCAGTTAGATAAATCTAAACACTACCATCCAAAACATATAATGAGGGCATGTTAAAAAAAACTTAAGTCTGTATGCATGGTACATACATGCACACATATAGATAGGTATATTATAAATAAAGGCAATCGAAACTCCCGCACACATATATCTACAATCCCACCTCGCATGTAGAAAAACTATTTTTATTTATACATATACATACGTGTATATATATATATATATATATATATATATATATATATAAAGTCTCATCTCGCATGTAGAAAAATTGTTTTTGTTTACACATATAAGAGTATATTAGTGGGTATATATATATATGAGTGTATGTAAAACACTTTAATTTCGGTGTAGGTGATGCAGAAGTTCGGTAAAAGTCACATAGATGAGTGTTCATTGTTTCTGCTTTTGTAAGTTTATGAAAGAGCTCACGAGAAAGATTAAGAGAAGGGTTTTAAAGAAATGTTGATTACTTAGATGGTGCTAAGTCCATATCACTTTATGTCGTCTTCTATTCAAAGATTAAAAAGGAGTATCAACTTTGTGGCTTTTCTCACTTTTTTTTACAAAATTTCTGGGCCATTGCACATGCCGTCACTAGTGTCTAAGAAGCTAAAAGGCAGCTATAACTCATTCCTTAAGAACTAATTTAGTATCATCACTAAAAAAAATGATCACGAGTGAACTAAAATTAGAAAGAAAAAATTGAAAATGAATATGTACTATCTTAATTTATAGTTGAATAACAATTGGACGTACCCAATACACAAAACTCTTGTCATTGTAAAGTTTAGGGAGGGTTAGATATACGCAGTCTTATCATTGCAAGCGGAGAGGCCGTTTCTGAGAGGCGAATAACAACTATAAACTTGAAAAAAGAAAAGATTTGCATATAATAAATACTTCCCTCACGTTACCTGGAAATAAGCCTCACAATCTCCATGAGAGATAAGAGAGAACTGTTCTAAAAAATTATAATCTTAGAAAATTTTAACTTGAATCTCCTAGTCTGAAAGAATTCATTTTTTCTTGCCAAAAAAAAAAAAAAACAAACAAACAAACAACTTGTTGTTTACACAATTCAACTCTGAAAACCTAAGTTTTTTTGACAACCTGATCTTTGTTTTTTGTTTGATAGACCAAAAAAATTCAACAAGCCAGCCCAGAGAAGTAATTTGATCATCTTTTCCTATCCTAAATGGTTCAAACACCCCATCCTAGAAGCTTCCTCCATAAGGACAGCACTAAATTCAAAGGGGAAACATCTAAAAGAAGGCAGTTTCCCCATTTCGAATATCCATTATTTAGTCTAGCACACAATTTCTATGAACTATCTATTTGTATTCACACCTGCAAATGCTTGAGGTTAGTCTAGTTAGTCATGAGCCTATTTACACCCCAAAACTATAAGAACATCATATTCTTTTTGAGATATTACCTACTTTAAGATGATCTTATTCGAATCCATTCCTGCTTGGAGGAAAAATGGCAAAAGCAAAAGACAAAAGAATACTTAAGGAAATATATATATATATATATATATATATAGATAGATAGATAGATAGATAGATCCAGTGTTGTGCAAAAAAATATACGGTAGAGTATCAGTTACACCACCTTGTTTGATTTAGCATTGCCTTTATAGCTAAAATAACTAGATATCAGCCAAGAGTAATTTCTTTGAAGTTTTAAAATTAAACAAGGTAGAACATCTCTCTCTCTCTCTCTCTCTCTCTCTCTCTCTCTCTCTCACACACACACACACACACAGAG
>CM042195.1:2230096-2257000 GCA_023539305.1 Ilex asprella | reverse complement strand
TATGACATACTACACGCCCACACACACACGCACAGAGGGGGGGGGGGAGAGAGAAGAAGAACAAGTAATTGAGACCTACCAGGAAGCTGCCATGGCTCGCATGTATGCAGGTCAATTTCCACCAGAGTACCCTTCAGAACTTCTTCATTAGCAATCTTCTTGTACAGATAATGGCAGATCAACTCCTCGTCACTAGGATAAAATCTGAATCCTGGAGGCAGTGTGTCTCCGATGTCTCTCAGACCCATTTTTCCTTGGAAAGTAAGAGGATGGGGGTTGCAATTGTAATATACCTTTTCTTTTAGAAACCCCAGAAGATTTTTTTATTCAAAGATTGGTGGGGAAGAAATGTTTGTGGTCTAAAAGAAGCTTTCAATTCTTTGTTTGAGACTATATTATATAGAGGAGAAAGTTATGTATTTATACAAAGAGATAGGCTGAGAAAGACCTTCACCACTTGCAATTCCTTTCAATATTCTAACAGTTTATGCTTGTGGAGTTAGTTATGGTTACTGTTAGGAAATTTCAAGAAAAGAACAAAGTCACACGAAAACTTATGTGGGGGGTTTTAAGGGGAAACCATTGAATGCATTAAATGATCATACAATACAAATCATATACACACAGACAAATTTCTCCTTTAGACTATATTATAAATACAAATCAGCTATTTCTACAATTTCAAAACTTTTGGGTTGCTAACAAAAACATACTGGCAAATAGGAATATTATATTGCACAATACTGTTCATCTTTTACATAATTTTTTCTACATCCATTTTTTATATAGTTTTGGGTGAAATTAAAGTTAATTAAGTGTTTTTATTACCAAAATTGAAAAAAAAATAAAAAAAAAGATCAGTATATTGATCCCACGGCTAGGGTTATGCTGCTAATTCACTTTCATCCGTGGCCCACCAAGAACTATTAAGAACTTCCTAAAATGGGATTGTCATGGAAAATTAATTTAATGGCACTGAGTTCGTTGTTGAAGAGAAAAAGAGAGAACAGTAAGCAAAAGCTTACAAGAGTCGTATGGTAAGACACATTAGCTTACTAGACCTATTATCTGTATATAACTACACCAACGTTGCAAGAAGAGTAGTGAGCAACCAATATTATAAAGATAATACATGGGACATAAGCCAAATTATAGTATAGATTAGCTTGCTCATGACTCGTCCCTTAATATAGATTAGCTAAATATTAGATATGATGTCTATAGTTCATAATTAACCTATATATCTTGCATCCATTTGTTGTTTGATGATACTAAAAATTAGTTAAGGCTAAGCTCGGTCCAGAAATAGATCGGGAACTGGCCCCCAATAGGGGCCCCACATTACGTTGTCAGATTTGGGTATTCCAACTCAGACATTTCAACTACAGTTTGGATCTTCAATTCTCATGGCTTTCGGGTTGATAACCATTGCCGACGTGACTCCCACATACACTATGACAGCAACAACTCACATTTTTGGAAAGGCCACGTTACACCCTGAAATATAGCTTCTATCAACCAAAGATCTCACCTTATGGATCGCAACAACCCCAAGGGGATCATAATGATGACGCATAGATCACGGCCGTTACGCGAGGATTACGACGGTTACGCGGGAATAACGTTAATAACGCCTAGCTCCTATAGGATATAAATAGGGATCAATCCCACGTTTTGCAAGGATGAGAGATATGCCTAAGAGTTTACTTTTTGCGAAACCTTGTAAACATCTTCCCCAAATTAATGGCAAACCCTCAAGAAACAAAAGACTTCATTATAGTAGACTAGTCAAGCTTCTGAATTGATGAACCAATATAAATCTTATATCTATCGATTTCTACTGATGGTTATTGTCTTTATGATAGATTATTTACCACTACCAGCCTAGCGGCTTTAACTGGATGCCCCAGTGAATATCTCTAATCCATTTCCTCTTTTTGAACCCCGACCTCAGCCATTCAGTGGCGTAGACCACACCATCACTATTAATTATTGATTAAGAGGGCCATACTCTATCATCATATTCTCCGTCCATTTGATCTAGGACCAGAACTAGAAAAACCCAAAAAAAAAAATTGAGTGAAGCGACCTGACATGGAATGCCAATCAAGCAGTGAGAGAAATCCAATCTTGTCAACCTTGATCATGGAAGAATAATTTTGGAATGAAGACATGGTAAAAAAACAAAAATTATTTTCTTTTGGGGTCTACCAATGATGAAGGGCATCATGCCCTTAGAAATCGAAAGATAAATCACATGGTTTTTATGAAATTTTGTTTAATATTAATTACTAGTGATATCTCGTGACTAAAGTCATTGTATGCAAAATTATTATATTTTGCATGCATTGCAATGTGTGTGTTGAAGTGTGTATGTATGTGCAGTTGTGTGTTGTGGAGTGTGTGTGTTGGGTTTTTAAATTTTTTTTTTTTTTTGGGGGGGTGGGAATATACCCCTACAAATTCAAACACCTATTTGATTTATTATATACATATTCGCAAGGCAATAATAATGAAAATGAAGACAAAAGAATATTTGTCACAGCAAATCGAGTCATGATAATAATTAGGCTTGTTTGTAACGTAGTAGATCATGACATGAATGGGTCCATATTATTCTTGGTAGGTAGTTTAGACGAAGCAAAATAATAGAGCTCAAAAATTTCATTAGTTTGAGTGTGACACAAGAACAAGAGGGATCTCACATGAATCTTAAAGGACAAGATCACCCTTCAAATTTCTCTTTCCAAATCCCTTGTTTGAGTAGGCTAGATAGATACAAGCGTAATTTCCGCCGCCATTGAAGAAATTATCTGCCTTATCTGGCATTGGATCACAAAAAAGCAAAGCCTCAAGCTTGAATAGATGGTTGCATTAGTTTTGTCAATAGAATGCAATACAGTGATAGAATGTCTGAGATCAATACGACCGTAAACTTTAAGTCATTCATGGAATGTGACAATGAACTCTCAATGAAGAATTGGACTTGAGTAAAGAATTTGACTCTCAAATCTTCAAGTGGTGAAGAAATTCATTTTACGTGAGGAGAATAATCATTTGCACCATTCTTGTAGTAACTAATCAAACATCTTAGACAGTAATCACTCATCATATTAATGCTCATTGCACTACTTACAATCAGTGCGTGTTGACAAGATATGATTCAACTCATTAAAGTTTTTCGACCACCGAAAGGGAACAGTTTCTTTAGGGAACAATGAGGGGCGGCACTAGCAAGATGAGGTTTAGTATTTTCACCTTTTTTTTAAGGGTTTAGAACCCTTACTCAACATAGGGTCCAAAAGTCAGACATACCATTTTTTTTAAAACGAACAAGGGGAAAAGAGCCCATCAATCGAGTATGGTATAAGTTTTTACCAACTTTGCTAAGATTGAGCAGTAGAATGGATGCCATAAAATTCTAGGCAATAATATTCGTAGAACCAGGATTAAGTAGCGAAATTTCGATGATTAACCGATTGATTTCTAGGTTGTTTAAAAATGTTGGTTAATTCACGTTTTTGCACTATTGAATGAAATTATATCAATGGTTATTTAATTCGTCAATTTACTTACCCCCAATATAATTATTTGAGGTCCTTTGTCTATGAGAATGTAGTTGATGTGATGTGTCGTGTTGTGCCGGGTAAAGGTACACGTCATCGGCACGTGACGTATCAATTATTCCCTAATAAACCATGATTATCTTAATTCCTAACCAAGGAAGAAAGATACAATGATTGCAAATTCTAGGGTTAGGGATTATTTCCTAGGAGGGTATTTTGGGTTAGGTGTATGAGATGTTGGAGAAAGAGTGACGGCTTGATATTCCTTCGTCTGGGACCCAATAATTTCGCCACCATTTCGAAGTGTCCATTTACTTAATCTGCTCCCATAAGTCATGGCCTTCTTGTGGGGACAATTAATGGGCCCTTTTTACAATTATCTATATCTTCATGGGTTCCACCAAAATTTATAAAGATACCCTCCAGCAATGTTCTGAATCAGCAGCTTTTTCACCCACTGAGATCTCGCCACGTCAGCAGAAAAATTGTCTAGGATCGATGTGGCTTGTCAGTCAATTTGTGAAAATTGTGCTATCAAAGGTAATATTATACATATTTTTATTTATTATCTTATGATTTCTGCTACATGTGACAAGAACTTTGTTTTCAGGATAATTATTTTACTATTTTTTTTAACAACGGAATTAACTGCCATTCTCTCTCACATACACATAATAAATCCTTAAGATAATATATTAGAAGCTTGGGACACAAGATATTACATTAACTTTTGACAAAAATGATCAAAAGTGCAAGCTTTTCTACTTGCTACTACTTTTCTTTACATGATTCCATGACTACGTGTGAAAAGTTTCTGCCTTTTATGATCTAGATAGATTGATGCTATTTTACATGCATAACTGGGTCTAAAGCATACCTGTCTACATTGGATTAGTACAAGCTACGTCGTGTCAGATCGAGTCTTATCATATATTTAAATCATACTTCCTCGAAATTTCCCCAAAACCTATATTTGATTCATCCATATTTCATGTGTAATCTTGTTCCTATCATGTACAATCATTTTTTATTCAACTTTTTTTATCGGGCAAGTCTAATCAATCAAAGGGTTATAACCCGAATCTGTTAAGGTTATTCACCCTATAATCTCCAGTAGACTTCATGTTAATATGACAAGTAATAGTAACACTTGTAATCTTCTTCGTATCATGTACAATCCTTTTTAAATTCGACTTTTTTATTGAGCAAATCTAATCAATCAAAGGGTTATAACCCGATTCTATTAAGACTATTCACCCTATAATCTCGAGCGACTTTATGATGATATGACTAGTAATAGTAAGACTTGTTAGCCCAACTTGCATACTGTTCATCTCAAATCAAGTAATGGAATGGATGTCCCTATTTATAGAACTTACTGAGGTGAAAAGATAAAGAAAGTATTTGAATTTTAAAGGGTTTAAACTTAATCATTCAAGCGAAAGAGGTTTTTTTTTTTTTCTTGTTTGGTTAGCAAGAGAATAGTGGAAAAAGGGGAGAAAGAGACAGAAAAAAAAAATTATGGTGTTTATTTAACAGGAAAGAAGATTTCTCGTGAAAAAAAAAATTCCCGCATAATTAGATTTTTCCATATTTGATGGTTTTTTATTTCCCATAAAATTTGCAAGAAAGTTTTTTTTTTCCATGAAAATTGTTTATCTGTTGCATTGCTTACCATTCTGCCCCTATTTTAGCACACCACAACTCTTATCAACATTATGGGTAATTCAGATAATTAAATAAAATTTCTTGTAACTTTTATGCTTTCCAAACTACAAAATTAAATTTTCTTACAAAATTTTCATCCTAATCAAACACATACAAGAAAATGTATTTTTTTTCACTTTCTTTTCTTTCACTTCACTTTCTATCACTTTCACTTTCTATTATCTTTTTCTTTCTAACCAAACGGACCCTATAAGAATTCAAACGAATGACAAGTGTTCATTTGTGCTAATGATACATCACCGAAACTAAATTTAAGAATGAATCTCCCCAAATGGAGATTGAAGTGTCTATCAATTACCTTTTTCACCAAATACATATGAATGAAAGCTTTGTACATTGGGCACGACCTTTTCAGCAAAACCATAATTTTTCATGATTTTCATATCATAATCTTTATAATATGAAACATAGGAAAGGAGGCACCTTTGATTAATGTCTGGTATTTATTAGTAAATTGAAGGACCTTGACTCTATGTTGATGTAATGGTCCCCCCCCCCCCCCCTTCAAAGTTCTTTGGAAAATCTGCATAATGATCCCCAATACATTATATCTACAGCAAAGCAACTGTCAACAATAGGATTGTCGACTTGAATTTAATTAGTCTATGGATTGATATTTTTTATTTATTACTAAAATTTGATCCGAACTATTATATTTTATTCCATGCATTTGAATTTTTCAAAATTCGATCCTATTAAGATCTAATCCGAATTATTTGTATAAATTATGATGACATTAAGAGATGTTTGATAAAATTGAGTTGAAAGATAGATATTATTCTTAAAATTTTAATACAATTGGGTTACTTGCATCGCATCGAATATCCAATCGTTATCATAATTGGATGTGGGTTGTGAAAACAAGATTCAAGAGGTAATCAGATCAAGTGTGGATTGAATTTTTTTTAGTGTGTTGAATTTGGAACTGATGAAATCTAACTAAATACCGATCCATTGAAAGTTTTGAAGTTACGTGTCGCACAACAAAGTCAAAGCATGGAATATATTTTCTTTCATAATAATTTATTATTAAGTGAAACACAAAAATTGAGAGATTTTTGGGGGAAATCAATTCAATGCCTTTTCCTTTTGCCCATATGATATAAGCATGGTCATATGTATTAGTCTTTTGCTTGCCTTATTCTGCAATTATATTAGCCTAATGTTGATGTTTGGATATATTATATACAACTTTGTTATCTATTGATGTACCTTGAATGATTCCTATATCTCAGTATACAAAAAAATAGTAGATGGGTCAAAATATGCATACACATACACAGAAAGAGAGAGAGAGAGACTTTTTTTTTTCTAGCATATCCCTAAGAAAAAGGATAGGAAAATTATCAAGCAGATATCAATTGAAATCATTTAAATGACAATCTCTTGTTTTCATTATAAAAACTTTATTTTTTAAGAGACTCGAACTTGCGATATTTTTGTAAGACTGAAGAGTCATGACCACTAGAAACAATTCAATATATATATATATATATATATATATATATATATATATATATATATGGTAATTACACAACATAATTATGATATAATATCTCTATTGATTCATTTACGGCAAGGCATTTGCATATTTGGAAAGTTTTGGATGCAATAAGGTGTTTGGCAGTTTGTTCATAAATATGCAATTCAGGCACTGTGGATTTCTTGAAGTCAAAACTACCACCTTCACAATACGCAATTTCAAAACTATGGTGCACTATATATTCTCAATTATTGCCTACTAATTTATCACATCCCCCAAAAATAGATAAATCTCATCCAATTATTCCACACTTGCCGTGTTATTAGGTGATCCTACTTCATTTTTTTCTCATTTTGTTAGGATTAATTGTTTTTTACGTCCCTGTGATTTCGGTTAAAAACACATTATCAACTTGACGTTTAAAATTATGTATATTATCGTCTTATAGTTATGTACCAAAGTAAAATTATTATTTTTATCATCCAAGTTAATAGGGAGTATGCTCCACACTCCCAAAATATGTTGCGGGTTTTGTTTCCATTGTTTTCCTCCAAAAGAACATTGTCAAAGTGCCTAAAATACCATTTATAATATATTGTGTAATACCCAAATAGGTAAGGCATTGGTCCCAGATAAAATATAAATATATAAGAAAAACATAAGTGATTTTCGACCTTGGAACAAAACATCACTTGAAGGAAAAAGAAACTTGACGTATTTGATTAAAATATGCTGATTTATTATTATATTCTATTGGTTTTATGATCAAGAATAAATCAGATGATAATTTTTTAATTCTATTAACTGTGTCAATTACTTTACTTTGGTACATAACTATAAGAAAATAATGTACATAATTTTAAACATTAAGTAGATAAGATACTTCTAACTGATATCATAAGGGGTAAAAAATAATTAACCCTTTTTTTTTAATCACCCACCATATGCTGGTGGGATATGTACATAAATAGTGAGTACCAATAGAACTCTGATCTACCAAACCCATTAGTCAAAACTAAACCAGAAATCCATCAATGGTTATTCAGCATTTTCTTGACCCATTCATCAAAGTTGAACACTTCTTTTTTTTTTTCCCCAGATAGCGAAGTTTAAGCCTCTCCTTTTTTCATTCATGTGCATATATATTTAAGCATCCATTGAGTAAATCTTATTTTGTCCCCTAAAAGATATAAAATTCTCAATTTACCCTCCGAACATTAATTTTTCCACTGTCTTATTATTGTTTTGTCGTCCATTTGTTTTATGATTTCTGATTAGTTGATTTGACACAAAATAGACGGACAATTAAACGAAAATAAAACAGTGGACCACA
Source organism: Ilex asprella (assembly GCA_023539305.1). NCBI lineage: Eukaryota > Viridiplantae > Streptophyta > Magnoliopsida > Aquifoliales > Aquifoliaceae > Ilex > Ilex asprella. Next base: position 2,248,890 of record CM042195.1, on the reverse strand, counting down.
TTGTAACGTTTTATTTCTTTAAAGATGTAATATAAGAAAATTAATCATTTGGGGAGTAAACTGAGAATTTTTATATTTTTCAAGGGGCAAAATGAAATTTTCCCACATCCATGGAAGATTCAAGACTCTCGTATCAAAAAATTATAGAAAATTTCATGTGGGCCTCTTCGTTAAAAGAACCATTCAATCTGAAAAACATAACCACGCCAAAAAAATTACAATTTGCCCAAAAAACCCCCAAAAGTTTTTCAAAATGGCATTTGGCATGCTTAACCCCAATCTATATCAACTTTTGAAGAACAGACACACCTTGAAAGACAGTGATGATTCATATATAAGGCTGGACGAGCTAGAGAAAGCACTGCACCGATGAGGTGAGAGGAGGGGAGTTTCAGTATCTTTATTATGAAATACCCGTATTACTCTTTAACCACTCATAATCATCTACAACTTGTCATTTTTATTCGTCTTTTTACAGTTTTGTATGTATCTCCCTCGGTATCTCACTCGTGTCTAATTATGCACGCAACTATTATATGCAAATACCCCCCTAGTATTTATAGTAAACAACCCATTGGTTCTTAGAGGTGATAAAACTCTAGTTTTCAAAAACATGGAAATTAGCGATTACAAACATTTTTGTCCCATATACATATTCCCACACATTTTCTCTTAAGCTAAACTCTTTGATCCTTTCATATAACAAATCTCTTCAAAACCACCTCCCCCCCAACACAACCCAAAAAAAAAAAAAGCAGCCTTCCTCATACAACCCATTCCTTCAATGTTGATTTATTAAAAAAAAAAAAAAGAAGCAGAGATGACATTGGAAGACAACATCTACTTGTAAATTATTATATATACAAGATCTTTGTCACTTCAGAAGATTAGATATTTCTTTTTCTGCAATGTGTGTTTGTGTTGACAGAAAGAGGGGGGGGTCAAATATAATTTTGATGTTGTAACCAGACAGATGTGACCTCAACCAGCTACCATGGGAGTGAGAGGAGGCGCCATTTGATTTATCTCTGGATGATTAGGCATGGATATGGATGTTGGCTCGACAAATAATTTGCTTAGCCCTCAATTGATGTCTTTTTCAAAAATATTTACAAGAGAAATTAACTATTCATATACTAAAAGATTCTGTTGATAGCTTCAAAACAGGGGAGATTGATACCCACAAGCAGAAGCATACACTGATGTGATAGGAGCTTTTGACCTTATTATCAAAATCACCTTCTTCTTTTTTATAAATATTTATCTTTGTTTCTAATCAATTTCTTCATTTATCATTGCTGCATTTAAATTATTTGTTAAAACTCATATTTTCTTTTTGGACCTAAAAGCGTAGTTCAAAAACACACCTTTCGACATGTTTTGCAAACACACCTTTTAGTTCGGAAGAGCTTTTAACATCAAAGTGTGTTTTACAAAAACGTTTTTACATTTCAACAACAACAATAAATTAAAGAATAAATAAATAAAATGATACAACAATAACAAAGAAACAACATATAATCATACAACGGTCGAAAAGAAATGAACATATATAGGCATAAGTTTTTTGGTTCTCAAATGTTTTGTGTTTGTTTGGTCTTCTAGGGTAAATTTCAGTGACACCCCATATATATAGGCATAATTTCTTAACATCCCATGTGTTTTCTAAAATATCATTACACTCCCCTCTGGTTTATTAGATTCGTTTCAACTAGTACCCTTACAATTTCAGACATTATTGAAACATCAAAAAGCAGTGATGTCATTCAATATTTATCTATTAATAACAAAATTTACCCCTCAATAAAGAAATTAAAAAATATTTTCCTATCACTTTCCTCCTTCGTTTCTTTTCTGAGCTAAAACATAAAAAAGTCTAATTCAATGTGAAACCTAATTTGATGAAATTGAATTTTGAATTGATTAAAATAGAATTTTAATTTTAAAAAAATGAAATGTCAAACTGATGGTTTTGAATGTTAATTCAAGGGAATTAAAGGTCAATTTGATGTCAATTTAATAAAATTAAATATTTATTTGGTGAAATTGAACGTTAATTGAATATGAATTAATTAAACTAAAGGTCAATTTGGTGTGAATTTGATGAAATTAAATTTTTAATTCATGAAACTAAATGTAATGCGATAATATTTAATGTTGACTAGATGAAATTAAATGTTAATATGATAAATTAAATGTCAATTTGGTGTTAATTTGACAAAAATAAATTTTAAATTGATGAAATTAAATAATAAATTACTAAAATTGAAAGAGAGAGGAATGGGATATAGTGTGTTAGGCTTTAGTGAAGGTTATTCATGTAAAATATATGATATGTTCAGCGTTAATTTGTAAAAAGCCACTTGCCACCCATATTCCAAAAACACAATCAAGGGGTGTCAGTGAAATTTGTCCATCTTTTTTATAGTGTTAATTTAATTCATCAACTATTCAATTTGTATCACTTTAGTCTAATAAAAAATAATTGTTTAAATTAACTAAGGGAGAGAGTCGCATGCATCTCACGTGACCACATTTTAGGGGTATTTTTTAAAAAATATAAGCGACATAAATTGTAAATGTAAAGGATCAAAAGAACCGATACTACAAACTCGAGAGATCAAAGTGACCCATTAGGTATAGTCACGTGAACATCTATACTAGAAAATGATACAAATTGAAATCTTAAGGACTGCACATCACCAAGCACGTCTTAAGAACATGTATACTTGTAAACCAAAATGATATAAATTGAAATCTTAAGGACTGCACATTACCAAGTGATTCACAAGTTTTTAATCTAATAATGCAGCCACATAGAGTATTGGTACTATGGGTGTGAATCGTGCCGTATTACTTTTGATTGTGTCATTTTTTATACGTGTCGTATTCGTGTTAATATTCATATCGATAAAAAATTATTTAATTTTATAACCACTCAAATGATACTACGTTAAAAAAAACTGAAAATTTAAAAAATAATTATTTTTTTGTCTATAATGTCAATTAATTGTGTTATTCATGTCTAACTTTAATTTGAACCATTTATTATTTGTCCTAATTGGTTGTTTCATTCTCGAGTTCAGTGTTGAATTGAATTTGCGTCGTATTCATATTTGTCGGTAAAATAAACACCACTAGCAGACACAGTGTCACACTTCAACTATAACAACGTGTGAGAATGTCACTATTGAGTATGATTATGCCTAAAGGTTTAAGCCACAAATATAAGAGACAAGCCTACCAACTTATGCACGCAAGAGAATGTACACATGCCCACATGGGCGGAGCCATGTTATGGCTAAGGGAAGGGGGGGGGGGAGCGGGCCATAACATGACAGATGGATAGATTGATCGATGGAGAGAAACAAACAGGGTTCGAAAACAAACATGCATGGTTATCATCATGGGAGGGACTAAGCATATTATTCATGATCATGACACGCGTCCCGACATGACATCAAAACCCTACCCATGCATACAGCTTGGAACCACGTCGAATCGAATGGAATGGAATGCCTTCATCCATTATTGCTTGCAAATCCGGACATCAAAAAAGAGGTTCACAGCCGGAACTTATGCGAAAGCTGATAGCTAAGTTGTTGCACTGAAAGCTATGCTTAACCTACCAACCCGCTTTTATTTTCACTATTTCTATCTTATCATTCAAACTTCTCTAACGACGATTTCCTGCTCGTGTTCATCCATAAATATAGGGATATTATTCTATGTGCTTACAGACAAATCAGTGTACATACGAATAAGTCCCATCATCTTCGAGTTAAAAACAAAAAAAAAATATCACCGAACGTTAGATTAGTTGATAAGGGACTGTTCTAGTTTAACTAAAATTTCGAGTTCGAGTTTTGGGAATGCAGTTGCGTTCGGTAGGGAGAGCTTTGCCGCCCTTGTGGTCCTTACCTGGCTCGAATCCCGATTAATCGAAACCCAAAGTGACTTTCGAATACCGAATGATCTAACCAAAAAAATAAAAAATAAAACTCCTTATGGGTAATAGAGTTTACCCATCAACTAGCTAAATATAACTATTTTTTAAGTAGTTTTCAGGGTAAACTTAAATGTCTTAAGTTCGAATTTTAACAACCTTTTAAAGACAAATCGTGAAGGATTTATCCCTCATGAATTTCCTAGTCCCTACGTGGATGGACTGTCTTTGACCGGACCAAGGAAGAAATTAATCGAACTGTGCGTAAATTAGTCCAGACACTTTTCACCGTTGAACTAAAAAAAATACACCCAATTTCATCTCATTGAGAGAGAGAGAGAGAGAGAGAGAGGAAACTTGAGCTACATGTTTAAGGCTACGTTGTAGGGTAACAAATATGTTTGAAGTTTGAACTTACATGTCGACACACATTGATTAACGAATGAATATTCCAGATTCATTTTCTTTATGAAGGTTGTCTGGGTGTAGAAAATTATTTCGTCAATCAACCTTCCATCACTATGTTTGTCTGTTATGTATAATTTAATGTCCTTTATATCTAAGTTTGTCTAAGGTTCAAAACAAGACAATTAATAGATTGGAAATAGGTTCAAAACAAGCAATGATAGCAATAGCAACTCTATGCACAAAGCTTCAAATACTGCAAGATTTGTATGGAGTCTCATCCTTGAATACAAAGATAACAATTTCAACTTTCAATTACTCAAACCATAACTCGCAAATCACAATAGAATAACTTTATCGCTATGTCAAGACCTGTCTGTCTGCTTCTCACTCCTACAATACAACAATTTCCATGTTTTAAGTCCTACGTTACGACCATCGCTAACGTGACTTGAAAGTCTAGACCAGATCAAAACTCCATCCAAGCACGACCCATCAAATTTAGTTGTTCGGGTGACAAATGATTATTATGGCAATTATTGCACCGATCACCACCTCCTAACGATCTAGATAAAATTGTGCAATTTTCATCCAAACACAATCAAAAGATGCCACGTTAACCCCACACAACACCAGTTATTCACAAATTGCGATCATTTATTGATTGCACGATCCTCATTCCTTTTTAGCAACCAAAATGAGCGCACCACTCGAAAACTTTGCTTCCTTTTCATGTGAATTTAAGTTATTGTTGAGAAAGCTACCAACAAAATCCTCACCTAAGTGACCAATCAATTTTATTGATGCGTCCCCCCGAAAGTTAATAAAACTTGCTCCCCACGGCACAAGGCTTGTATCAAGTTTACCATAAATGTAGGTATACATAGTTTCCATCATTTCAAAAGACCCCACCAATAAGTTTTCTTGGTTTCCGTATCGCTAAATGGCACGATAAAATATAATACTCGATGATGAAACTTCATTGAAATCGACAAAATTTTAAACCTCCAAATCATGCGATGAAATTTAAATCTTGAAGTTTCATAAACAATAATTGTCAAGCTTCAAGGTGTGATATCATATCAGTGTCCTTGACATTAGTTTTTAAATTCCCAACATGGATACTCTGTCTTTGACCGGATCGAAGTCAAAATTAATCGAAATTCGCGTAAACTAACTCAGACACTGATCATTGAACCAAAAAAAAGACAATAGCTTTCAAATTTACAACACTACAAATCTTGCCCATCAAATAATGTGACATCCTTTACCAAATAAAATAAGGACTCATTACTATCCAATGGTTATGGGTGCGCCGCATCATTTGGTGAGAAAGATATGATCAAAAATTTTGTTAAGAAAGGTATTAGTCTCTAAAATGTTATTTACGTCTAATGTGTTGACCTAGTCCACTATTGAAGGTGCACTTTACCCAATAGTGAAATCAGCTGCTAATCCAATGATAACAATCGATTACATCTTTAAATAAGATTCGAATAGTACTACTCGGGAAAAAAAAATAAAAAACTAATATCAAGTTTAGTGTTTAAAAAGTAACAACATGTGTAGGACAGGGATCAATAAAATCCAAATGAAGAATATTTCATGTAGTCACAACATTTAACCCATATGAGTAAACCATTTTGTCTTTGTCTCCATCTTTTTAATTTAAATAAAAATCCAAGAACCAAACAGTGTCCAAGAAATTAAATATGTTGCATAGCATAGATACAATCAATGTCATACATAAAATCATACAATATACAATCGTTGTCACGCACAAAATCAATAATAAAAAATATAACGAATATCTGTTAACTTTATATGGCAAATCTAATAAACGAATCAAGTTCGAAACTCTATTATAAATTATGGCATTAAACTTTCTTGTATGACAGTATTTGCTATTAATTAATCATTTAGGGTTTTGAGATTAACGAACTTACACGAAAACAAAGACATGGCCACGAGGAGTGGATTCGTTATGGGATGTGACACATCTCCAATCATTTTCACTGTTAAGAAAACCTCAATCTACTGTTGCTTGGAATATGACCTGTGCAAAATAGTAATTTGAAGAATAACATTTGTTTTTTATTTATTTTTCATAAACTGATGACTGTTAAGCAAAACTTAAACATAAATAAACACTCGAATATCATACATGAAATTGATTTTTTAACCCTTAGGAGTAGTTCACCGGTTGAACCTAACTTTTGATAATCTAAAGATCTCAAGTTCAATCTCTTCTTACACCTTTTAAAGCTAACACCTTTGTCCTTTTAGTGTCATGCTCCAACTCAACTGAAGCTATCGGTGGTCAGTCACTGAACTCAAGAGAGTAGTCGAAGTAAACCTAAACACCCTTCAACCAAAAAAAAATTATATATATATATATATATCAGACCCTTTTATTAGAGTTGAATTCAACACCTACTTTTTTTAAGAGATATTTGAGCTTTTTAGAGCAATTGTTTAAAAATAAGATTTGCCATGTTAAAAAATAATCGAGTACTGTTCAAAAACATTATAAAAATACTCATGATTAGCGGCAATTATAAGCATACCAAAGTTACTTTGCATGTATAAACCCAATATCATCGTGCCTTATAAAAGCTACTTACCATTAAAAACAAAAAATTGTATGAATTTTCGGATCGTTTTCTTGGGTTTTATCAATGGTTTTCAGTATGATACTGAAACAAGCCAATCAAGTTAAATTACCACCCGAACAACAAATAAATGGTATATAGCTTTAGAATTCATTAAGAAAATAAGGGAATGACCTCAACCACTTTAAAAATCGATCCCAAATTTCCAATTAACAAATAACTTAATCTAATTGATTTTTAAAAAAAAATTATTGGGTGCTCTACCATAGGAGGGTTTCCCCCATTTTCATACAGAGGATATCCCTCAGTCCCACCAAGACTGCTGAGAAGGAGGCATATTCCCACAAAATGCTTTTTGGGGAATTATCCCGTGAGTAAAGGAATCCCCCGACTTATCCCTTCCTGGTGGATTGTAGCTAACGCATGCATACAGAGGGGCACGTACAGGACCACTAATCTTTCTTCTTCGGAAACAAATTTTCTATGTCTAAAACATACAGTGTTCTTAGCCTAACAGAGACAAAATCTGCTCTACTTTATCCAGCGTAGGGTGAAACCAACACAAGCATGTGATACAATTGACTAACAGAGAGAGAGAGAAAATGATTCCTTCCGAGCTATAATACATGAATATGAATAGTAGGAATAACCCTTTCAGAAGACACTATACAATATCAAAAAGGGATTAACTTCATTACGGATGAACCCGTAATTCTCTATTTCACAGACTAGCAATTAACACATGACAGTTCAGCTGGAGTGGGCAAAAATCAAAGTTCAGCTTGGTCGCAGTTATTTTCTGCCTTTTAGCATACACGCACGCACACATTGACACACACAGAATCTCCTACAGCCAGCCAATTGCTCCACTGGAACCCTCATCTACCATCGCTAGAGTCCCATTCTTCTTCTCCCTCCTTTTCACACTTACACATCCATACCCTCTCATAACAAGACTCAAAACACAAAGATTTATAGAAACTCCGAAAAATTACCACCACCCATGGAGATACAGAAAGAGAAGATTTTATTGCAACGTAGCAACAGAGCTTGTGATACCCATTTCTACCTCAAATCAAATCTAGAACAACAAAAAATGAAATGTCCAAATTTGGTACATTGTTGGCAAAACGATCACCTGCTCTTACCCCCTCTATTTGTTCTGAATTAGTTTATTATAACCATAATAGATGTTGTAAAAAAGATTTTGAATCTTCTAGTTAGACACGCTGGTTGACTGACTGACGTAAAAATAAATCTGTGTACTTTGTGAAAGAGAGAAGAAATATAGGTGGCCGGTGGGAGGGATGACTATGTGGGTTAGTTTGTATGTGTATGGGTATGTGTATGTGTGTGAGGATGAGAGAGAGAGAGAGGTGTTTTAAGATCTTTGTGGGTGACTACTCTATGGACAACTAAAGGAAAAAGAAGAGGATAAAGAGGGAAATTGAGGAGTGTGGTGGGCCACACATCAGCTTTGTTTTTAGCTAATTGGACGTCCGTAATATAGAGGTCTTTTCGGCTAATAAGCCGTAATGAATTTAATCCCTATCAAAAATCGAACTGATAAAATAATATTTGTATTTTAAATAATAATTTTTTTTTAAGTAAGCAATTTAAAATTATTTAGATTGATAGAATTGTTGGACATTTGAGAGTGTGATGATTAAGCTGTCGAGGTCATGCAGAGAAATTAATGTTTTTTGGACAAGAAAAAAAAATTGGAATGAATATTTTACAATTTGATCAAAGTAGACGACAAATTGATTAATCTTGACCATTGTTGTTTAAACTTCTTAACTGTAACATTAGATAGATATTATGCACATTTCTACTTGTTGCCCATTGATTCTGGGCTAGATGACTTTTAACATGGCCAGAGGGCTACACTTGACAAAAGACACTAACAAAATTAAATTTCATCGATTTGACAACAGTCATTCCATATGGGCACAATGTTATGTTTTTAAATTCGACTTTTGATTCTTACGCTTATCTCTGCACGAACAAATGAATATTGGAATTTGTATTATATCGATAAAATTATAAGAGACTAGATTATAAATCTTGTGGAACTCTTCACTCATTGTCACAATAACATCATCTTTAGCCTTCGACAATCATATTTTGATTTGAAGCTTTTATCATTGATGTAATTTACAGATCCTATGAAGGAAGATTGATGTGGCTGCCATTATTACAACCTTTCTTCAATTGTTTTAAACAGAGTAAAAAGAAAAAATAGAAATCATATACCAAGTAAACTAATTTCATCACTTCTTGGTATGAGCAACAACAATCACATGAAAAAGACTGAGTCGGTCAATTTTCAAAACTGCGAAGTATAGCTTCACTGTGGTCTGTGAGGCTTCAGCCGAGAATTGCCAAACCCGTGTTACACGTTCATCTTCCCCTTGAGTTCAATGGAAACATGCCTCATCACACAGCCCACAGACACCTAGGACACTCTACACAGACAATACAGAACTTCAGTCAGGTCGCCATGTTAGTGCCTGTGCAATGGTTCGCACAAAACAGGGACTACGCAAATGCCCCTAATCTGTGATTGAAGGTCAAAAAACTCACCATTATGTTTTACACACAGTTTGGGTTGTAATGCTACCCTCATAGCACCAACTGGTATGATTTTGCTGGAGTCTTACAAAATCCCAAGAGAAGGAGGGGGAGAATTTATCAGCCATTATGTGAGTCCCCTATTTTTGGCCCAAATATTTGCTATTACTTTGATTATTTTGTATGTTTTACTTCAAGCTGGTATATTGGCAGGGTTTGGAACACAGATGCCAATTAAGCATTGAATGAACGAACTCAGACAGCATAGATAATAGGAAGACCGTGAAATCATATCACACATCCAAGCAAATGCCTAGACTTCAATCCTGTCACTAAGGACTTGTATAAAAGACGGGTAAATCCCACACACAAGCAATTAAACCTATTATCAAAGTTGATAAGCATAACAGAAGCAGCATACTTTAATAGTGAGATTCAATTAAAGCGAGTCTTACCTGAGCTAATCCTTTGCAACCCGAACGACTAAGCCACTCGGTGTCTGGGCTGTTCTGAGGTGACCTGAACCAATCAGATCACGGAGATGAAATCTCATATCCAATGAAGAAAGTCGGAGGCGCTTCTGTTCCAAAGTAGCCAACATCATCTCCTTATATTTTCTGCGGCTGAGAAATGACAGAAGCTCCTTTCTTCCCTATATAAAATGTCAGAAGTAGAGGTATAAATTCATAGCGGCTACCATGATGCAAAAGCTTATTGTTTGAAGACCGTCTTATAAGGGTGTTTAATGTAATTATGACAAAATGACAAGTTACAGAAACCATAGCTCCTACATGTATATATACCTGTGAGAGACCCTTGAGTATCAAACCAATATTTGGAAGAGCGAACCAGTACATGTTTGAATCAATAAGTTGGCGAGTCTAAAAAGAAAACAGCAGCATCAGAAAGGAAGGCAACAACTGAGATAGTCAACGATGCCAAAGGAGAAAAACAAACACAAAGAAACGCAAAACAGCTTGCTTAAAACCAACCCCAACAAAGAAGACGAATCGATCTGAATTTCACAAAAATCATGAAGTGTAATGACGTTCTTCATGTTCCACATACCAATACAATGATGCTTGTTATATGCACATTCACTATATTATCTGGCAAACTGATAAAGTTGCATGCAAGGCAAAAAGAGCAGAATCGCCACCCAGATACAGTATAATTGTAAAAATATATCACCACACACTAATCACCATGAGGTATGACCAAATAGTCTGGAAACACAGTTAAGTCATCCAAAATGGATCACCCAAAGATTCAATCCTTAAGGAGAAGTTTCAATGAGTTGGAGCACAAAACGTAGAGAAGTATAAAAAGACACTTTATCTAGGTTGGTAAGGAGCTAGAGCATGATCTGAGGCATGAGAACCCCACAAAGAATAGCTGCCTCATATTGTAAAAAGAACCTACTCTGTCATATGTCGACCTAAGGTGCCTACCAAGAGCGTGTCAGCATTCAAATCATCACATAGATTTCTGCTGAAGTTCCTACGTAGCCTGCCAAAGAGAAAATCCCATCGAAAGGGTCACCCTATGCCAAACTAAGAATAGTCTTAATGCTGCATCAATTGTACTTTGTATACATCAAGTTTCGGATTGCCACAGATCTGGTCCTCAACGTAACTAATGGAAGTTACAAACAATACTTCTATTCATCACCAGGAGATCCAAAATGCGATTACAAAACTACACCCCACAAATACGTCTCTAATATACTAAATTCTGCTAAACTACAACAAGCAACCATGTTTTTCCTGGCTTGCTAATGGTCACCTGAGAGACCATAAGGATATCCAATTTAAGAGTATCCATCTACAAGGCCAAAATAACTTTTGTTCTCTTTTCCAACTATTTTTTCGAGTAATATAATATATATGTTCAGTTTAGTTGACATTTCCTCTAAACTAAACCTACGGAGAAAAACATGCTTGCTTTGACACTTCTCATTCAGCTGAATACCACCACGGTTCGATAATTCACAAAATTCACCTAAATATCATGATCTTAGTTCTACAAATAAATTTCCTATTGGTACTTCAATATCCTCAAGCAGTAGCTTTCGAGATGTCACCAGTCCAATATTTAGTATGAGTATTACATTTCAACTACCTATGGCACCAATGCAATGTAGCAGCCATGATACACGATACATTGCTTTAGTAAATATAATGAAATGCGTCAATTCAATTGACAGGAATCCAAGTAAACTTACCAGAAGACCAGCATTAATCAAAAGAGAGATGTGCTTGTCTTTCACCGTTCCCCCTAATGATAACATTGAACACTACAAGGCAGCCAAGAGCAGAAAAAATGGGAAAATAAATGAATACATAATTCAAAGAGCTGTAAATGATTAAAGCACATAAAAACAATGCTTCCTTTATATATTTGAAACATGCTATTGAAAGATTAACACTTATACAGTCACATTCAAGCTTCAATCAGAAGTAGCCTTTGTATGTAGGACACCATTGCTTAAGGATGATTCACGCCTATAGTTTCATCTCATGGCCAATGAAGCACAGAAATTCTCGAGAAGATGACGTATCCATGTCGGACACCGACACTCTTTAGACACTCTCGGACACGTGTCCGATACTCTTTTATCTGTGTCCATAATTAAATGACAAATTTTTAATTTTGGACACGTATCGGACACTTCTTTGGTGATGTGTCCGACACTTCTTTAAAACGTGCTAAAGAATAGATATGTGTTGAAATGTGATTAATAAAGTTTAAAAATTTTAAAACATATAATTACTAACACTAGTCATGTTAAAATTATACTACAAATATAATAATCAAAACAAAAGATGTATAAAAATTTAAAAAAAAAAAGAATTGACAAAATGAGAGCAATCATTTAAATTATATATTAGGTACACATTATCTACAAAAAAAAATTGATGATTATTGACTATTATGAGGATATTTTAGTCAAAAAATTCACAAAAATGACTAGACATTAGATTTACTTATTATTAAATACTGAATCTTTTATGAATTGTATATAATTATCACTATATTTGACATAAGTTATATAATGTTATATATAAAATATAATGTTTTTGTAGCGCTAACGTATTTGTGTCCTATTTTTTTTAGAAATGTCGTGTTGACGTGCTCGTGTCCCGTATTCGTGTCCATACTTCTTAGCTCATGGCTATTAAAAACGAATCAAATCAGATGATTTTATTTCTCAATCTTTCTGACTTGCGTCACCCAAGGCTCAACTCCAACAACATGAAACTAATAACCCAATGGCGTAACATTTTCCCGATCAGAAGTCTCATTTCCAATGCCAAAAACTATCATAACAAATAAAAGATGAACTACCAAATGCAAGTCTCATCTTTATGTCCACATTCATGAAAGAAACACAGATATAATTGTCAAATAAATTAAGGAAAGCGTTCTGCTTCTAGGTGAATGATAATTACTAGGAAACTTAAAACAGAATCTATCAAAATAAGGAATATATATTGAAGGCCTACATCAAAGAGGGGCATACTAAGGGACCGCATAGTACAAAATCTGTTGAAAGAAAGAAATGATGACTAATATACTTTGTGTCCTTATGTCAACCCAAAAGCAAATAGCCCTGTACAAGAAGCGAGACAATATTAGCGGCTTTAGATACATTGCAAGCATAAAACTTAATATGATAAGCATAAACATACAATATGTACACGTACTTATATTTATATGCGTATGAATGTTGCGTGTGCAAGTGTTGAAAGAATTGTCAGCTGATAAATTAAGTTCAGCAAAGATATAAATTGCATACAAGATAAAACTTGGATAATATTTGATCACTTACAAGCTCTAGGTGTCCAATACTGGTATCTAGCTTGGAACTGATGACATGATTTTTAAACCATTCAAAAACTGCAAGATCAGGTTGCTTCGTTGCTTCCATTCTTTTCACAGCACGTTCAATCTAGCAAGGTTTCAAGTATAAGAAACTTAGTCTGTTGTTGATTCTCGGAAGGAAAAATGTCAAACTGTCTCTGCATAATCACCAACCACCCAAAAATTTAAACAAAATAAAATAAAGAGGGTGAAACTATACTCATAACTAAACAAACAAGCCAAAACCTGTACAATTGTAATCCTGTATTGGAATAGTAAAATTATAATCACTTTGCAGACAGAATTATTTTCAAGGGCACCAACCTCGATCAAGTAGTCATCAACAAACATTATGGCATGATCATCTTGTCCAGTGTTTAATTTAAAAATGCGCAAAACTCTTTCCCTCCTCAAAGACTGCAAAGAGGGGAAAAAAAACTTCAAAACCAAAAAGTAATTTCTTTACTATCATAAACCTGAATTTCAGAATTCCAAAACAAAAGTATCAGACCTCTAATTCTCTGTCCACTTGTGTCCTGTCCTTTACACTGCTGTACAATTGTGATCGCAAAATAAAAGGTTGAATTGAAACCTGGAAAACATAACGAAATTATGATAATAAACTCTGTTCACCCGTGAGGAATGAGGATAAATTAGCAAGGAAAAGGATACAATTTCAATCCAAACACCTTATCAATATGAGGAAACTGGGCACGCATTATGCGGAGAGCCACCAGAGTATCGCTGAACGTAAAATTATCTTCTGCATTCACATAAAGCTCTTCGTTACCCCTTGATTGATACAATTCCATACATAAAAAAGCATTCATTTAGAAAGAGGAAAAAAGAGAGAGAGAGAGAGAGAGAGAGATGAATTGACCGAGTGAAGTCGAATGATCGGCGTCTTGGCTTTCAGGTGCGGTGGTCTCTTCTTCCTCTCTTTGGCGTTTTCTTCTTCTTGATGGCCCTGCCCCTGATGTCTCCTCCATTTGCGCGTAGTATGAATTATGTATCCAGCTTTCGTACGCACAATCTGATGGTCAATATAAACCCTAATAATTCCTTTGTTCTTCAAAACCTACACCTGCCACTACGTAAATTACACTCAGATCCCTTAAAATTTATAAATATATATTATTTAGATCTTTTAAATTTAAAATATTATATTTAGACCAAAAATATTTCAATTAAAGATAAAATATCAAATATTTGAAAGTTTACAATTAAAATTCATGTTCTATTGAATCTTTAATTTAAATAAAAATTTATTTTTTCTTAAAAAATCATGATTAGTATATAATTATATTATCTATTGAAATTTAATTTGGTCGTTTAAACGACCAAATTAAAATACCAAAGTACCCAAATTAAAGCTAAAAAATATTGTGTTCATTACAGTTTGACCACTTATTTAATTTTTTAGTTTTATTCTAATAGATAGTATAATTATATACTAACTATGATTTTTTTTTTAAAGTAGATTTTTGTTTTTGATTTTATTTCAATAAATGGCATAATAGAATATGAATTTTGGATGTAAATTTTATGTTCTATTATAAATGACTTAGGCCTTTTGTTTGATTTTTTAGTTTTATTCTAATAGATAATATAATTGTACATTAATTATAATTTTTGAAGAAAAAATTAAATTCTTAATTTTAATTTTAATTCAATAAATGATAGAATAGAACATAAATTTTGATTGTAAAATTTAAAATATTTGATCTTCTATTTTTTATTAGAGTATTTTTTGTCTAAGTATAATATTTTAAACTTAAAAAGTTTAAGTATTATATACCTACAAATTTTATGGGAGTTCAAGTGTAATTTATTAATTGACATATTTATAATAGGGGTCTAAGTATTACACGGATACAAATTTCAGGGAGTCTAGGTGTAATATTTAAAATGATAGGAGGTCTGAGTAATTAAGTGACAAATCTCAAAAGATCTTGATGTAATTCTCTCTAAATTTTTTTTTGGGGGGGGGGGGAACTAATCTCTAGTTGATGATAACAAGAATTTATGAAGTATAAATGTTTTATAATTTAACTCTAAACTATTATTAAAATTTAAATTCATGTCTTTTTATGAATCGCAAGTCAAAAAGAGAAATTATCTGTCTACCTAAATGCTTATTAAATTTTAAATCTTTAATAATTATAATGTGATATATTAATAATTATTAAATAATTAATTGAAGTTTGTAAGACCTACTAATTCTATCATTTATATTAATTTGAGATAAAAACCTTTTTACTAATCCAACCACTTAATTGATTTTGTATATAAAATTTAATATATAATTTAGTATAGGCATAAAATTATTGGGTTGGGAACCCGTCAGATAACGGCCCAGGGAGGGCCACTGGACAGACGGTCGGATCGTTGATGAGAATCGGGCTGGGTAAGGCTTACAATGGACGGGTTGAGAGGTCAATTCTAGATTAATCTTAAGTATATAATTCTCAATCTTAACCTTAATCCGACATCAACGTGAGTATTGCCCAAATTTTAATTTGGGAGGGTTTGGGTTGAATTTAGGTTACGTAATTCAAACAAATTTTGGGGTTGAAATTCAGATTGAATTCGAATTACGTAATTCGAACTGATTCGGGTTAGGATTCAAGTTGAGATTATTTAAGCTCGAAATCAACATGTTATTCGAAACTTGATACATACTACATATTATTTAACTAAAGTAACAATCAACAATTTCAAGCAAATGTTTTACATGAAGAACATATTATTTATTATTTAAAGTATAAAAATCAATATTTAATATAAAGACATAATAGGTAAATATTTAATATAAAACTGAACCAGAGATTAATCCCTAGCGTTTTAACTTGCAAATTATATTGCTATATTAATTTATATATTTATTTTTAAATATGTTT
Source organism: Ilex asprella (assembly GCA_023539305.1). Classification (NCBI taxonomy): domain Eukaryota; kingdom Viridiplantae; phylum Streptophyta; class Magnoliopsida; order Aquifoliales; family Aquifoliaceae; genus Ilex; species Ilex asprella. The sequence goes on along the minus strand of CM042195.1, from coordinate 2,232,589 downwards.
AGGTTGAGCCCGATTTAGAATTCGAGCTGAGCCCGATTTATATATTCGAGTTGAACCCGATAACTCGAGATCTCAACTCAAGTACTGTCCGAATTTAATCTGAGTTAGTATTTTTTCGTCTAGACTCAACTCAAGTATTAAAAACCTCAACTCAAACCTTATTTTTCTCGAGTTGGGTTCAGATTAAGTTGGGGTTAACCCACTCAAGTTACACCCCTAGTCCACCGCATAATCTAAACAAAGTTTTTCTTTACAATGTTCTGATTTTTTTTAGTTTCAAATTTAATTTTTTATGATTTTTGAATTGGTTCGAGCTCGACAGGGCCTATCACTCCAAAAACCACAACTCAATGCCTTGTCCATTGAGCTATCAAACCACCACGACGTTGCAAACCAAGCCGTTCATTACCCAGGGCCAGGGGATTGAAGTTATAATTAGGGTCGTGTTACCAGTAAAGTCGTGTTACTATACTGACACTAATGTTACTATAGCGAATTTTAACATATAATTACAAACCTTGAGACGTAAATTATGTAACATACATTTTAATATTCACAGTAACATCATAATTTTGTGCTCAGTAACACATCTAATTTTACAAAATAAAAGACAATAGTTTTTTTATAGTAATATCAACTTTCGAATGATTTTAGTGAAAATACGATTCGCAAATTAAAAATTTACAAAATGATAAATAGTAACACACAATCGACAGTTGAATTATAATACTCAACACCAATTGTGAATATCAAGACATCGAAATTTTGAACTCCATTTTTTGATTTATGTACAGTAACGTCAACTTTTTCCACTGTAACACAGACAATGAATACTCGATTGTTTTGAGCAACAAAAAAATCAACAAAATCGAAATCTATAATACTTTAATTTAGTACTAATGTATGAGTTTTCTTGAATCTTAGTTACAAGGTTAATGACCTCTTTGACAAAATTAAATCCCTAATTGTTTTTACTTTTTTACCATGTTACTATTTGTTTGTAAGCATGTTACTATTTTTTTAGTAATTATGTTACTGTATTTGTTGAGTATATTACTATTGTTCTTTTTTAAATATTAATATTTGTCGATGGAGTCCAAAGTAAACTGAAATAATAAATTGAAATTGTATTTTATGAAATATAATGAGTTTGAAATTTGTAAAGCTATACTCTTATCTTTTTAGTAAATAGTTCAGTCCTAATTTTTTTATAAAAAAAAACTCTTATTATTATGTTTTGTGCATATATCACGTTGAAATCGGTACTCAGACAGACAATTACCCTTACTTCACATTGAATAGAAATATGCCAGTAAAATATTTTTCATAAGATTTGAAATTCAAATTGAGGAGTATATATTATCTATCTTTTTCTTCTATTACTGTCATGTGTTTTTCTTTATTTCATGCGTCAAAGTCAAGATTACAAAGATTTTTGCCGGATTTGTTTAATTCAATTGCCGGAGTTGTTGAGTTCAACGTATACTCATTGTAATTTACTTTTTTTTTTAACATTGTTTTCGGAATGACTTTTTTTTTCTTTATTCATCCTTAAGTTTTTTTCTAATGCTTTGTATTCTTCTTTATTCATACTTTAATGTAGTGATCACAAATTTATTCATACTTTAAGTCGTAATTCTATGATCTTTGGAGTTTGATTTTGTTCTTGCTAATACGTCACAACATACTCATTGTAAGTGAATTCTTTACTTAATGTTGCTTTGTCAAATTGATTTTTTTTTGTTTTTCATGTTTCATTGTTCAGTTTCGAATATTAAACATGTTTTGGATATAATTTTTCTGGATGTATGTTGATTTTGTTGTTCTTATTCTTTATTTATTATTTATTTTGTGGTCTGCATGCATGCGTGTGTATTTTAGGCATAATGTTGTAAAAGTTTGTTTCGTGCAATTAGTATATGTTACTATTTTCATGTTAACGTTTTAGAATCAAAATTGTTTCGTTTGATTTGTTTTCCCAATCTATTCATTTTGTTAACAAAAAGCAGTATAGGACAACTTATTGATTTTATACAAGTATTGTTCTGAGAATGTTGTAATTCACATTTTGATGTTGTGGTACTTGGTATTTGTGAGAAATTAGATGTGTTGAGTTCCAGATATATTGTTTTGTCTTACGCGATTCTAAGACATGCAAATTGCGTTTTGCAAAATAATTTTGACCTAAAAAATGTATTTTTAATGGCACGTTCTATTTCAATGAGTTATGTTGATATTACAGTAGTTGTATGAGGGAATGACGTTTGCGAGTTTGAGAATGGGAAAGTTGGAAAAACATTGAATTATCTATTGAGGCATTATGATTCCGAAAATAATCTTCTCCCTCGTTATTGTTCCCACACTGAGAATGTTCTATTGATAGATGGATGGTCGAATTAAATAATAGAGATTGGTCAGATTGTTTAAGGTTGTGTATCTAATTTGTGGAATGTTTTATACAAATATGCAATTGAGATTAGTTTCCAATTTAAC
>CM042195.1:2116361-2215096 GCA_023539305.1 Ilex asprella | reverse complement strand
AAAATATAAAAGATGCATTTTGATATTGCAAGATCAACAAGTTTGCTAGGCTACACGTTGTCAATCAGGTCCAATTTGCTAACCTATGACCCAATCTCACAAAGCACACATAGACCCATGATTATGCAAACAGTTAAGTTCCCATTGTCATCAATAACAAGAACTGCTATCATTTTTTTAACTCTATTTTTCAAATCATTTTCTCATTCTAACAAAACATTAAATCAACCGGTCAAAGTATAGCAATGCCTGGTACAATAAGACTCTCTGAGAGTTACAGATCACCATTTAATACTCCATTAACGACAAACCTTGGTGGTGTAAACTTTGTCGCCGTTTTCGTTTATGTAGAATTGGAGATACATCTCTTAGCTGTTCTTCACCGGCTGTAACCACGAGAAAAGTCACATCACATGTATATTCGAATAAAGTTATTTATTATTATCTTCCTTTTCCGAAGAACAAACAACAGAAAATCCCAATCAGAATTTTTTTTTTTTCTTTGCATCAACCAAACAAGATGGTTCATATATGGGCCGTAGCTGAAGAGAGATAGAGATAGAGATAGAAACGCAACAAGCTTACCAGAGAGAAACACAAACACGTATTGTTCTCTTTGCGATTTTCACTCTTCTAGCGTTAAACCCCAAACCGCAGAAACCCTAGCATACTGATTTCGTAGTGTACTTTATACCAGAGAGAGAGAGAGAGCGCGAAAGGACACTCTTGTCCTACCGCACCCCAATACAGTATCGCGGCTGTAGGGACAAAGGGGTCCTTTAATAATGAGGGGCAGTGTAGTGAATTTCAGCAATGGTACTTTGCAACTAATTTTCGATTTAATTTGCTGACAGTGAACTTCCCAATTATATTCGGATGGCATGATATTTATCACTTAATTATTTAAATTTTTTGATATTTAAAATATTATATACAGATTTCTTGAAAATTATATACGTGTAATACTTAAATTTCAGTCGTTAATAAATTATACTTAGATCCCATAAAATTTATAGATATATAATATTTAAACCCCTTAAATTTAAAATATTATGCACGTACAAATTTTAGGAGTTTGTATATAATATTTTAAAGTCAGTGGTACGAGTATAATTCTCCCTAATCAAAATTTGTTGTCAATTCAACGATCAAGATAAATTATGTTAATAAGTTAGGTCTAAATAATATTATTGATTAATCTTTAATTTTTTTTAGTTGAGTTCTATTAAAACTGGTTGGAGAGAATTAACAAATAATGGTTAAATACATGCACAAACGGGAAAAAAAAAACTTTTTATGTGATCCTATTACACATTAACGAGTGGCAAAAATTTAGAGAGTTTTATCTTTTCTTCTCAAATTATTATGGTACTTGTAAGAATCAATAGATTTATTGAAATTTTTAGGGTTGGTATTTTTCGTGAATCAAACAAACCTAAAGTAAAATTTAAATTTGGATAAAAAAACTCTTAAAAATCTTATCTAATGCTAGACTCATACTCATATCAAATGAAGAAATAATTTTTTCTACTCAAATCCCTACCCAAAATTTTAATAGTGAGATTTAGCTATCCTTTCAAAATCTAATGGTCAAATTGACATTTTTTTAAATTCGAATTTGTCTTCGTTTAAATTTTGGATTGTCTTTCTTTAAATTTTAGTTTATCCATTGGAAATATCTATATCAAATCAAATTTTTTTTGCCATTTTTTTACTTATATTTGGGTAAGAATTTGAGTTTTTATTGGAAATAGTCTTGTCTTTTTAAAAATAAAAATTTAATTTAAAAAATGACAAAAAATTTGATTTGATATAGACCTCTTTAATGGAAAAACTAAAATTTAAAGAAAGACAACCATAAATTAAAATCAGAATAAATTCAAACTCAAAAGAGGATCAATTTAATCATAAAATATTTAGAGGATGGTGAAATCTAACATTAAAGATTTAAGTAAAACATTAAGTTTCTCTTAATTTGTTATGGGTTAGAATATAAAGTTAAAGAAGATTTAAAAATATATATTTAATTTTTAAAAGGATAAGAAAGGATTTGAGATGCTTACGATGAAATTGGGGGTATGGCCTGGGTGATGGGGAGGTGGGAGTAGAGGGTGATTAAAAAAAAAGGGTAGACCACATTAAAATATTTTTATTTATTTAAAAGGATAATGTGAGAAAATTATCATTTTTTGTATATTTTATGGCAAAATAGAATCTTTCTTATATTACAAAGTTATGTGTGATCAGCTAGTATTCAAACAAGGCGAACATGTGCCGTACTAGAAAGTTACCGTTGGACATTGGTTTTTTCAAGCACCGACAATCAACGAAATTGGCGCCCTAATTGTTCGATCATCCCTATTATATAAGTAACGTAGCATTGCAAAGTATTTCTGTATGGATTACAGGTCAACTAATGTATACAACAATCTTTGTAGGGTTTCCGTCTTGGGTTTTTTGCATATTCTCAAAGGAGAACTGGAGAAGCGTATGAGTTTGAACAATATGGAGATCTTGATCCGTTTAATGTTCTTGATCTCTATCAAAGTATGAGGTATTATCGTTTGATCATCACATAGCGATCCGATCTCGCTGCCTGATGATTTGTTTTTTTTTTTCGTAGACATCTTCTGATTCTGACGTTTTCAGGTTTGGGCTTTTCACATTCTTGAATGATGTGTATAGGTTTGATTAATGCGGATATTGAACCGTTTGAGCTTCTTGATCTCTATCAAAGTGTGAGGTACTATCGTTTGATCATCACATAGCAATCTTTATTTTCTTGATTTTTATTATCTTTTTTGGGAACCAACAATTTGGCGGTAATTCGATATCTCTGCATGTTGGATTGTGTTTTTGCAGATATCCTATGGTTCTATGGTGTTTAGTCTTGGGCTTTGCATATTCTTGAATGAGATGCTTATGGGTTTGAACAATACAAACTGATAGTGATCCCTTCAAGCTTTTTGATCTGTATCAAGGTATGGGGATTATCATTTGGCCATCGCATAGCAATCTGTCTTTCCTTGATTTTTTTTTGTGTAATTTTTTTTCTTTTTGGGGAACCAACAATTTGGAAGTAATCCAATCTTTCTGCAGGTTGGTTTGTATTTTTCTGATATCTTATGATTCTAAGGTTTTCAGCCTTGAGCTTTGCATATTCTTAAATGAGATGCATATGAGTTTGAACAATACAAATCTTGATCCTTTCAGGTTTTTTAAATCTCTATTAAGGTGTGGTGATTATTGCTTGGCCATCACATAGCAATATTTCTTTCTTTCCTTTTTTTTGATTTTTTTTGCAAGGACACAACAATTTGGAGTTAATTCCAATCCCATCCATGTGCCTGTTGATTTGGCTTTTTAGCAGTTTTGATAAGGTTTTCAGTCTTGGGCTTTGCATATTCTTGAATGAGATGCATATGAGTTTAAATAATTCGAATCTTAAAGGGCTGCATATGGGTTTGAACAATACGAATCTTGATCCCTTTAATCTTCTTGACCTACATCAAAACACAAGGTGTTATTGTTTGAACATCACATAACAATCTTTCTTTCCTTCCATTTTTTTGGTTTTATTTTTAGATTATTTTTCTTTTAGAATCATGCATTCTGAAATCTTGATTATAGAGGTAGCCTTTTGGTGTGCCCTTCTATGGGTTCAGGCTTCTAGACCACATCACTGTTTTTGCTTATTTATTCTATGTTTTTTAAAGGCAGATATCTTTGTTTGGCCTTTATGGTGAAATCTGATATTGAGACGGTAGGACTTTTAATTGTTTAGGAAATAAAGAAATTTATAATGGATTTGGCTTTTGGAATGTGTTAAGTTATATAGATGTTTGTTTCTCTGTATGTGGTTCTCCCTCAACATAAACGTACACAATAAACATACATGCAGACATGTGTACATTTGATACATTGAATGCTCTCTGCGATGTTTCACCTTATCAATGCAGGATACATGCATTTAGTCCGTTATTTGTTTGTGGGGCTAAACAAATATCAGTTTTGGAATGAAATGTTTGTTAGTTGAGTTTGTATATATGGCATCTTAATCTTAAGGGAAAGGAATGCATTCAGCAAGGTGTTGGTTTCAAAGGCTTCAACCACGAGATCATTTGAGGTTATCAACCAATAAGAAGGAACCCATGGCTTCTGGAAGAGAAGAGCCAAAGCCACTGTCGGATGAAGAATTCTATAATATTACGAAGCAAAAGGCTGTGGCAACAGCAAAGGAGTATATGCAAAACCATTACAAAGAAGCAAATGAAGAACTTACGTGAGAGGAAAGAGCAACATGGCATGTGTGTATGGGATCATCTAGCAGAATTTTGTTGGTAGGATGGTAGAGTTGGACTGTAATTCTTTCACAATGAAGAAATATGTGATTTTTCCTTTTGTTTTTTTTCAAATAGACGAAATTTACAGGAAAAGAAGTTGGCTGATGTTAAATTTTCAGAGGAAGATCAAAAAAAACCTGTTAGAATTGTTAGTGAAGAAGGAAGCTGAACATGAGCATGTGCGTTTCAAATGTGCAAAATAGATGTTGATTAATTTGAGTTACTAACCATGGAAGGAAAAGGTGCATTTTGGCAAGGTAAACATCTTCATCTTCATTGTATTAGATGATGCTTGTTTTGCTCGTGTTTTAGTATTCAGTTGTTTTAATGTATTAATTTACAATTTTGTGTTGACCTTTCCTGTAGTTAGTAAATCCTTGTGTTAGTCTTAATTATTGTTTTCTCTTCTATTTCTTCTTGGTTTTGGTAGCTAGTTAAGAATTGATAGTGAAAATGTTTATCAATGATTTAACTAAATCCAATTAACGAACATAGATGCAACTGACTGTTTATTACAGCTATTTGCTCACATCTTAAGGAACATATTCAATTGCATGTGTCTGGTTTATTTTCAGGTTTTGTCAAACAACCGAGAATTTTTTAGGGTTGTGGTTGCCCTATTTGTTTGGTATGACTTTTTGTGTTTGAGTGATGTTATTGAAATTGATATGAGATGACTAGTTTCAATATATTTCCGAACAGTCAAAACAATCTAATTTACCTTATTCTGCATTGACATAAATGAATTAAGAACAGTATTGTTCTGCAGGTGGTCACGTGCTATCATGTATGCTTGTGGGGTATCCACCTTTCTATTCTGATGATCTTATGTCGACATGTAGAAAGGTAAACATACTAAATGCTCTCATTCAACATGTATTTCTTTATCTTCTTATTTTCTTATGCTAATTCTGGATAGTTTGATTGATGATGAAGCGCGGCCCGGGGGGGGAGGTGGGAATGGAGCTGAATAGACTGTCGTATTCTCATTTTTATATTTTCTATGTTTGAGTGGCTACGTTTTTATATTCACTGTTTAGCACATTAAATAAAGTGTCATTGTGTGTTCCCTTTCCCTAAAAATATCTCTCATTTATAATAAAACCTTTGCCATCATGTGGTGCACTGATAAGATGCTCAGATGTGTGTTTGAGTTTTAGGGCAGCCGTCACCTAAGGTACTTTGCATTGGCAGGACCAACACCGTAATGGTTTTGGTACGCCCGAAGCAAAAAATTGCATAAGTAATTATGAATTGTGAATCTTGTTTGTTCAATGCCAATGAACCTGAAACAAGTGTGACAAAATTGTATTTTATAATGATACCTGAGTATACGTTTTGAATACCCTGGATGATAATTTTTACTTGGATTTTTCCTTTTTCAGAGCATGAGCCCAGTCACAGTGATAAACTTGCTCCATTGTGACCTAGGCATCATAGGCTCAAGACACGAAAACATTCTCTCCGCATGCTAGGTAAGTCTATATATATCTAACCTTTCACACACCTGTAGTAGCAGGATCCACAGTGATTAAGAAATATGCAAGCCCACCAGAAGTTTAACATGAGGGGTTCAATCCACAAGCAGCTCTTAGTCAGATCTTTCTATTCTCTGTATCTGTATAATTTTTAATCTCTATATTTCCAGTGAGTTACTAATGAAAATATTTTGTGCTGATGTTAAGGTGCTTTACAAATTGCCCTGTATTTCTCATTCTACACTTAATTTGATTTTCCATCCTTTTTTTATGATTTGAATTTTTAATTTTGCAAAAAAGGCTGGTGAATCTATACTTTGATCCTCTAATCCCAAAACCTAAGCTTTCTTAGCGTAATGCAGATAATAAACTGGAGGACATATTTAAAGTTCCTTGGAGAAGCAAAGCTATCTTTAGAAGCACAAGATCTTGTCAGTAAAACTGCTTTGCAAGGTCAACCAGAGGCTCAGTTCAAAAGATGAAGATGAAATAAAAGCATTGTATGGTGTGTCCTATTCTATGTTCTTGGATCTGTTCCTTGAGTTGCCAATGAAGTGAATTACCTATTTGCTTTTATGTGTCAGGCTTATCCATGTATTGATCGCAACAAAACATATCAAATGGAAGCTGCATTCATTCCTGAGGTTAATGATGAGTTGGACTCAAAACTTTGAAAAGTTTGAGGAGGTATTTGTTTCTTGTTTTTTCCAACTTTTCATGTCTTTTCCTTGTTACTGTTCACATTCGGAAAATCATTCTCAGACTTCATCAAGAGCTGGTCCAGTAAGCTCACTTGCACAACTTCATGACTTATCACTAGGAAATTTTCCAAGTGTCGGGTGCTACTTCAAATTTCATGAACAGTATTTTTGAGTGTTAGTATTTCTGTTACATTTCAATTGTACGGGATACTAACTGTTAGGCATTTATAGTGGATTGACTTTCTTACTTCTGCCAGAGAGTTAACAAGAAGCTTTTTTGCTATTTTGAGACGATACTATAGATTGAATATTAAAATGGCTGCTGCAAGTATGAGTGATGTTGAAAGTTAATAAACTTGAAAATTTGTTTCGTCCTCCAATTTTTTTCTTATAAGATTTTGGGGAATAGGAGCCAACAGTAAATGGGATCATCAAGGATCGAAATTTTGTTTCAAAGTACCGTTTCGGTCAGCTCAAAAACAAAAACAAAAACGTTTTGGAATCGCAGAAAAAATATAAAAATACGTGGAAACACAAATAAAATTCATTTATTTATAAAGATAAGTTAAATAATTGACATATTTATTGGGTTAATATCTATTTATACAAGAATAAATTTAAATTGGAAGAAAAAAATGGCTTGACATAAGGCGAAAATCACTTAAATTAGTTTCAAACACTTAATTTTCATCAAATAAACACATTTTATTTAATGTTAAGGTCTCATAATACATATAAAATGCTAATGAGTACATACTTACATGGCTACATCCACCCTCTATGGAGTGTCGAGCAGACTCATACATCAGTGTAGGCTTTGGGTAGCTACTTAGAGAAACTCCATATGTTATATAAATATGATGATAATAGTTACTCCAACTCATATTATTACGATAATATGAATTATACTCTCTCCCAAACCTCTGCAACACTATATCCAATTTCTTGGGGAACGAATGCATCAGTCCCTAGCCAACCTTCATCTTGTCTATATGAGGAGGATGTTTGGGAGTCATAGCCAGATCCATAACCATATGTTGAGGATCCATATTCGTATTCTCTTGTGTTATATCCCGATCCATAATCATACGAGGAAATGTCATGCCAAGAACCATAATCATTTGAAGACGACGCACAATAATTACGGTGTTCACTTCCACTTCCAATTATACTCATAGTAGAAAAACCATCATTAGTCATATCAGTTTCATGCCTCATAGCATCTATACCACGTGGAGTGATCAGATTTTGAGTACGCTCACGTTGACGATCTCGAGTTGATTTTGAGTGTTGTTCATATTGAAGCATTCGTCGAGATTCATGATCTTCATCTTGTGTAGCATGTGTAAATTCTTCCTCTACAGTGAATACAATTTTATGTGGACTTTGGCTCCTCGTACCTCCGTCACCACCACTTCCATGTCCATGGCTCTCACCACCTTTGCTGTCACCATCTCCATTACCACCACCACCACCACTATTATCTTCATCATTATCTTCCATCATCATCATTGCTTCCATCACCACTATGATCATCCTCAGTACTACTAGTGACAATGATGGGTTGCTTACGTCTTGGTGGACCTCTCATTAGTCTGTCAAACTCTTTATCATCCATTGCTTTACTTGTCATTCTCTACTTATTTTAGATCTTGATTTTCGTGGTGGCACAACACCTTGACTTAGGCCTATGCCTCCATCGTCATCGAAAAAATGATTTGCCCGCGTTGCTAGGAAAATGTTTGGTCTTGTTGGTTGTCTATCATCATCAAGTTCATCTAAAAATGCATCACTAGGATCATCTAACCACTTCGAAATACCTTCGTCTTCTTTAAAAATAGTGGTTAAGTCTATAGGTTTGAATTCATACCCTTTTTTATCCTTCATAAGGTACTTTAACTTCAACCTCATGTTATATTGTGCAAACACCAGCCTTTCTAACTTTTGATAATTGAGTCAATTCTGCACTTTAGTATGAGTGAGAGCAAATGTGCTCCACTGTCTCTCACAACCACTAGATGAAGTTGTTTGCGACAATATTCTCATAGCAATCTTTCTCAAATTTGGAGCATCAGTGTTATAAATAAACTACCATTCAGCTGCATAACAATAAGAAGCATATTAAAACCTTAAAAGAAAAATATAAATAAAAAATCATGAGAATAAAATATAAGTGTGTAAATATTCTACTTAATTACCTGGCATGGCCTCCCGAAATATTTTTACGTAAATATCACGGATATGTTGATGCTATATATTAATTTAGTACATTTATAAACTGAGATTGAAATACTAAAGGATTACCTCTGCAAGGGCTTCAACAGCGTTGTTGGATATGTCTCTAATCTAGACACAAAGATCCGAAGCGAACCCAACAAACTTTCTGACACACCAACATCTTTTTCATAATGGTATGTGGGGTTTAAGTAATAAGCTACACAATATAAATAATGATAACACTTATAAATGATAACATCTAAAATGATAACACTTATCAATAATAAAAATATAAATTGGTAAACAATAAGTTTACCTGTCTATGAATATGTTGAATGATTTATTTTTTTCATCGAACATCAATGATGTCAATATTTTTTGCACGATTTAGGAGCCGCGTCTTTGACTGTTTGTTTTGCTCGTATCATTGCTTCATATACATATGATATTGTTACTTTTTTTTCCTCATCTATTATTCTTAGAACTCTTACAATAGGTGTGCATATTCAACACATTTTTGGCGTTCTTTCAAAACTTAGGATTTAGAATCGTCCCTTGAATTCGCTTTCCAACTGGATCTTTTGTTGCTGCAGTCCTAGACCAATCTTTTGAAGTAAACATCATTTACAAGTCATTTCTCTGTTCCAAAATACTTTGTAGGACAATATAATTAGTGACAAATCTTGTTTGCCCTGGCCGAATCAATTCTCCCGAACAAAATATTCTCATTATATCCAAGACTCTATTATGATTATAGATAAAATTGGATTCTCTTTTTGCTTGCTCTAACACATTGTGAACCGTTTCAATCTTGGAAAAATCATGCAAAATTAATCTAGAGAGTGGGCAGCACAAGGAGTCCAATATAAGTATGGTCTTATTTCCATCAATATTTCACCAGTTTTTTTGTATGCACTGCCATTGTCTGTAATAATGTGAACCACATATTTCTCTCCAATCTCCTCAACAACTGTATCCATCAACCCTACAATATAGTTAGCATCCTTGTCATGGGCAAAACTATCAATTGATTTGTGAAAGACAACTTTTCCATCACAAAATATGAAGAAGTTAATGATAGATAATCTTGTGTTAGATGTCCATCCATCACACATGATTGTCACTCTGTAAATCTCCCACTTCTTTTTGAACTGGTCAATATATTCTTTAAAACAAGATGTCCATCCATCACACATGATACGTATGTTTTTAAGCACAAAGGGAAAACCATCAAGTTAAAACTTACAAAACTCTCAGAAGGTAATAATTCAAAGTATAGGTTATCTTCCCAGATAATTCACAAGAAAGACCTTCACATCTTGACCCATAGAGAATATGAAAAAGAGAGAAAAAAGTCTGTCGTAGTGATAGCTCTAGTTGTCAAAGAAGTTTTTAAAAGTCCTTTGGAATCTAAGGACGATCTTTTGCCTAAGGTTGATAGTCTATTGAGAGAGTTCCATGATGTGATCCCTGAGGAACTACCTGATGAGTTGCCACCCATGAGAGATGTTCAGCATGTTATTGACTTAGTTCTAGGATCTCAGTTGCATAATCTTCCCCATTAACGTATGAATCTCTCTGAGCGTGCTGAACTCCAAAGACAAGTAGATAGACTTTTGCAAAAAGGGTTTGTTTGTCATAGTTTTAGTCTATGTGTTGTCCCAGCTTTGTTGACCCCCTAAGAAAGATGACTCTTGAAGAATGTGTGTTGATAGCCGTGTCATTAACAAAATTACAGTCAAGTATCGATTTTCTATACCGAGACTTGAAGATATGCTTAACCTTTTGGCCGGTGCACATTAGTTTTCCAAAATAAATTCGCGCAGTGGTTATCATTAAATCCGAATTAGACAAGGAGATGAATTGAAAACCGCCTTTAAAACCCAGGATGGACTTTATGAGTGGTTGGTTATGCCTTTTGGATTGTCTAATGCACCTAGCACATTTATGAGGGTTATAACTCAGATATTACGTCATTCCTTAGGAAAATTTGTGGTGGTCTATTTTGATGACATCTTGATCTACAGTCGGTCTAAAGAAGAGCATTTTGATTATCTTCAACATGTTTTTCAGACATTACGTGTGAAAAAATTCTATGCAAACCTTAAGAAGTGCTCATTTATGCAAATTTAAGTGGTTTTTCTTGGATTTGTTATTTTTGCACATGGTATTGCAGCTGATTCAGAAAATTTGTGCTAGTAGGAATTGGCTAGTGCTAAGAATAATTTTTGAGGTTCGAAGTTTTCATGGTTTGGCCACCTTTTATAGACGATTTATTAAGGGGTTTAGTTCTATTATGGCTCCAATCACAAAATACATGAAAAAATGGGAGTTCAATGAACTCTTGTTGCAATTAAAGTCTTTCAAGAAGTTAAGCACAAGATAACAGAGACACCCGTCCTTCGACACCTAGATTTTTCTAAGGTGTTTGAGGTTGTATGTGATGCATCTGGTGTAGGGATAGGTGGTGTTTTGAGTCAAGAGGGTTATCCTATTGCTTACTTCAGTGAACAACTTAATGAAGCTAAACAACGATACTCTACATATGATAAAGAGTTCTATGTTGTGATACAAACTCTTTGCCATTTGAGGTATTATCTATTGCCATCTGAGTTTGTGTTGTATTCTGATCATCCGGCATTGAAATACCTTCACTCCCAGAGAAAATTGAGTGTTAGGTACGTTAGGTGGGTTGAGTTCCTTCAGGAGTATACTTTTGTTCTTCACCACTAAGTGGGCATTGAAAACAAGCATGCGGATGCTCTTAGCCGTATAGTTGTTGTTTTATAGACTATGAGTGTTCATATGATCGGCTTTGACAGGATTAGAGATGAGTATACCTCTTGTCCTGACTTTGGTATCATTTTCAAGATGTTCAAGCTGGTAATCGTCATGAGTACATTGACTTTCTCCTTAGAGGGTCGCGTTTATGTATTCCCTTTACTTCACTTAGGGATTTCTTGATTTGAGAATTACATGCGGAAGGTCTGATGATAGGTTTTATTGGCCCACTTTGAGGCGTGACATTATTAGGATAGTGTCATAGTATAGCACTTGTCAGTTATCAAAGGCTAGGAAACAAAACACTGAGTTGTACACACCATTACCAGTTCCACTTACACCATGGAGAGACCTTAGTATGGATTTTATGTTAGGATTGCCTAAAACAGCCCGTAATCATGATTCCATTCTAGTTGTCGTGGATCGGTGTTTTAAGATGACCCATTTTATTCCTTGCACTAAGTCTACTGATGCCTCACATGTAGCAAAATTATTTTTTCGAGAGGTTGTCCGACTACATGGGTTGCGTATTTTCATTGTGTCTATAAGGATGTCAAGTTTGTGAGTTATTTTGAAAAGCACTTTGAAAACTCTTTGGGACTAGTCTTAAGTTTTTCTTTGCCTTTCATTCTCAAACTGATGGTCAAACTGAGGTTGTCGATCGTAGTTTGTGAGATTTGTTTAAGTGTCTAGTGGGTGAGAAGATGGAAAATTGAGATTTGTTGTTCAGCCTACTGCTGAATTTGCCTATAATAACTCAGTCAATAGGTTGACTGGTAGATTCGTTTTTGAGATTGTTTATGGTCATTCTCCTAGACAGCCTATTGACTTATTACCTTTACCTCCTGATTCCTGCCCTTCACACTCAGCCGAAGCTTATGCCTAGCATATTCATGGCTTGTATGTCGATATAAGACAGAACATTACATTAAGTAATTAGAATTATAAATTGGTTGCAGATGTTCACTGTAGGAATAAAAAATTTACTGTGGGAGATTATGTTATGGTTCGTGTGCGTCTTGAACGTTACCTAAAAAAATCTTTCAAAAAGTTACATGTTCGAGCCACTGGTCTTTTTTTATTCTTCGTAAGCTTGGACCTAATGCATATCAACTTGATTTACCCTTCGAATATGAGTATTAATCTTATTTTCAATGTGGATGACTTGTTTCCTTATCATGGTACTTTTGAGCCTCCAGGTGTTCCTACAGGTGGAGTTGCTTCGTCATCCGCATCACCTGCATTTCTTATTCTTCCACTGTTTCCACCACAGCTGCATGACCAGATTGCAAATGTACTTGACGATCAGATTGTAGGCTCCTCGGATGGAGGATATCGTCGTTATCTTGTTTGGTGGAGAGATCATCCAGACACTGATGCTTCATGGATTATTGAGGAGGAGTTTCGTTGGCTTGACCCTGATCTTCTTGAGCATTATCATGATTGTATCTCTCCGGACGTGAGTTCTTTTCAGCCGGGGGAAATGATAGGAATCGAATTATATTTCGTCATATTAGGCGCAGACATAGGGATTAAGAGTTTTTTGTTATTTTGATTTTCAGGGACTTAGTTGTTATTTTGACTATATATTTATTTTAGGGTTTGTGCTCTCTTTATATATATAGGGGATATGGTATTTGTTTTAGCAGACTTTAATTATTATTGAATATTAATATTACTTCCTCCTCAAATTCTTTCTCATTTCTCATCCTTTTTTCTTCTCTTTTCATCCTTAATTTTTTCCTTCCTAGTCTACATCAACTTGGGCCATGAGTTTGATAAACTTGATCCTCGTGCTACCAAATGTGTTTTCCTAGGATACTCTCTCACATAGAAGGGATATCGTTGCTATAGTTCGTTTTCTCATCGATACTTTATTAGTGTTGATGTTACATTTGATGAACCGGTTTCGTATTTTCTGACACTTACTCAGCCTTTGGATCTGCATTTTAGGTCGTCCCTTATACCACCACCCCTTCTCTTATTGTTAGATATTCTACTGCCCACTATGCAACCATCTACTTCTCCACTCCGTGTATATTCTCGTCATCCTTGACCTTCGATTAAGGTGCCTGTATTGTCTCCCTTACTGTCTCCTGATCCTGGTTCATCAGGTACTTTTGACTCTTTACCTATTGCTTTTCGGAAGGGTACTCGTTCGTGTGTTACTAATCATCCCATTAGTCATTTTGTTTCATATGATACCTTATCTCCTGGTTTTTCTTGTTTTATCTCTCAACTGTCTACCATCTCTACTCCTAAGTACTTACGGGTTGCTTTGTCTGATCCGGGTTGGAGGAAAGTTATGGAGGTGGAGATGGATGTTTTACATCAGAATGGGACTTGTGATCTTGTTCTTTTACCTCCTGGTAAATGGACTGTGGGATGTCATTGGGTATATATTGTTAAGTTTAATCCGGGTGGTTCTGTGGAGTGTGTCAAAGTCCGTCTTGTTGCTAAGGGCTTTTACTCAGACCTATGGGTTTTATTATGAAAAGACTTTCTCTCTCGTTGCCAAAATCTCTTCTATTCGTATATTGATTTATTTGGTTGCTAAACTTGATTGGCCCTTATTTTAGCTAAATATCAAGAATGTCTTCTTGCATGGTGACTTGGTTGAAGAGGTCTATATGGTTTACTGCTCAGGGAGAGTACTGTAAGCATGTATGTCGGTTAAAGAAGTCTCTGTATGGTTTGAAGCAGTCACCAAGGGCATGATTTGGTAAGTTTTCAGATACAGTTTTAAAGTTTGGTCTTCTTCGATGTCAGACAGATCATTATGTGTTTCATAGACAGACGGATGTCGGATATGTTATATTGGTGGTTTATGTAGATATGATATTGTGATTATTGAAAATGATTATGAGGGAATTGTCAAGTTGAAAACTTTCATGCAAGATCGATTTCATACTAGAAAAACTCAGATATTTCTTAGGTATTGAAGTTGCAAGATCTAAACAGGATATTTGTTTATCCAAGAGGAAATATGTACTTGATATGCTAGAGGAAGCTGGTTTGCGGGGTGGTAGACTAATTGATGTTCCCATGAATTCGAATCAGAAATTGTTGAAGGATGATGGTGCATTATTTGAGAATCCGAGTCGGTATCGTAAGTTGGTTGGGAAGCTCAATTATCTCACTATTACTTGACCGGATATTTACTATGCAATTAGTATTGCAAGCCAGTTAATGAGTTGCCCTAGAGTACCACATTGTGAGGTAGTTACTCGTATTTTGTGATATCTCAAATGTGCTTTTGGTCTTGGACTGTTATATGGAGCTAATTGTCATCTTAGAGTGGAAGGTTTTTCAGATGCTGATTGGGTAGACTCTCTTTCTGATTGGATATCAACCATTGGTTATTGTACATTCTTAGGAGGTAAAATTGTCTCATAGAAAAGTAAAAAACAAACCGTGGTAGCAAGGTCCAGTGCTGAGACTGAGTATAGAGTAATGACACATATAACCAGTGAGTTGACGTGACTAGTACACTTTCTCCAGGAAATTGACTTTCCAGTTCAACTTCCTTTACAGTTTTTGTGTGATAATCAGATAACTATTCATATTGCTGCTACTCTAGTATTTCGTGAGAAAATCAATCATATTAAGGGTGATTGTCATTTTATTCGAGACAAGATAGTAGCTGGAGATATTATGACTCTATTTGTGAGATCTGATGATCAACTTGCGGATATGTTTACCAAAGCATTGAGTCGTACACGTCTTACAACCATTTGTTCCAAGCTTGAATTATATGATATATATAATCCAACTTGAGGGGGAGTGTTAAGAGTGTTTGGACATTGTGTAAATATTAGTTAATTGTAATAAGTATACCACTAGAGGGTGTACACGTTTTTTGTATGACTACGAGTTAAATATAAATACAAGTGGTTTGTGAGATGTAGGTCAAGTTTTTGACCACTATCCGTCTTTCTCTAATATTGTGTTAAATCACTAAACTTAACAATTTTTTTTTTAAGAAAGTGAGAAAATAGTTAAGTTTAGTGCAACAAAATACAATCATTGACAATTGAAGTACACTGCACAATGATATCATAGAGTGGCTAATACTAGGGGTGAAAATTGATCCGAGCTACTCCGGTTTGGCTCAAATTTAGCTCATTTTGAACTCGATTCGAATAAAGAACTCAAACTATTTTTTAGGCTCGTTTAGAAAACGAGTCCTTAAGTTCAGTTTGAACTCGCAAAATTCGGCTCGTTTATATGTAAAATAGTCGATCTCGCTTGGCTCGAGTTAGGCTTGGACTCATTCATATAGAAAACGAGCCAAAGTTAAACAATTTTTAGCTTCCTTTTGAAAAACGAACTGGTGAAGCTCCGGCTTGAAATTGTTTGTTCGGCTTGTTTACCACCCATAGCTAAAACCATTATATTTCTGTTCATCTAAGTGCTGACCTGCTATTTTCAGGATGAGAAGGGTGGAGTGGACAAAGCTATGGAAGATTAGTGTAAGTTCCTGAGTGAGTTTGAGGAGTGGAACTGACAGCCATACCAAGCCCAGCTCCGAAAATGTCATATTCGTTGTGTGAAAACTCTCTGGCTATAGCAGGATCAGAGAGCGATATGTGGTATGTTGTCTCACCTTCACCTTAATTAGATTGATATTTAAACTCAAACCTCTGACTTCTTCTTCATACAATTGAACACTTGTGATCATTCTATTTCGGGCACAGTACCATGGCATTGTTTGGGCATCTATTTCCTGTCTTATTTAAGGTGGTTGTTCTTTTATACTGATTAATACTTGTGATTGTTCCATTCCGGGCACACTACCATGATATACTGTTTGGGCATCGCTTTCATGGCTTATTAAGGTGGGTAATAAATTACTATGAAGTGCCATTTGTCATGATAGGAAGACAATGTAGTGTCATTATCATTTACCAGGTCTTACTTTCTTCAACATTTGAGGACCTATAGTATCACTGAGCTAAATGTTGCACATATCTTATTAAGATTAAGGGCTTCTAGATCCCTAATGTTTTGGACATTCTCAGTTTTGGACATTTTAGACAAAATTATACTTCAGATGCCTTCAACCCATATAGAATTTAGTCATTGCTATAAACAACCCTGTCATTTCTGCTGTCCTCTTAGTGGAAAGTTGAAGCAGGCAAGAGAAATCCCAACACATAAATCAAAGAAACCTCCGCCTTCCAAAAAAAAAAGAAATTCCAAGTAAATGTCGATTTTCATCTTCTCCACCAAAAGACGGAAAAACCCTGTATGTCTATTTACCAAATTATCGTTCTTTCCCTGGCAGTGGAGTTTAAACTCGCATATACGAGTTTAGAAGTGAGTTATTATGGGTAAACATCAGTAGTTTAAAATAGTGGTAGATATAAAATGGAATAGAGGAGCATGTTACACAGACTTAAAAACCTGATTTGATGATGTGACTGTTACATTTATCATTAATTTAACTGTGGGTTCCAGTATTTATTTGAACCTACTACCAATTCAATGGTAGTGATTTATCAAGTCATTTTTAAAAAAAAAAAATCTATGTAGCATTACTCATATGAAATTGAGTTTAAGAATTATGTAGGTTTGGACTAGAAAAAATTCTTAAAACTGTGGCCCTTGGCTCCCCTGACATTTTCAAAGCCCTATAGCTATAGTTTTTGCTTGGCTGTGATATGTCAGTTAGAACAACTGTATCTTTGCTGTTGGTTGAAATGCCTTATTCAGTAGAAAAACTACAACACAAGAGACCAACATTATGAACAGGAAGGCCTTAACTTTGACCAGACTCCATGGAAAATACTATCTCAAAAACATCTGAGATTTGAAGCTCCAGAAATATATATTGCAGTGGATATAGGTGGGTTCATAACCCTTAGGGTGGTTCAGTGAGTCTGGTATCACTATCAGGTAACTCATAGATTTTAGGTTTAACACTTTTCATATTCTCTAAGGGTTAGCCACCCTTATTCTTTAGAGGACATATTATAAATCCGCTCGAACTACGGGGGCCGTATCCGAGTTCGAGGAAGTAATCGACGTAAGTCTAAACACCTAGTAGCCATAAAAAAACAAGTAGGGTTTATGACCAGGTCCAAATTCCTTCTAGTATGTCTTTGTTTGATAATAGAGATCACCCATACTCATTTCTATATCAGGATCCAGATTTAAAGTTGTCAATGCCTATGATTTGAGAAAATCTTTCTACTGACGAGGGCATTTGAATCCTCATGTAACTATTGTGGAACTCTATCTTTACATATTATGACATGAGAAACGAGTTTACAATCCGTTCTCTATTTTTTTTAATGATAAATCAATCATTTATCGAGTGTTGTTAAGTGGGTTCCACCAGAATTTGTGCCGGATAATCTACCTTTAAAAAATCTTGAAAAACATACACCAGAATTTGTGCTGGGTAGTATACTAAAACAAAATTAAAAGATATACTGCAAAATATTAGGATATAGAAGCAATAGATTAAACATTGCCATCTCAGACACTGTTGTACCAAATGAGACTTTCTGGCACTACTTGTGTGTTTTTCAAACAAGGGGTCAGTCTAGGTTTCATTTTGCTAGACAATATGACCCTCATGACGTTGACAGCCACTTAATTAATTTTATTGAAATATAATAGTAAAAGGAACTGTTTTGGCCTGCATAATTTTAATAAAAAAAAACCTGCATAAAACTCCAGGTTATGTGACTTATGAGTGACTAAAGAGGGGTATATGTTTATCCATCACCATGTATATGTGTGTGTTTGTCTGTGTTTTAATGCCTATTTCACCATGGCACATAATTTACATAATATTGGCTATTGAATGGTTTTATTTGTGACCTCCTTAACTGTTTGTGTCGCTCTCTTAGGGTAAAAAATGTTAGTGATGAAACTTTCGATTTGCTTGTTTGTAATTAGAAAATCGTTCCGACCACATGCCTATTGAAGTTATAGGGTGTAACACAACACCCGGATAAACACAGTCGTGCTAAAATAGCATTGTGGGTGTTTACCCTTAATCAACTCGGATTTAGGACCGTGTGTGGTGTGTGAATGTGTTAACTTATTTAGAATACAATTTGAGAAGCATAGCATTACTCTTGTTTCTAGGTATCTTACCTCTCACCAAGCATCTCCTTTCAACTTTTCAGTCCTCTCCTAGGTTCTTGCTTCAACACATAAAGGAGATGTACAACCTCAGTGATTGTGTGTTTGAGAGAGCTAGAGACGGAGAGAGAATTTTTTTTTGAAGAAAATAAATTTTGGGATAATGTGGATTTTTTTTCAAAAGATTTGAATATAAAATTAAGTTTATTAATTAGAAAAATTTATATTAATCAAGTATTTTACCTATTTTTTACTCAAATTAGAGTGATCATAGAAGACGATCAAAGTATAATCAACAACAAAAAGACAAACACCTCACTTTAGTTATGACTTTGATATGCTACATCCATATGTAAATGTGACTGGTTTCAGGCATAGTCGGCGTGGATGGTCTGTCTTTAACCAGATTGAAGATGAGATTAGTCTAAATGTGCGTAAGTTGATTCGGACACTTGTGACGTTTAAACCAAAAAAAAAAAATGAAAATCAAGGTGTACTCTGTTTCAAGAACAAAAGATTGAAGATGGGCCATCTACCCATTCACACTTGTTAGACATGGCACCTCATTTACATTTTCTTAGGTCCATTTTAATGAGATGTTAAATTTCCAGTCTACGAGCCAGAGGATGGACTACAACTAGTAAAATGTAATAATTACTTTTCAAAAAGAATTTCTAGAGAGTGAGTCTATTGAATAAAAATTGGACTATAAGCTCAGACGTTCTGAGTTTGAATTTTGACAAATTTTTAAGGTTAGGTTATGAGATATTTCATTCTAGCGAATATCCTAGTTCTGACGTAGATGATATGTGTTTGATTGGACTAGTGAAAAAATTAGTTAAGGTGCGTATAAATTAATTCAAATACTTCTGATCATTTAAAAAAAACTACTACCAGTAAAATATAACTAGTAAAATGTAAGAACTTCCTATGGAATTCTCTTTGAAGAGTAATTATAAAGAAGGAATGACTAATTCTATGGGTCACCTTCTTGACCTAATATGACTTATTCTATGGGTCACCTTCATGACCTAATAGTAGACTTTTAAACATATATATTTTGAGAGAGAGAGAGAGAGAACCAAGTGGTCAATAAAAAAACCAAGTATCGACAGCTGGAAAATCAATAAAATTAGGAAAAATTTTAATCATGTCTTTTTTAGTTTATCATATCTTAAAAGACATTTCATATATATTTTGAATTTTTATTGACATCCCTATCAGATTAAAGGTGTTAATTAGAATATAATTTTATTAAATTACCCATGATATATTTAAAAAAATAAAACTCCATCTATACCCCCTCTAGATAGACATATCTTCAATGAGATTCATTTTTGTTTTCTAAATTTTTTTATATATTAAAATTCAGGCTGATTAAAATTTGATTCGAGCTAATGAAAATGTGAGTCAATTAAAATTATATTTTTTTACGTATTAAAATTTGAGCCATTTAAAATTCTGTTTGATGCTCAAATTAAATTTTAATCAACTTGTATTAAATTCTAATGAGCCCAATTTTTTATGCATAAAAAATATAAATTTTAATGGACTCAAATTTAAGACGTAAAAAATAAATTTTAATCAACTAGAATCGAATTTTAATAAATAAAAAAACATATAAATCTTAATCAATTTGAAGCAAATTTTAATTGGGGCTAACAACTCAAATTGACTCGAATTTTAATATATAACTCAAATTTCAATATGTAGAAAAAAGAATTTGAGTCTGCTCGAATTTTTATACGTAAAAAAATAAATTTTGATTGGTTCGAATTTTAATTGAATTTTATGTATAAAGATTGTTTGGGGTTTATATATGAACAATTTTGGTATTTTAGATAATTTATTTTTGTTATAAATGGTGGTGAACTAGAAGGGGTGTCCGTGATTTTTTGATAATAAAAAGAGTGTCTTTAAAGATATAGTAAATTAAAAGGGGTGTGACTGAAATTTTGTCATAAAATTAACATCAAAGGCCTTCATGACTTGCTAACCTTAGAAAAACCAAACTTAATTAATAGGGAAAATCACTATTAAACCAACGTGTATTACTTTGGCACTTAGCAATTTATCTTCTTCTATGTGTCTGACTATGCCGGCCATGCTGTTGGAATAATCAGGTCACTTAAAAATCTGCTTATCACTGACCATTTCTCCCTTTATTTCATTGGCCACCCATGCCCACTTCTCCTTCATATATGGCCTGCAACTCCTCTTTTTAGCCTCTCACCACAACCTCACTCACTCCCCTCTCTCTTCTCTTTCTCTCTCTCTCTCTCTCACACACACACATACACACAGATTCAACTTGGTCTTGAGACATCAAAGATGAAAGGAGGGTTTGAAATGGTTCAAGGGGCTCTTGAAATAATCCAACCCCATGAACAATGGGACTACCCAACTGTTGGATTTGCAGGGGCTAGTTCAAACCCTTACTCAAAACCCATAATTGAGAACAGGTGCACAAACTTGGAGAGGAATGAACTGTCCGAGTGGGTGGAGCATGTCACAAAGCAGCTCATCGAAGACTTGCCGGAAACCGGCACCGATAACTTGCAGACAGGCATAGCAATGGTGTATGAGGACAACTTAGTCCCAGCCCTGTTGAGTGAGTTGAGACCCAGAAAAATTCAAAGAAGAAACTATTGTGATGAGATTGAAGATCATCACCAAACTAATTTCACAGAGATCAAAGGAATGAATAGGTTAGATGAGCAGGGTTTAAGCCTAATAACACTTCTTTTGGAGTGTGCAGTGGCTATATCAGTTGATAATCTAGGTGAAGCTCATAGAATGTTACTTGAGCTTACCCAAATGGCTTCCCCTTATGGCCCTTCTTGTGCTGAAAGAGTTGTGGCTTATTTTGCTAAGGGCATGGCCAGTAGGGTTATAAACTCATGGTTAGGTATTTGCTCTCCTTTGATCGACCACAAAAGCGTTCACACTTCCTTCCAAGTGTTCAACAACATCTCACCCTTCATCAAATTTGCTCACTTCACCTCTAACCAAGCCATTCTTGAGGCTCTCCACCGCCACGAAAGGGTTCATATTATAGACCTTGATATCATGCAGGGGCTTCAATGGCCAGCTCTCTTTCACATACTAGCCACTCGCATGGAGGGTCCTCCACATGTGAGAATGACAGGAATGGGTACTTCAATGGAGCTTTTGATTGAAACAGGAAAGCAACTCTCAAGTTTTGCAAAGAGGTTAGGAATGTCATTTGAGTTCCACCCAGTTGCCAAAAAGTTTGGAGATGTTGATATTTCAATGCTTCAGATCAGGAGAGGTGAAGCACTTGCAGTGCATTGGCTTCAACACTGTCTCTATGATGCCACTGGCCCAGATTGGAAGACAATGAGACTCCTTCAAGAACTATCCCCAAGGGTTTTAACATTGGTGGAGCAAGATATCTCACATGGAGGGTCTTTTCTAGACCGATTCGTCGGTTCACTCCACTACTACTCCACCATGTTTGACTCTCTCGGGGCACTTTTCCCGAGTGATGACTTAAACCGACATCGCGTTGAGCAATCTCTTCTTTATAGGGAGATTAATAACATACTGGCAATAGGTGGACCGGCCCGGAGTGGGGAGGACAAATTTAGGCATTGGAGGAGTGAACTAGCAAGAAATTGCTTCATGCAAGTTCCAATGAGTGGAAACTCCATGGCTCAAGCACAGCTAATACTCAACATGTTTCCTCCTTCTCATGGTTATAGCCTTGTTCAAGGAGATGGGACACTTAGACTGGGGTGGAAGGACACTAGCTTGTACACTGCTTCTGCTTGGACTTCACATGGGTCTAGATAATTAATTTCAAATGTGCATGGTTTTGTTTGTTTTTATTATAGTGGTTTGGTTAGACTTGTGCATGTAGTCCCAATTACTCAAACATGGATTTAATGTAGACCAGGGATCTGATGGTTTTGACACAATAACCCTTAAGGGGGGTGTTGAGGTCATTTTAGTGATCAAACAAGGTAATTTATTTTGAATAGTGCTATTTGTACTTAAAAGATTAAGGGTTAATTGTTTTTTACCTCTCCGTGGTTTCGGCTGTAAATACCTTATCTACTTGACGTTTAAAATTATGTACATTACCTCATTATAATTATGTAACGAAGTGAAATGACTATTTTTATCATCCAAATTACCGGAGAGTATGCTCCGCACGCCGAAAACATGTTGTGTGCTTTGTTTCTATTGTTTTCCTCTAAAAGAACATTCTCTAAGTGTCTAAAATATCCTTTATAATATATGATATAATATTCAAATAGGTGGGCCATCGGTATCAGATCAAAAATCATGCAAAAAAAACATAAATAATTTTCGGCCCCGAATCCAAACCTTACTTGAGGGAAAAGAGACTCGACATATTTGATTAAAATATGTTGATTTGTTGTCATATTTTATTAGTTTTATGGTTAAAGTAAATCAAAAAAAAAAAACTCATTTTAAAATGTGGGTATTATGGTAATTTTTAAATTTTGTTAATGACGTCAATTACTTTACTTTGGTACATAACTGTAATGGGGTAGTAATGTGCATAATTTTAAACATCAAATAAGTAAGGTGTTTCTAGCCAAAACTACAAAGCGGTAAAAAATAATTAACCCAAAAAATAACATAATTTACCAACATGATTATTTGACAATGATATGATCAAATAGCATTCTTGTATTAGTAATTGAGGAAGTTAATCCCACCAGTATTCAGATTGAAAAATTCACACGATAAGGGAAGGGGTATGACTTACGGCAATAAACTCGGATCCAATTCAAAAAATTCAATACTTTGACAGAAATTTTCAGTTTGATTTGGGTAAAAAAGTCACATCAACTCAATACTAATACTATTTGAATGCAAAAATCTAAACACGAAGAGTATTGATTGGGTTAAAAGATTCAAATTGAACGTGAAAACTTTATAACTTTAAATAGAGAGTTTGATTGGGTGAATTCTTAGGGTGTGTTTGGGTAGTGGGATAAAGGGGGTTAACACCCATAAGGATAGGTAAATAAGGTAGTGGGTTCCATTTATTCCTTGTTTGGGAAGATTTTTTGAGATGGGATAACAAACCCGGGTCAAACCTTGACCCGGTTGCTATAGTGACTCATATCCCCCCTACATGGGTTAAAATTAACCCACCCCTCCCATGGGTTACAAACCCAATCAATGGGTTAACCTCTCAAAGACATATTTGCCCCTTTGTAATAGATATATAATACTCAAATCCCTTAAATTTAAAATATTATAGGTAGACAAAAAATATTCCAATCAATGATAGAATATCAAATATTTAAAATTTTACAATCAAAATTCATATTCTACTATATTATTTATTAAAATAAAAATTTATTTTTTTCTTAAAAAATTGTAATTAGTATATAATTATACTATCTATTGAAATAAAATTTAAAAAAAAATAAACAAGGGGTCTAAATCATATATAATTTTTATATGTCTTTATGTATATGTGAAAAATGTATAATTTTATTAAAATAATCCACCTGTCAAAACATAGAAGGATATGATTGGTTTGAATTAAAATGGATAGAGTCATGGGTAAAATGGTAAACTATTACAAAATTATTTGTGTAATCCATGAGACCCACTAAATACATATTTGTTTCCCAAACAAAGGTTGGGATTGGATATATTCAAAGGTTAGGGTTTTAAAATGGATGAGTGGGTTTTGCTTGGTTGGGTTAGGATATAAAAAAATATATCCTACCCTATCCAACCCCATTACCCAAACACACCCTTAATATATTTAACGTGTCAGAGTTACAAACTTACGGTTTATTATTTTATAAAACATAGATATTTAAAAAATCAATGCCTCAGCTGGCCAAGTAAACTTGCAGTGATTGAGAGTTACAGATTAGAGTAGACAGGGTCTATTTCCAAACTTAGACCACCAACTCCAACTGTAGAAGATTTTATATTCAAGTCATCAGTGGAAGACAAAAATCCACATATTCAGAGAGAGAGAGAGAGAGAGAGAGAGAGGCATGCACGTTTAGGATAGGATTAGAGAGGGGGACTTTTCGTACAGCACAAACGCGTTGGGCGGCTGACACTGAAGAGAAAATATTGAGCACGAAAAGTGAGATTATAATTAGGGATGGTAATTTCGCACACAATATAAAAATGAGCAATGTTACATATCTCAAATTTATATCTCAAATTAATTAGAACCATTAGATGAGTGGGTCCTATCAACTTTTTTCATTGGGATCCACTCATCCAATGGTTCCCATTAATTTGAAATACACTTTTGAAATACAAATTTGGGATACAAAACATTACTCTATAAAAATTTGATTTAAAATTGATATAAAATTAACGGATTAGGGTTGAATATTTTTTGACACCAAATCGTATATGATATGACTTATTAACACGAATAATAAATGAGTTGGGTCAGTGTCAAACACGAACAACGCGAAATTGACACGATTAAACATATTTAAGTAAAATTTTAGACATAAAATTAAAAGTTAAATTTTTTATTTGTCATTTATATTTGTATGAGTCAACACGAATTCGATACGAAAATAAATAAATCGACACGACATTATTAATTAAATAGGCTGAGTTAAAATTAGCTAATGTTCGACACGAACTCGAAATGACACGGTACAATCACGACCCGATCATTACTCCTAATAACAATAAAGATTTTTTTTTTTAGAGAGTGACATAAAAATTCTAAATACTTCAGTGGATAAAATTCCATTATCTCTCACATAATTAGAAAAAAAAAATGTGATTCTCATTTTGAAAAAGCACAAAATTTTAAAAAAAAAAAAAGAAAGAAAAGGAAAAACACCCCAAATAATATTATCGCCAACTGTTTCCCTTCACCATCCCCACAGATTCAATCAAACACTCTCTCTCTCTCTCTCTCTCTCTCTCTCTCTGGCTTTCCACAACACAATTCTTTGTTTTTTCATCTTTGTCTTTCTGATCCCTCAATCCTCGCTTGTTTGTCTCCTCTTCCAAACCCAAAATCTTCTTTATTATTTGATTAATTTCTCACTACAGAAAAAGTTGAATACATTTGCTTGTTCTTACATGGTTGTGTTGTCGATCAATAAATAAGCTTCCATAATGCTTTTGAAATTAGGGTTTCGATTTGTTCCCGGTAATTGAAGATTTAGGGTTTGTATTATCGAATGATGTAGTCCAAGAAAGTGGTTCGTGATTCTTCATCTTTAGACTTTTATTGATTCCTATTTTTTTTTTCTTTCTTGGGATTGTAATTATCCTTTGGGTTTGTTTGGGTGTATAATTGAGGTGGATCGATGTTTTCGCAATCCGTTGGCTTGTTAGTTTTGCTGAATTTGAGGAATTTTGGGACTGGATTGCTTGGTGAGTTTGGTTTTTAATCCCAATTGATACTGAATTGGGTGGAAATCTGAGCACAAATTGTTGATTGCATTGGTTTATTTGTGGAAAGTTGATTGACGGGGAGTATTGAATCATGGATCATGTTGTCGGTGGGAAGTTTAAGCTGGGGAGAAAAATTGGGAGTGGGTCTTTTGGTGAGCTTTATTTAGGTATGCCCTTGATTTACTATACCTTTTCTTGCTTTTTGCTGGCATGCTTTTTAGGAATGTGATTTAAGAGAAATATTTTTTTTTAAATTTTTTTTTGTAATGTGGTTGCTTGATTGATTCAGGTGTTAATATACAAAGTGGAGAAGAAGTCGCCATTAAGCTGGTATTGTCCTATCTTTCTTTGAACTCTTTTGAGGGCAGATTGACAATGTTATATGAAGTGCAACAGTTTGTTGCAGGATTTAGATGCTTGCCTCTATGTATGTTTTTTATGGCATTACAACAGATGCATTTGTCTTCAGTTCTACATTGAATGTACTGAAATTTGGTTTCTCGATCGAATTTGCATCGCTAATCCCATTAGCAACTTAATGCTTTGAATTTGGTTCCCTTTGAATATTTTACTACTTGCTTCCACCAATCCTTTGTGTTCTTTGTTTCACCACCATTATAGAAATAAGAGAAGAGCAGCAACCTGCTATGCTTTGTAGATCTGTGCGTAGAAGTAGCATGAATTTAATTGACCTCTGTATTCTGCATGAGATATCCTTTGGTTTTGTGCAATCATCATACTTTATGAACATTATATCATCTTTTTGTTGTTGCATTATGATGAAAAATACTGGTCATGAACTACGTTATTTTTTTTTTCCTCACATCTTGTTTGAATTGCTAATAACCTTAGTTCAGGGTTACAAGTTGTTTTGTGTGATTTAGTATTTTATCTAAAGCTTAATCTTCTTGTCACTGCAATAACCAGGAATCTGTCAAGACTAAGCACCCTCAACTACACTATGAGTCAAAAATATATATGCTTCTCCAAGGAGGAAGTAAGTCCTTCTTTCCCTTTCCCTCTTGGCTCTCGCTCTCTGTTTGTGTGTGTTGTATGTGCATGCAAACAATACTGTAGGATTCCACATGAGATACAGATTTTGTTGTCCTAGAAGGTCCAGTTTGAGTGATGATAGGTTCTGCAAACTGAAGGGTGGTTTGCTAGGATGCAGCTGCTGCTTCTCTTTTGTTCTGTAGACATGTAATTGATTCAAATGCCATTGCATTCATTCTGTAGTCTTATGACCACTGACTGGAGAGAAAGGTTTTGATGGAATCTTTGCCCTCCTTATTCAAATGGGCACTCTCAGAAAATCATAGTGTAGAATCTAATTGTTGACACTGTATCCGTACTTGGGATGGATATTTACTCTGATACTATACATGAATTTTCATTTGGAGGAGAATTCTTCATCTTGTTTCTTGCTGTTTCTTTCTCTTCAATTCTATCTAAAATAAAGGCACAAACTAGAAGAAGATAAGAAATCAAAATGGAGATGGGTATCAAAAAGTAAAGCCTACCCCATTCCTTGGTCAGGTGAAGTAATGAAAATAATATATATACTATGAAGCGCGAATCCTTCATTTAGGCTGGCGTATCCGTATCGGATCCACCTCCTACATATCCGATAATAATTAAATACTTCACGGATACTTCACGGATACTTTTGTGTTCAAATAATATATATAATTTTTGAGTTGAATTTTTAACATTTCCTTTCGAATTCACATATCATACAATACATTTACAAAAATTCATACTACTGCAAAGACACATGAGTATTTTTTAAGTATTATCTATAATTACATGTCAAAAGAGCATAAAATAAATCGATTACATTATAGTTATAATAAAAATTACTTCTAAATAAACCGACTTGATAAATGTTAGTTTTGATTCTTTAATTAATCACTTCACTTTGTGAATATACTATAGTGATACAATATATATTTTCTTCAAACTAAAAAGAATTACTAATTTTTCTTATTGTGTTAAAAAATTACCAAAATATTTAAGTATTATGCTGATTGAAAATAATAAAAATATTAAATATATTTTATTATAACCGTAACTTGACCATACCCGTATATTTCTTTTTTAGATTTTGTCATATCGTTGTATCCGTATCGTATAGTAGCCGTATCCGTGCTTCATAGTATGTATATATACCCATGAAAAACGTGGAAATCGATTATTCCCATTATATATCGAACGTAGATTTTATTTTTCTTGGAAATCAATCTGATCATTTGATGTTTCTTTCATGAAGCTGGGATTCCCAACCTCAAATGGTTTGGAGTTGAGGTTGAATATAATGTCATGGTTATTGACCTTCTTGGACCAAGTTTGGAAGACCTATTCAATTATTGCAACAGAACTTTCTCTTTGAAAACTGTTCTAATGCTTGCAGATCAATTAGTAAGTACATACTCCTATTCTTTATGATAGAATATGCGTTTACCTGCCAAGTGATGATCAGTTATGTTACTTTGAGTATAAAACCAAAATTTGATTCTATTTTTGTTATTTTTAGATTAATAGAGTTGAATACATGCATTCAAGGGGATTTCTTCACCGCGATATAAAGCCGGACAACTTTTTAATGGGCCTAGGTCGTAAAGCTAATCAGGTAACTTTTGCATGTGTCTTGAATTTTGTGTTATGCTTTGTAGTGCATGTGCATTCTTGCCGTGATTTTAACAACTCCAACTTTGCCCCTTATGATGATTGGTGCTAGAAAAATGTATTGCTGCTATTTCTCTGAAACAGCTAATTTATTTAGTTAGCACAGAGAGATGCCTCTTGAGCTCTGCTGTCTGTATCGTTATGAGATTGTGGGAACTTTCTTGTCTTATGTGTTGGCTGGATTCCTCGCTTCACTCAATAAATGTAGCAAAATTGGTTTTCATAAATACTGTTTGCATAGCTTTCCACACACTTCCTTGTCTTAAAGGGGAGTTATGCTGGTGTTTCTTGTAGTGTTGCTTGTTGTTCATTCACAGTCAAGTGCCTGCTGCAATCTTCCTCTTATTTTATATTATCAGTGAAACCTCTTCTTGAAGGTTGAATACATCCTCTATAACTTACCTTTGATTAGGTGAAGTGTTCGCTATTTTTTATGTAAAACTTGGGTTTTTTTTATCCGTTTTGCTACATATTTTGTGGCCTTGATAACCATCCCATTCTTGTTCATATCTTGCTATGAGATTTTTGTGGTGAATGTTTTGCTAAATGTGGGTAAAAGCACTTTTTTGTAATTTTCACCCTTTTCTGTAGAGTAATGTCCTCACTTTGCATTTTTTGCTCCTTTTTTTCCCCCCTTTTGGCAAGCAACCTGCTTACAATGACTGTTTAATGCAACATTTTGTATAGGATTACTGATAAGAATTCTGGTATGGTATACAAAACATGGAGGTGATTTATAAGACAGTAGTTTTTAAATTAGCAGTTAAAACATGAAACAAATTTCCCGATCCCAATTTAGTATCTGCTCAGTGACAGTTCTTAACTGTTGTTACAGGTATATGTCATTGACTTCGGCCTTGCTAAGAAGTATAGGGATCTTCAGACTCATAAGCACATACCATACAGGTACACATGCAATATCTACCTTGAAAGTCATATTTGTTTTTTAATTTGTTGCTGCTGTATGCTTATGTTCTTGCTGTATTTTGTGTTGCTCTTGTCTCGTGTCACATCCATCTTCATGAAACTTCTTTATGTTGTTAGTCTGGCAGTTTCTGTCCTTCATTCATTTGTTTTGTCAGAAGACCAGTTTGGACTGGCATTGATAATTGATCTTGTTGTTGAAGACTCCGTGATGATGGAAATTTGGCATTCGCAAAAATTAGTGCTGAATTTTTTAGTTCAATCCTAATACTCAATTCCTAGATCTTAACAAATTGGTCATTGGATACTTATGTGACGATCTTCTCCCAATTTCTTACCATATTTTGCTTCTTGTGTGCCAAGTATTAATTTGCTGCATGCAGATTTTTGCCGTATGTGTCTTAGTTTTAAGTTTTGCAAAATATCTATAAATATTCTGAAAAGGTTATCACAATGGATATGATGATTCTAGTTGTTACTACAATACAAGCTAACTTTTGTGTTGGAATATAGCATGGCTAACAAAGATTTTTATTTCTGTGATGCTGTCTTGCTTGCTTAAATTGGAAGTTCAAAAGTTCAAGTACACGGGGGCGTATGATATTGTACATTTTTTATTTCTTTGTCCAACTTTACAGTTGGTTATCTTAGCTGCCACGGATTGCAGATCTTCAATCGGTGCTTACAAGCCATTATTCAGGATCCAATTCTTAACCAAATATTTTTTGGCCATACTAAATCTGTGGATTTGAGTTCTATTAGGCTTTTATTTTGTTTTTTCTGTGTGTGTCTGGGTCTTAGCTTAGCTTTTGACATATTTTTTGCTTTGAAAACTAATTGAAGTTCGCTTTCAGGGAAAACAAGAATCTCACAGGCACAGCTCGCTATGCTAGTGTGAACACACACCTAGGTGTTGGTGAGTGCTATATAGTCAAAAAATAATTGATAATAGGCTTTTTTTATAGATCCACATCAACCACAAATATATCCCATTTAATCATGGTTAATTTTTCCCACAGAACAAAGCAGAAGGGATGATCTAGAGTCGCTTGGCTACGTGCTTATGTATCTTCTAAGAGGAAGGTGAACTATTCATCAGTTTTTTTGGCCGATTCTTTAGTTTTGGATCTTTGGTGCAGGTGCAGCATTATTTTTATCATTTTGCATTTCTAATTTAGTGTCTACAATTCGTTTTGTTAGTCTTCCCTGGCAGGGATTGAAGGCTGGCACCAAAAAGCAGAAATATGATAAGATCAGCGAAAAGAAAATGCTAACACCTGTTGAGGTACTGAATCTAGTGTCCTGCATGGCTGCATTTTTCATGGTTGGAATACCTACTGCATCACTTCATTTTTCATGATAATGTGGTGTCTGAGTTGCATTTACTATGCCATGTAAAGATTTTTTGGCTTTAGGTCCTCTTACATGTTGCTGGTCCTGGATTACTTGTGAAGTTCAAGTTTGATGCTGCCGAATCTGATGACTAATGATTTGTGAAGAGCTTTTTGATAGTCAATGATTTATAATTCTTACTACTTTGCATAAAAGAAATAGGACTAGATTTTCATTATCCAAAGATATATCTCATATGTAATATTTTACAAACATATTTATATTTTTATGTTAGTTATCTTTATATGACTGGATGAACGCTCAAGTAATAAAAATTTAGGGCTGATATGGCTGCTGTATGTGAGCCTGAGATCTGCTCATCTTGGGCCAGCATAATTCCCCCAAAACTTAGTGCTTGGCTTCATTCTCCTCATTTATCTGGTTACTCTTCTGGTATTACAGCATTATGTGAGTTCACATGAGAGACAATTTTGTGTTTAACAGGTGCTATGCAGATCATACCCATCAGAGTTCATATCTTATTTTCACTATTGCCGATCTTTACGATTTGAAGACAAACCAGATTATTCATATTTGAAGAGGCTTTTCAGGGACTTATTTATTCGTGAAGGTAGATGAACATAACTTGTAGATTTTTCGAGTTTCCTCATGAGTGGTTTTGAGTTATTATATACCATCCATGAGTGTGTACACTTCAGTGGATTTATGTTGTGCTTGCTTCTTGACGTTGTTATGGTTGCAGGCTACCAATTTGACTATGTGTTTGATTGGACTATATTGAAGTATCCTCAGATTGGTGCCAGTTCAAGAGGACGAGTCAGTGCATCTAAACTTTCTATTTGTGAATTTCTGTTCTCTGAAGAATGTTACCCTCTCTCTCATATTATAATGTTATTCATTTTGGTGCCTGTGTTTTCAGAATCCCAATGCAGGGCCATCTGCAGAAAGACCAGGAAGGACCTCAGGTAGATGTCTAGAAAAAATTAGATTTGGGAATGAGGTGCCATGACTGCATTTGCACACTTTGACGATGGATTTGGAAGTGCAGAAATGTAGAATATAGTGATGGCTTTGCTCTTAAATTGTTCGATCTTTTCGCATGAAAATGTAGATTTTGAATTCTATCCTATGCTTGAATTTGGGGTTCAGAAAAACCTATACCTCTAGGCTCTAGGTCAAAGTTGAGCTTCTTGTATATTCTTCTGGAATCACTATTTCTAAAACGCTTATTTTCTGTTTAAATATTTTGGGAAAACTATAATCCACTTTTGTAAATCATCATTGCTTGACTTCTGTAATTTTATTGTTGAATGCAGTGGGCCAAGACATTCGAGATAGATTCTCAGGTGCTGTTGAAGCATTTTCCAGGAGAAATGCTTCAGGCACAGGACGACACGGTGACCACTCCAGACAAAAGCCATCAGAGGATATACCTTCATCCAAGGATGTGGTATAGTTTTTTGTCCTCTTCTAAAATCATGCATTGGCTCCATGTATTCTTTGGCACATCTTGTTTTTGGACTGAAATTTGATCTGAATGTGATTGGACTTGCTTTTTTGTGAAGAAATCCAATATATTCTTGTTCTAAAGAAAAAGGAGCT
Organism: Ilex asprella; assembly: GCA_023539305.1. Taxonomy (NCBI): domain Eukaryota; kingdom Viridiplantae; phylum Streptophyta; class Magnoliopsida; order Aquifoliales; family Aquifoliaceae; genus Ilex; species Ilex asprella. The sequence continues at coordinate 2,182,510 of CM042195.1, read as the reverse complement.
CATTGCCATTCAAGGTTCTCTGTGATGCAGAGTTGTTATAAGATATTTTTTTTCCCTTCATAAAATCAGTTATGAGAAGATACTAAACAGTTGAATAGTGGTTGTAAAACTGCATATCTAGGGTTTAAACTTCCCAAGTAACTAAAACTGGATGTACTGGCTTGCCTTGTAGCCTGTTGGCTATCAACTCATATTGAAAGGCACTGGCAGTACGTTTGAAAGCTGAGAGAGAGAGAGAGAGGAACAATAATGTTTCTTGTGGGTAATTACAGTTGTGTTTCTTTTTCATGTGGGGTGATTGATTTTTGGGTTGGGTGTGGGGCAGTATTGCTAGCTGGAATTTTTATCCATTAAGAATATATCCTACTACTTCTGAGGATAATGTGATTATTTGTTTCTGGAAAATGATAACAATAATATGTAATTGAGTTTTTTTTTTTTTTTGCATTTAAGTTGCCTATCAACTTATTGCAGGAGAAATGAATCAAAACACTTTTTTGTTTATGTGCCATATTGCATTTTAAAGGTTTTGTGATTTTACTTTACAGCAACTTGATTCAGAAAAAGGCCGAACTTCTCGAAATGGCAGCTCTTCAAAGAGAGCCGCCATGTCAAGCAGTAGACCAAGCTCCTCCGGTGAAGTCACTGATGGCCGCTCAAGTCGCCTAGTTTCAAGCAGTGGCCGCTTGTCTTCTGCACAAAGAAACCTACCCGGGGTTGAATCCAAACCATCTGCTTTTTCTCGTACTGCTGTCACAAAGGGCACTCGTGATGACCCTCTTCGTAGCTTTGAGTTCCTGTCAATTCGGAAGTGAAGTGATGGGTCGCATAGCAAAAGAATTATCAGTTGCTCATTAAGACAAATACCGTTCTGGTCGAGTAAACCTCTGCATTATCTTACTCTTGTAAATGGAAAATCTGTCTTTACATCAAATGTTGTGTGATTGACAATGATATCTCCTGTCATGTTTTTGTTCCGAGTTTCTGGCTATTGTAACGCACTTTTGAACTTTGTCCAAAAGTTGATGAGTTCTATGTATGGAAACCTTTCATAAATGTACGAGACTCGTGTTGCTTAAATAAGTTGTCTATTAATGCCATGGTAAGACTTTTTTACTTTGACCGGTACATGTTCGAATTACGGAAAACAGTGAGGTAAGGTTACATCTATATAATAAGATAGGAAGGACTTGAATTTTTTTTCCTATACATTCCCCTCCCCCCCCCCCCTCCAACCTATTCTACGCAACCCCTACCCTATCTGCAAAACCCACACATCAACCCCACCAACACACACACACACAGAATTACGCACACACACACATAACAGTACACACGCTCGCATAACACACCAAATACTGAACTCGGTTAGAGTAGGTTCAATCTGATTTTGTTTCTAATGTAATTACTTTAGCTTGAATTTGGTGCTAATTTTATAATTACTTTACCTCCCTTTTTGCTCATGGGTTTTTTCGATTTTATTTATTTAGGTTAATTTTGTGATTAATTTATATTCTAATTTATGTGAAGTTTCTAAGTAGGTTCAATTTGACACAAATTCTAATTGACTGTACTTTGATCTATTAAATCAGATGCTTTTCAAATTGACATTGTTGATTTATCTTGAATGTAGACGATAACACACACACAGAGGACAACTACAACACAGCCACTTAAAAGTGGTAGTGGTGTAGGGCCTTATACACACACTCTCAACCTCAAGGCTATCCGATGTGGGATAGCCTCAGCCTCTACTCCTCATTCGGTATCTTGAATTCCAATATGCGAGTTGAATAATTGTTTGAGTTACTGGGAAAATTGGGTGACAGTAAAAAAGAGTTCGCCTTTTTTCAAGGAAAATCAAGTACATATTAATTTATTTATTAGTTTAGTGGGGCAATTTGTCTTCTTTGGTCCCAAAAAAGTTAGATTTTTAATTTCAAAAGGTAATTATTTCCTTGTTATGTTGTTTTCAATGAAAAATTTGGCCAAATTTCAAGCAATTCGACACGAATTTGTCGAGCACACTACAATTTCTTTGCTAAATATTTTTTTTTAGCTTGAGAAGGTGTTTTGTTCAACATTCTCTAGATCTGAGGCACATGTTAATTTTAGTTTTGAACCAATTTATGGGAATTAGAATAATGAGTTTAACTTGATGTACTATACGATGTCAAAAATTAGGTCTGACAATTAGGGGTGCAACATGGGTTGGGCAACCCGATTTCAACCTGAGTCCAAACCGAAAAAATTAGGACTTGGAGTAGGGTTTTTAATACTTTGGTTGAACTTGGGTCAAAAAATCTCAACCCGAATTCAATTTGGGTTGGGCTCGGGTTGACCCCTCGAACCCGAGGGTTGAACCTGAACCCGAACCCAAACCCGAATTACTATTATATAAATATAATTTTATAATTTATACTAGGGTTGAATTGAAAATATTCATGTTTAAGAGATTGATTATCATTGGTAAATAATAAGTCACTATCTGGTTGTAAGTCTTGCTTGCTTGCTACAGTGAAAAATCTTTGACTGCATAAATTGATCATTTTGATTTAAACTCGAATAAATTGATAAATTGATCTATCTGATTGTATTTTATATGGTTGTAGTTGCATTGAGTTCTTAATATTATGATTTTTATGTTAAAAACTTGATTGAAGTTGTTGGTTGTTAAATTATTTGAATATTATGTAATATATGTATCAAGTTTAAAACATTAACTCGAAATCTACCCGTAAAGTAATCCGAAATCAGCCCGAAATCATTAATCCAAATTTAACCCGAGCCCGCCCGAATTAAACTCGGGCAGTGCTTGTGTTGAGTTTATCAACCCAAGGTAGAGTTAAGGTTAGCGTTAGGGTTGAAGATTATATATCTAGGGTTGGACTAGGGTTGACTGTCCAACTCACCCAACTCGCCCAAGTTACACCCCTACTGACAATCGTGTTTGGTGAAACGGTTTCGTGTCAGGTGGAATATGATTATGTCAAAAAACCCTTCATCCATACCCTATTTATTTATATAAACAGGTCCAACTATCATATCTGTACACGATTCGTTTACTAGACAAGTTACCCAACACAATCCGTGTGTCACCCGCTAAATAAGAGAATATGTTAGAGTATTTTTAGTCCAAACAAAAAATCATTAACTCACTACATATATATGTTTGACCTGTTTATTATTATAATAAATTATGGCTGAGCAAAAAAATAAAAACATCAAATAAACATTAAATTCCAACCAAATTCGAATGAGTGAGAGATGGGAGACGGGAGATAAAACAGATGTTGAGAGACCTAATATTTTTTTTTTGGAATTTATAGTGTCACTGTTAATAAGTTGACACGAGTTTATAAGTTAAATACGAAACCGATTTATTTATTTCAAAGATCTGTTGAATTAACCCATTAACCACCCAATCCCATTAAACCTACACATAAACCCGCTAAATTTGTGTTAGGTTTGTGTTAATTTCATGAGTCGTGTCTAAGATTACCAGACCTATCAAAAATCATTGCGTTAATTTGAGTTTTGAATCGATTTATTATAGGAATGATGGTTTTAACTTGATGTAGTTTACAATGTCAAAAATCATATCTCTATCTATACTATTTTAAAAAGTATGCATCTTGGAATTTTTTTTTGTTTTCTTCTTTTACCCTCTAACATTTTTTAATTATCTAAACTACTATGAATAAATATATATTAAATGTTGTAAATCATAAAAGTTCATCTATTTATTGAGCAGGTGCAATGACCTTTCATCTCTCCCTTTTTTCTACTAAATAGTCACTATCCATTACACTTTCAATGAATTCAAATTAATATACTAATTAGAGAATAAGAGAAGAGTTAATTATTAATCATGATTTCTTACTCTTTTGTATTCCAATAATCAAAACGTCTTCTTTATATTCGTTCATCTATGTCCTTCTCGCCCATTCAACATGTTATACACAAATATTTATATCTATACCTAATTTTTCCTCAATTAATATTATAAGATCAATTTTATCCTTTTAAGTCCAAGTCATGGTTTAATGTTATACCTTAACCCATGTAACTGTTGGTATTCTTGCTCTATGAAAATTCATCAATTAAATTGGCCAAATTTGATAATTAATGAATTAATTGCATATCTATCTATCTATACTATATGAAATTATCTAAAATCTATATTTGTAATCTATAATCTATAACTACTAATAAAAGTATGCTAATTGAAAAAACTTTTATTTCTCTATTTTGTTATTGGGTAACAAAATAAAGTCAATTTTGTCCTCCATTAAATACAAACAATTTAATGTTTAAACTCCATGAATTATAAAGACAATTTAATGTTCAGACTTCTTGAGTTCCGAAAAATATTTATCTAAATTTAATATTCAATTACACTTTAAAACTTCAATCCTTCATATTCTTCCCAAACCTTCTAAACCGAGAGTTTACCATCAATAATTCCCTCCTTTGCCACCACCTCCTGGACTCCCATATTTACCACCACTAACTGAGAAGTCGTTATGTAAGGACTCTAATAGTATGCTCTCTAATAGCGTGATCTTGGTTACTGGAATATTAAAAAGTTGTCAAGTAATGTAACTATTAATTTAATGGCGAGTTCGATCCTGGATTAGGATGAACGCTGATAGCATGCTTAATAATACATGCAAGTCGAACGGGAAGTGGTGTTTCTAATGGAGGACGGGTGAATAATGCATAAGAACCTGTCCTTCGGAGAGGAACAACAGTTGGAAATGGCTGAAGGTCAAAACGAACCTATTGATTGACCATAGGTGCAAATTCTCACACCCTTAGCCAGTACCAGCAACTAGTCTTCGGGCTACGAGCTATATAGGGCAAGGGCCTACTAAAGTAAGCCTTAAGCCTACCCATGTTGAGCCATCAACAACTTTTGGCCTTTGGGATTCCATTGCCACCAAAACCATTTTGGCTTCCACCTTTAATACTTCCCTCCAAACTCATTTCAATTATTACCTTCAATTCTTCCCCCAAAAATCATTTCAGACTTACTTCCTCTCTGGACAGGAAGTGGTGTTTCCAATGGAGGACGGGTGAATAACGCATAAGAACTTGTCCTTCGGAGAGGAACAACATTTGGAAATGGCTGAAGGTCAAAACGAACCTATTGATTGACCATAGGTGCAAATTCTCACACCCTTAGCTTGAATAACGCATAAGAACTTGTCCTTCGGAGAGGAACAACATTTGGAAATGGCTGAAGGTCAAAACGCACCTACTTATGTTCTCTTGAGGAAGCTCATAAGTTTTGTCTATATCAAACCATGCAGATGAATTTAATTATCCGTCATAACAAATAAGTTAAGTGGTAAGGTCTCAAGGAATAAAAGAAGTTAATTAAATATAATTGCCAGTAATTTATTTAATTTTGATGGACATTTTATAATCTTAAACATATGGAGATTATTAAACATATAATAATAAGGAGCTTGAATATAATTTTGAGGTAAGACTTAGGAGATCAATAATAAGTTTTTAGTGGACTAACTTATTATTAATGAGTTGTAGGGTGTTCGTTCTAGGTTAAACATAAGAATCCTAGGTTCATTGGAAGCCCGGTCATTATTTCTCCTTAGAGTTTCTGTCGTAACCTATATATAGACGTATAGATTCTCTAAATCAACATATATTCATTACTCACGTTTTTTAGAGAGGGCTGAGAGAGAGCAGAAGTTCATAGGTTCTTGCAACCCACATTGCATCCGAATTTTGACGTTGGGAGATATACGACAAAAGGTCATGAGGTTCGTCAAGCTGTCTTCCACGTTTATTGTTAGTTTCTGCGTTCGTGCTGAGACAAGATCAATCTAGAGCGATATTGAAGGTTAACCATAATTTTGCCTTGTAGAGTTTTAAAGAAAAAAAATTTGTATTCGATACATACTCGCTGTCAATAATTCTTAGGATTTTTGTTCCAATAATTTGATCATCTTTTCATATGAAAGCCAAACGAGCTTCCTTACACTACGTGAAACATACTATTATCAAATTAGACATGTCTATAACTAAAAGAACATACATCAAGCCATTAAAGGGCGGGAGGCTAATGACCTTCACTTTCAGCACGTCGAACGAGGTCTTTTACTAGACCCTTTCTAGATGGAGTTTATGAGAACCTTTAGTTAACGTAATAAAAAATAAATTGAAATTCTCAAAGTCACATCATCACCTCTTAAGCTTCCTCTTATTCAGGACTTGGCTTATGACAACAAGTATCTTAAATTGGTTACTTGATTACTGTTAGTGAATAAGATCAAATTCCTTGTATAGACAGACCTTTCTCCCTCACTTACCAAATGCTTGAACAAAAATGGTCAACATGGGAGAGGTTTAAGTATTAAAAGAGATTTTCCTCTGTGTACTCTTTTTGTACCAACCTTATAATCATGTCATTTGAGGGCATGTATAGATATTATCCCCCACACCCAGATAACTGATGAGCTTTTTGAAGAATCTATCATTGCAAGCTGAATGATTGGGCTATGATATGTAAATCAACTACCAAACGTGATAACCCGCATGTAGGTTTTGTGAAAGAGATACCATTTATGTGTGTGGATAGAAGTTCTTATAGTTTATTTGCTTTAGAAACAATGGCTTGCACTTCTATTGGAAAATGATTCATGGTTTACTGACCATAACCATTTAATATGAATAAAAAAAAAATTGGAAGATAAACTCAAACAATTTGACCAAAGCAGACTAATGTTATTGCTCAAATTAGTCAAAAAAAACATTTTTACTTAATTTTAGTACGACCCTCTTCTTCTCTTAATTTTAGTACGACCCTCATTTTCGAACCAACCCATTTTTTTATAAATCCCAGAGCATCATTTTGCATGTCATGATTTAAAACATTTGGGCAGAACAAGGTCAGCCCAATAGAAAGATCACTTAAGCAGCTACTTAGGACCCAAAAAATGAAAAAGGGGTCCAAATAATAATGTAGCCTTTAAGTGTAATTTAAATTGACCTAAAAAAATTGGTTAAAAATGCCAAACTAAAACAAGGGTCTAACTTGTTGGAAAAATGTGTTCCAAAATAGTAAAATCACCTATTGATATTCTGATATTTATGTAACTTAAAGTAAAACAAAACAGAAACAGTAATATACAAAATAATTACACAGGAGAAACAGTTACACAAAAGAGTTACACAGTTTTCTGGCAGTATGATGAAACAGCTACAGCAAAGAGTTTCAGTAAAGAGTAACAATAACAGGTTTTCACGAAAGAGTTACAACATACAGTTATACATACGTACTGTCTAAATAAATTAAACACTGACCCGTTTGCAGACCAGGAACTGTGATTGAACTTCAATTAGATCAAGGCTAGTGTTTGACACTATGTCCTTAAGACAGATTTCGCCCCCACACATGGTGCTTATGGAATCACGAGCGTCTGCCTCCCAGGATACAATGATCTTTACACGGGCAAAAGTAGCACTCCAATCTCCCCGTCCAGCGAACCAAAATTGTGTTGTGTACTCTCTAAATGTGACTGACTTAATGCCGAATGTAATGCACACACTGTCTGCCTTAATGCCTGACCGAATTTATTCTGTTGTGTATATCTAAATGGGTGAATGAACCTGGGTATTTATTGACGCATTGGTGACTTTCGGACAGCCACCATACTAAAGAACATAACCCAGAAATACTAAGGACACAACCTTTAACAGCCAGTAGACACCTTTGAATTAACTGTTCTTGTATAAACAGACACAACCTTTCGATTTGGAAGGAAGCAAAATCGTTTAATTAATTCATTTATTTAAATAAATTTTCTCCAAAATGATAGGAAACAAGCCCGTACCCGTACCCGTACCCGAGCCCGGCCAAGCCGGGGTCGTGGCGAGGCAGGCGGGCGGGCGGCGCGCGCGCGTGTGGTTAAACTAACGACATGTAGGCGCTCGCTCCACTCACAAAACTGTGGTACCCCTTGGGGCCCAACTCATGGAGCAAACTTGGACTATATATGCCCATGTTAAGCTTCTTCCTTAACCAATGTGGGATTGGTGTCACATCTCACATTGTACTTCCTTTATTTTCACCTTTTCAAGAGGGTCACTTTGGAGCCTATTTTCTCATTCATTTCTTACTCGATTTGAGCAAGTGAATATACTACGTTATACTCCTCACGGAGTAGAATATGAACCCACGAAAATTTATTCGAAATAACAATTGGGTCCTACTTTAATTTTGGCTCAAAGTCGACCAAAACCTGTTTTGGTCCAACAATACTCACATCTCTCTCACTTTTTTCCCAAGGGTTTGGAAGTTCTAAAAAAGCCTAAAAATTAATTTTCCACACATGGATAAATTAAATTGGGTTTCTAAATTGAGTTCACTCTTCATATTATATTAGAAAATTTTCACACCTATCGTCTCCCTCTCGCTTTATACAGCGCCCAAAACACTTCTTTGTAATTTTTGGTACCAAAATCTTAACCTAACTTGTCTGATCATCAAAACCCTTGTCTCTGGGGGGGCAATTCTTGATCTTTATGAATATATATAAGTATCTATATTTGTTTAACCTTTAATTCAAACCATTTCCTTGAAACTTCATGAAATTCCAAAATTTTTAAAGAAAATTTGAAAATAAAGTAGCTTCCTAAAAATGTTTTGGTAAAATATCGAAGCTCTTTATTTAATTTTATTTAAATAGACCATATTTTTTTATGATTGCAGGTAAAATATAAAAATTTTAGTTTTGAAACATATAACAAAAATTATAATATAAAACATAACATGGTTCAATAAGTTCATCCGATAGTATCAAATAAACTCATTTAACGACTATCAACATTTCTCTCAAAACTATTCACATTGAATTTTTCCCTATCCCAAATTTATCACTTTTCACTTACATTGCACCGTGCCTTCAAACACGGGTTATCGCTAATATAAATATATTTTAGAATATAAAATGTCATTTTGCTATAAAAAATGTTGATACAACTTTTGGTCACACAATGCTCACACGCGAACAAATTAGATTGGGTTTTCAAATCGAGTTCACACTCCATATTATATTAGGAGGCTTTCACTCCTCTCGCTTTATTAAGCGCCCAAAGCAATTCTCTACAATTGTTGGTACTAAAACCCAAACCTAACTCTTCGTCCAATCATCAAAACCTTCGTCTCTTGGTGGCACTCCTCGATCTTTATTTTTAGAGTAATGCTACACTGACCAAATTTTGGGACCAAATTTAGAGCCCAAATGATATGGCAGCTGAGTTGGGCTCATTTATTTGGTGTCATGTCATTTGGGTCCCAATAAAAACTTCAAATCATGTGCTGCCATGTCATTTGGGCTCTAAATTTGGTCCCAAAATTTAGTCAGTGTAGCATTATTCTTATTTTTATATATGAGTATCGAACCCAAAATTCTCTAGCCACTAATCTTTGAATTCTAAATTTTGTAAAGAAAAAAATTGAAATTAAAGTAGCTTCTGAAAAGTGTTTTGGTAAAATATCGAAGCTCTTTATTTAATTTTATTTAAATAGACCATATTGTTATATTTTTTGATTGAGGGTAAAATATAAAAAAATATAAAGATATTTTAGGTACAATATACTATAAAGTGTCATTCCCTCTAAAAAAATATTGATACATATTTTTGTCATGCAACGCTTAGGTGTGGACAAATTAAATTCATTCTTGTCTCTTCATATTCTTTTAGAAAGTTTTCACTGGTATCGTCTCCCTCTCGTATTATATATCGTCCAAAACGCTTATCTGTAATTCTTGGTATCAAATTCCTAAACTAACTTCTCATCCAATCATCAAAACTTTCATCTCTGGGTGGGTAATTTTAGGTCTTTACGATTGTATATAAATATCTATATCTGTTTACATTTAATTCAAACCCTAATTTCTCCTAACTATTGATATTTGAAATCTAAATTCTTGAAAAAATTAAAAAAAAAAATTAACTTCCTAACATTGTGTTTGATAAAATATGGAAATTCTTTATTTAATTTTACTTAAATAGATTATATTAAAATTTTTTAATTGAGGATAAGATTTAAATATTATAATTTTTAAATATTTAAAAAAAAATAGTTTAGGTATAAAAGACTACAAAAGTGTCGTTCACCTTAAAAATTATTAATCCGTGTTTTTGTCATGCAACGTTCACATGCGAACAAATTAGATTAAATTTCTAAAATGGGTTCATCCACGTCTCTCTATATTCTAATAGTGGAAGTTAAAACGTACTTAGTACCAAATCAAAACCTAACTTTTTTTTCTGATTGTCACAACCTTCGTCTCTAGTTGCCAATTGTCGATCTTTTTTTGGTAATCTTCCAAGCGTTCGATCGACGTTGAAACCTACGGTTTTGGATTTTGGATTTTGGATTTTGGATTTTGGATTTTGGAATAGTCTTTAAAGGACGAAGCATTTGTGGCCGTGAAAGGAGAAGTCGTTTATAGCGTTGAGTAGGAAAGGAGAAGTCGTTTATAGCGTTGAGTAGGTTTTTAGGGGGTTGTTCTTCAATTGAAGTTTGAAGATCTAGGGTTTCGAAGTGGAATTTGAGTTCTTGGAGGTGTAGAGTACTGTATATATGATGGATATGGAACTCGTAGGAGATGTGACATCACTGGACACTGAACTGTTGCAGCTTACAGAGGTATCTCCTTTCGCTCTTAAAACCAGCCCTCAACTAGCCGAGGAATTGTTTGCACAGTGGTTATCGCTTCCAGAAACCAGCCGACTGGTATTTGTCTCCACAACATAATCGATTCTAACATTTTGTTAAGGACAGTAGCTTTTCAATACTGAGCAATTTCTCAATGTGTTTTCAAATAATCTCACCACAGGCTTTACTTATTAAGTACCGGATGATCACAGAATGTCCCTTTTAAAATAATGAATCGCGTACGGGTTAAAGAAATTAACACTTTTATGATGAATCGTGCATGTTTTTAATTTTTGAAGGTTTTTCATTCATAATTAATGCTGTTTTTTCAGAGAGACTGCTGCATTAAGTCTCTTCCGGCTTGAGAATCTAGAAGTAGTTTTTGGCTTCTAAATATGCTAGTTGAATGTTAGTGTCTATATACTTTTTGGGTGGGGCTATGCCCACCTCACAAATATCCATTCCCATCACCCCATTTAATTTCTTATTATCAAATAACTAAATTCACCCCTTCTATACCCACCCCATTGGTAACTAAGTCCACCTCATGCAATATACACCCCTTTAATAAGTAAGTCTACCTTATACCTTCTCAACATTAAGGTTTCATTCATTATTTTATCTTATACACTCACAAAAGTACTTTTTCAATATAAATTTCTCTAATGAGATACTAGTATTACTTCCATATTTAATTATATGTTTGATTTTATGTGTGCTGTGTGAATTTCCATTATGTTATTGTGTTTTGGTAACTTTGTCAAGTTGAATAATTTGATTTAGGGTTTATGTGTGTGTGTGTGTATTTGCATTCAGATTGTTTAAATAGTGGCAATAAAGGCTATTTACAATAGATTTTTTTTTTTGGTTTGGCAAGCTTGTGTCGTTTGTGAATTAGAAAGCTTGTTTCGTTTTTTATTTTTCTGGTGACAAATTTTTTCTTTTGTTATCTTATTATTTTTTCTTGTTTTCTTTTTGGTTTTGATAAATTTTTCTTTCTTGTCTTTTAAATTACTTATTAAAAGGATGTATGTAGCATGAGGTGGACTTAGTTACTAATGGGGTGGTGAGCTTAGTAGTTTGTTAAAAAAAAACTAATTAGGGTGGGAATGGATATTTTTGGGGTGAGAATAGTCTCACCCATACTTTTTTCGCATCTTTATGTTTTTCCCTATTTCCTCATTATTTTCTTTGTGATTAATACAGTTTATCCATCTGGGATTGCATTCTTTTTTATCATGATTACAGGTGAAATCCTTAATCCATGGTGCAAAAGCAGGTGCCTCTTTTAGTGCCCCTGGGATCTCTTCCACCTCAAATGTTTCTGGGTGTAATATGTTGCCTTCTATATTTCCTGCTGGCTGTGCCCCTCCGCTTTCTCCTAGAAGTGCTTCGGGTTCTCCACATGCTATGCAACAGAGGTCTATCCCTTCTTTAGGTTCTCCACTTAAAGTTGTCGGTGTATCTGTGCCAGAAGTCATACCGCAGGTTTGACTCACTTTTAGTGCCTTGCGGTAGTTGTACTATCTGTGTTTTGAACTTTTGCTTTCTTCTTTGCATGTAAGCCATCAATTCTGAGAATAACTTATATACCTATGTGCTTGCAGTTCTACTTCCAAAATGGTCGTCCACCACCAAAAGAACGAAGAAAACAATGTCTCAGTAGGATCGATGACTTTTTTAATGGTAATATTGATGGTTTGCAATCACATGGTAAGATATATCCGTGCTCTGATTCTATGAAGATACATTTTCTTTCATACTCCTTCTTCCCCATTGTTTGTTTCCAGAAATAATCCCTTTCATTTTGATTGGCAGAATTTAAATCGGTCACAAAAGAAGTATGTGAGCTACCATCATTTTTTTCTTCCGTGCTTTTTCAGAAGATTGACACCAACAGTACGGGGATAGTAACCAGGTATGCAACTATAGGCATGAAGTCATGTTTAGTCAAGAGTTCTGATAAAACAAAATCTAAAGGATCTTGAGTAAGAATCATTTCCTTGCAAATTGTTGAGCTGTCGTAAGATGATTACTTTATATGGAATCTGAGGAAATAGGATCTAAAGAATGCAGTTTTGTTTAACCATTGTTAGGCCAATTTATTCACCTCTCTCTCTCTCTCTCTGATGGAGCCACTTTCTGTTTCTCTTAACTCCATTGGCAAGCCATCAAGCAATAAGCATTGCCTCCTCCCAAAAAAAAAAAACTATTTGCTAGAAAAGAAAGAATATTGATAAGTAACCCATTTGTTCTTGGAACTTACTGGTTACTATCTTGGTGGAGAATCAGTTTACCTCTTTTGTATCTTTCATAAATGTAAATACTTCTTGCGTAAGTTTCTCTAATCTGCCATTTGTTTACTATTGTCTCGTATATAGATTTTAGCTTCAAATAAATTGATTATTTGGGTTAAGAATAAAAATTAACTACGAATATATTGATTTAACTCAACTCAGCAAAGCTTTTGTCACAACTATTTGGGGACTACATGGATCCCTCTTCCTCCATTAAATAACACACAATTCAAGGTTGCTGCATTCTTTTATATAATTTCCCAGTTGATAGCGGTGAGGGACAGGTGTGGAATGAATAAATATCCATACTAGTTATCTAAAATTGTAATCATTGGAGTCTGTGCAATTTGGATGCAGGCCTTAGCAATAATGTACATGCATCAAACCACAATCAGGATCAGAATCATGGTGCTGCTTTGCAGTTTCGTTAGCATTTATTCTGTTGTGAATTTAATGTTCTTATATGTTGTAGTCTTGTAGAAACAGTTGAACACATTTTTTTTGAAGTTGGCATTAAGTGAATTTCTCGCTTAAAACTTCCCATGCAGATTTAGCAAGTCCATATCTGCTGCATGCCTTGAAAACACATTTCCCACCCCATACCTAGGGGTTGCATTTTCTTGTTGTCCCATGGAGGGAGTCAATTTATGGATGCATACATTTTCTTGAGGAACATGCAATTGTATCATTCTTATTTGTCCAGCTCTTGAGTTTATTTTGTCTCATTTTCTTTCCATTTTAGTAAAAGATTTCAATGATCTGTATTGTGAGTATTTTTTCTCTTCACTACTCACGTGTATGTGCAATGGTCAATTAATGGTTCAAATATTTTAATTCTTAACGGTGCTTGTATGGCACATTGAATAATGAGGATCACCTAGGTTGATTTATATACTAGATGGGTCCCTCCACCCATTGTCAATTGGTTTTGAATTAGATGCTCTAATATAATATTAGAGTTGGGCCTTGTGTGATCAGTGGACCAAGTCTCTTGCCCATTTAAATTTTTGTATGCATAGTTATTATTTGTTTGTTGACCCTACAGGCGAGCCTGGTTTCCACATGAGGGAGGGTATTAAGAGAAAGAACTTGTATCCACGTCGAATAATTAGGATGACGAAGGTTGGTTTATATAATTGAGGGCCCATTCCATTCATTGCCAATTGATTTTGAGTTGGATGCTCTAACAAATTCATTTGTGTAAAATTCTTTTGAACGTAGTGTAGATGCCACTTAGATAATTTGTGATGTCTCTCCCTCTCTCTTTGTTATGTTCGCTTGTTGGCACACATGCAATCAACCACTTGTTTTTCAATTTATTTTTCATTTTTATATTGTTTTGTGAGTGAGTTTTGTTGAGGAGGCAGGTGTAATTTATGGATTTCACAGAATATTAGATGCTGCTGAGTGAGTCCGCAATGTACCATTAATGGCATGTTTGCTGTTTTTGTAGGGATGCATTCGTTGAATATTGGGTAGATGGAAACATGTTGACAATGGACATAGCAACACAAATATTTAATATTCTGAAGCAGTCAGACTGCAAATACCTTACTCAGGTGTGTTCTCTGGTTCTAGTGAATATTGACATGCGTAATCTCGTAAATTTCCTTTTTTTGTTTGGCCTTATGCATAATATCGATACAAACTGTAAGGGGATAATTTAGAATTCCTTACTCTGATATTTAAATTACCATAAATGTTGTCCGCCAATGGCTGTTAAGTTATATCTTTCTGATCTGTAAACCTTGTACGCAGGCAGACTTCAAACCTGTTCTTCGAGAGCTTTTGGCTACCCATCCGGGATTGGAATTCTTGCAGAGTACACCTGAATTTCAGGAAAGATATGGTACGCTCTTAAATGCAAGTGGAAAGAAAGCCCCTATTTGGGCATGAGCCCTAGTACATTGACCTCTTGCAGACTTGAAGCTCCAGTTTTTGGCTATTGAAAAATCAACCTTTTAATTTTCTGCTAAATAGACACTTTTGATCTGACCATCCACAGCCTTTTTTGTGGGTGCATATCAGTCTGCTGGGTAGGATTTTGGTTTTTCCTTGGTGATTTAAAATCTTGACTGGACTAGCTGGTTAAATTGGTCAGTGAGTCACGCGGACGGCTCTATGGATTGGTTTAATCTTTTGAGAAATCCACCATTTATGTATTTTTACATCTTTCTATGAAATGAAAGTTTTGTTTCCTATCAAAAAAAAAAAATCTTTGAAGGCAGGTAAGAGCTAGGAAGTGGAAGGAAACGTTTCGAAAAAAAAAAAAAAAATTAAGAATTATTTTTTCAAAACATTGATATATCAAAATATCTTGAAATACTTTGAAACATTCCGAAATAGTTGTGCAAATACATTGAAATATAACAAAACATTATGGAACTCCTCCAAGTATTAGAATTTCGATTCCATCACTGATTCGTTTCGGTCTCCTTGAAAACTGAAACGTTTCGGATGTTTCGACCATTTCGAAACAATATTTTGATCCTTGAGAGAAAGTTGCTTAGCGAGACTTTTACCACATTGTTGATATTTGAACAATTATTTGGAACATTTACGTGAGTGGAGATTCTTGGAATGAGTTGAGGTAGGGTGGAAATATGCAACCTAAGAGCCCAACAAATCTATCAGAGAGACACTGGATTAACTGATGAAGATTAAGGCAACTGCTGAAATGAGTAAAAACCCTTACTGGTTTTTTATTGGGATCTGAACTAGTGTTTCAAACTTCTGCAGAAGTACTAGAAGGGTTCAAGGTCCACTGTAGTATGTTGATTTCTTTTAAGATCACTCAGAATGTTTTATTCAGAGAGTGGAAATTCTTGGAATTGGTGAATGTGTATTGCATACTAAATCAAAACCTAGATATAGGAATTTGTTTACTTTCTTCAAGCCTTTTAGCAATGTTATGCTCAGACTTCCGGAATTGAGATTTAGTCTGGGCTCTCTGCCACTTTAGGGTGGTGGGAATACAAAAACAAGTCTTTTCTCCCACGTGTTAAATGATACTTGTGCTGCGTCATCAAATGACCTTTTGGTGTTTCTTCAGGGTCTTGGAAACTGGCTTTCATGATTCAGGGGAGATGTTGATATCACAAGATTGTTTAGCTATAGTTCACTTGGACTGTAGTTTCCTTTGGGGGAGGATGGTTCTCTTATTAATGTTAGTCATGGATCTCTATAACCATTTGTGAAGATGTCATCCTAGGTGGTCTTTTACTTCTGTTGCAAGATATTGTCTCTATGACGGCTGCAGTGGTTTCTGTTGAACCAAAGTACAATGACGAGGGCGCTGTTGTTTCAGAAAAATATATGACGCATGGCAGTTAATGAAGTATTACTTGTTTTTTACTTGTACGATTTTGCATTTTTTAGAGTTGACTGATATTCGTGTTGGTTAATTGTTTTGGTTACCTTTTTCAGCTATTTTGGATATTGTCATTTATTATGATTTTCCCTGTTTTAGTTCTTTATTCAATTTGGTGGACATGAGATGTTGGGTATTGATATGCATTGGACATGACCTTTTGTTTTGATGTTACAGCTGAAACGGTCATATACAGAATGTTTTACTACATCAATCGATCTGGAAATGGCCATCTGACCCTCAAGGAGCTGAAACGTGGAAACCTGACTGCAGCAATGCAACACGCTGATGAGGAAGAGGACATTAACAAAGTTTTGAGGTATTGAAAACCAATCGCAAAACTGGCTTAAATGGTTGTTGGAACTTTGAGCAGTTTTATCTATGCAGACTCTCCCACCAATGGAGAAGCTTGCTTCTATTAAATTGTCTGTTTTTTTATCACAATTTTGTCTGTTCATTTTGTCATATTAGAGATTGTCCACATTCGTACAATAACACCTCCTAAATTAGTATACAAGCCTTTCCCAAAACATTTAGGCTACTATCTACAAGCCTACATGTGATTGAGGATTGCATGTGCCGGGAAGTATTAGAGCTGCTCCCACTTTGATAAACTAATACATTCTAAACTAGCGATGAATCTTGAAGGCCTCTCCACCTATTGTCGGTTAGTTTTGGGTTTGAGTTGGACAATTTAACAAGTCCTAGCATTAGTATAATTTACATGTTGTGTATTATGTTTCTGAAACCTGTAAACCCTGTGTGTAGACTTGCCTGAGTTGACTGACCTTTTGACTGTTTGTTTGGAGCTAAATTTCGAAGTTAGCTCACCACATTCCACTGATGTGTCTTATAAAAATATTCCAATGATGTGAAGTAACACTGGGAATTCGACCAAACAGTGATCTTGCATCGGGCACCTTGCATATAAGGTCGTCATTTCTGGTCATGAGTTTTGTGAAATGTCAAAGGTTAGGTCTATGTCTACTGAGGTAGCAGGCACATAACCAAATAATGCCCAATGTTAAGTCTCAATCCAGAAAAAACTTCGTTGCACTTTGCATTACTATAATGAAAAAATGGCCTTTTTAAATTTCATCATGTATTATAAATGGCATATAATTGTATTGTATATATCTTGTTTACCAACATATTGAGGTGTATTGATTGGTAACTGCACTTAATAGCATGAAGAAGGGTCCAACTACCTTACCTCCTTTTTCCACTAATGAAAATTAGACACGTGTAAAGTTGTGCTATTTTTTTACTGGAAAATGTCCTCCTTTTACTATTTTTATGATCAATGGTCACAAATAAATCAAAACAAGATCAATGGCTAAAATTCATTTTCCCGCATGGTTCCTAATGCATTTGTGCGCTGACCATAATTGATTGAAATCATATAGTTGTGTTTTCCTCTACCTGCAGGTACTTTTCTTATGAGCACTTCTATGTTATATACTGCAAATTTTGGGAACTGGATACAGACCATGATTTCCTGATCGACAAGGACAACCTCATCAAATATGGTAATCATGCTCTTACCTTCAGGATTGTTGACCGTATATTTTCACAGGTTTGTTTTAATTTTTCAAATTATAATAATACAAAGCAATGTATCATATTGACTATTGAGCCAACATCTTTTGTAGTAGGACATTCATACTAATTGTTTACAATCCATTGATTTCGCATGCATATGTCTCAATATCTCTCAGGTTCCAAGAAAGTTTACTAGCAACGTTGAAGGGAAGATGGATTATGAAGATTTTGTTTATTTCATGCTTGCAGAGGAGGACAAATCATCTGAGCCTAGTCTTGAGTACTGGTATTCTTTGTACTTTTCTGGCTATTGGTCACCGATTAATAAATCTCTTGACACATTATTCGAACTGTGTTTCTTTTTTGTTTTGCAAGTGCAAGGGCAGTGTCGATATGCATTTCATTTAATCTATATGGTGAAACTAGGGTTTAACTAGATATATGCCTGCCCTCTTGCCTTATTTGCATAATTGGCTGCTCTTGACTTGAGCCTGTGCTCACACTGGACATTCAAGCTTTGCAATTGCACCTGTGAAATGGAAGATTAAGATAAGTGATACGAAAATATTGAAAATCAGTGACCTTGTAAATTACTCATTTTCATTTTTTAGGTATAAGTGACTCAATTTATTCACACTGCTTAAAGCATCATGTTGACAATTAGTGTGACATGACATGTTTATGGGATGTGTATTGCAAGTTCATGTCAATTTCATTTGTTTTACATTTCAAAATGGGTACTGGTTAGATGTCCATACCTTACCATGGCTGCCAGTGTTACGCTGGATTTTATGTTAAAGGATATATTTTAGTTAGGATGCATGGATACAACTATGGGATACGAGTACGACACGATACAAATATAGCGATATGACAAAATCTAAAAATTTCGGATACAAATACGCCTATGATGCGTCTATAATAAAATGTATTTTATATTTTTACTACTATTCGACAACTTGATAATTATAATAATAAATGCTTTAAAAAGAATACAAAAAATTATTAACTTTTACTTTCAAATTTGTAATATCGAAGCCATTGCACACCTCCTTCTTCTTCGGTTTCTTCCTCTTCTCCTTGACAGCTGCACCAGTCGTGCCCTCTCAGTGCTCTGTGTGTGTGTTTGTGTGTGAAATGATGGAACGAGCTGCACCAGTAGTTCAGAAACACGTGTCTTCAAAATTGTGTGCATTTTTTTGTGTGTTGCTTTATAGGTGAATCCAAGAGAAAAATACAATGGTTAAAATTAATAATTATATATTGCTATGTTTATGCACTTTTCTTATCCAAAACATATGCATTGTGGATATGTATTGATGAAGTATCCAATTATTTTTTTACTATTGTATGTGTATGTGTATTCAATACGAGGATTGTATCTAATATGCATACGTCGACCTTAATGAAGTAACCATACTTCATAGTATTTTAGGCATGTTTTAACCTCAATGGTTCATGTATGCTGTAATTACCGGGCATCTAGGCATTTCCCAGAGTTCTGTACTTGAACGTGGCGGTGGATAAAGCCTAACTTTTATTGTTATCATATATAATTGTTCATTGACAATTGTGCTGCACTCATTGTGTGAGTTTCTTTGGTTTTTAGGTTTAAGTGCATAGATTTGGATGGAAATGGGGTGCTCACAGCAAATGAGATGCAGTTTTTTTATGAGGAACAATTGCATCGAATGGAATGCATGTCCCAAGAAGCAGTGCTGTTTAAGGATATCTTGTGTCAGATAGTTGACATGATTTCACCAGAGGTCACATCTTGTTCCTGAATGATTTCTTTAGTTGCAATATTTTGATTTCCAGTAACATCGTATTTTTTTTGCAGAGGGAAGATTGCATCACATTACATGACTTGAAAGGATGCAAGCTTTCTGGGAATGTTTTCAATATTCTTTTCAACCTTAGTAAGTTTATGGGTTTCGAATCTCGTGACCCATTTCTCATCCGCCAGGTACGTTGAACATTTTATTGGTGATTCTAGATGTTGCATCGTTGCATATCAAGATATGCAATGCTGATAGTTTACTTCTCGGGCATTGTACCGGCCTAATTGGCATCTCTGTTGCAAGTAGGAACGGGAGGATCCAACTTTGACGGAGTGGGACCAATTTGCCCACAGGGAATATATTAGGCTCTCAATGGAAGAAGACGGTGAAGATGTATCAAACGGAAGTGTCGAGGTTTGGGATGAATCACTTGAGGCACCCTTTTGAGTTTAATGAGGTTAGTTTTGTATGAGGGCTTGATACGAGTCATCAGGTTTACCAGCATTGCCTACCTTCAAGTAAATTAGAAGTTTATGGTTTTTCTATAGGATATGTGTATATGCAAGAAGAATTTTTATCTTTGCGTATTTTGTAGCAGCCCTGCTACTGCAATTGATAGTCATGTTCTGTCACGGTTGACTAATTTTCTGAATTTATGTTCCGGTTGGCCTGCTGTGTCTCTCCAGAGCTGCTTATAGAGTACTGGCGATGCTACGTTGAGTTTGGGCGTTGAATGAAGAGGATACTATCATCTCCCAAAAATGCTCTTTAAATTAAACTCATCTCGCACTGCCAACCTTGCCTGGCGATTCAGTTCTGATGCACAGTTGTTGGGATGCTATCTGCATGCAGTTGCGAAATGATGGTGAGCTGCCTCTGGAGTACCGAATGAATGCCTTCAATTGTGAACGCCAGTTGCTTTGCAGAGTGTGATTGCCATTTCTGTTGCTTAGGTTACAGATCCTGTGTCATTTTCTAATGTTACTTGTTTGTTTTATGCTCTTTTTTTTGGTTTACTTGGAGAGAAAAAAGAAAAGAGAAAAGAGAGAAATATTCTTACAGTTTGTTTGTTGTGAAAAGATGATAAAAAATACCAAATATTAGAAAATTTTACTATATAATCCATGGGGGATGCTTGACAGCATTCGGAATTTCTTAATCCCACTGGTTGATTGTGGCATGGCTAAACCAGAGAAAACTATACGAAAAATTACACTAAGACTTCTCGAAGTCTATCACTTAATCACTTAGGTCTTATGATATTTAAAATATTATATATAAACCTTTTGAGGTTTGTACGTTCATATTATGATATTTTTTTTAATTTATTTAGTATATTTGTTAATAAATTATACTTAGACTTTTTGAAGTTTGTAAGTGTGTAACATTTAGACTTCTCAAGTTTGAAATAATTTATTTATACTAATTTTTTTTAAGTAAAGATAGAATATTAAATATTTTAAATTTTATAACTAAAATTTATATTTTATTATTTCATTTATTGAGATAAAATTTAAAATTCTTTAAAAAATTATAACTAATATTGTTGATGTCAAAATTTAGACGATTTACATGTTAGTTTGTTGGATTTTGATCATTTGAAAAAGAAATTGGAGATTAGAGTGGAGCTCCAGAGATCGATTTTTGGGTACCTAAGTCAGTAAGTGACTTAAATATATAAATTAAAAAAATAAACAAGGGGTCAAAGTATAATGTACACAATATTTTCTATGTTTAATTTGGATAATTTAGTCATTTAATAAATTTTGTAATTTATGTAATTAATAAGGGGTTTAAGTATAATATTTTAAATTTAAGAGGTTTAAGTATTACACGTTTACAAATTTCCTAAGGTCTAGTCTAGGTATAATTTATCAACGGACATCGACGATTAGGGTTTAAGTGTTATGTGTGTGCAAATTTTTAGGGTCTGTGTGTAATATTTTAAATGTCAAGGGTATAAGGGTAATTTTTCCAAACTTTTATCTTGTTTTTAGCAACAGTATTATTAGACAATATATCTCATTTCTTTCCTGCCTTGAAATATATCTCAATTAATATTAGAAAATATTATTATTTAAAGATTTTGTTTTCGTTCAATTTTTTATTTCAGTTATGAGCAATTAATAATACCCAACTAGGTATTACTAATGCATTTAATTCAGAGTTTTGTACAAACCATCATTCTTGACTCACATCATTCTTGATTTCCATCATCAAGTGCACAATGTACCTGAATTCTTGTTTTTACCTCTTATAACTACAAACATATTTTCCTTATTAATACTAAACAAATACTAGTTTGATTCAACATAAATTATGAAATAAATATCAAACTAAATGAATGAACTTGATCAAGTAGGTATGGGACATTTGTTTAGGATATTCACTATCATTGCAATTTGATTAAGATAGTAATCTTTTTCTTGACTTGGAATACTAAATAATTGACTATTTAAACATGGTAATTTAGGAATGAGAATTGCATTCCTAATCAATATTATCGACGGTTTGAGTAGATAATAATTAAAAATATATAAATTTGTTTTCCAATAGGGGTAAATAAGTTTTTACACAAAAGTTTATTATAATGAATTATTCGATTAGTAATTTTATTAAAAATAGATTAATGGAACCTACTAATACATATTGATTTGGTAAACATGTCGGTATTTTTTCAATACCCAATCTTGCTTCGAGATATGCCTAATCTCATTGCTCTCCAACATTATTTGTGTATATAAATTTTAAAACAAATATAATATTTTTTATGTAAGAGAGGGACAACGAGGTTCAAATTCACAATCAGAAAACTCTCCACAGTCACACTTGCACAAGCACACCCATAGATGGAGATGGTTTATACTGGCACTGTGTAGTTTACACTTTACACATGAAAACAGTTCACATTTGACCACATAGAAATGACAAACATATGCAAAACAGACAGACAAATATGTCGGTTTAAGCTCCCAAATGTGTGCAATAGAGCAAAGGAGTGAAAGAAAGAGAGATAGAGAGTAGTGGTGATGGTGTCTGAGTGGTGGTAGTGATGGGGTTTAAGTAATGCTTCGGAGGGCTTGTTGGTTTAAATTTGTTTTTTTTTTAAAACTAAATAATGTCAAAGCGGGTGATTTTAGTAACTACCCCTCTATGTCATTTTGGTAACCATTCTACGCAAAAAAAAAAAAAAGTATATTTTATTTTATCCATTTTATTATTTTTCTATTGGATAATGGCATTGCATAATATTAATGACAGGTGTCACCGATCTATGTAATATATAGGGTTAATTATACTAGAGGTTCTTAAAGTATAGAGTTTGTCTTATTTTGGTCCATATATATTTTAATTGCATTATTTTGGTTTTTGAAATATTGAATATATTTTTATGTGGTCCTTCAAACAGACAACATCCAAATTTTTAACGATTTTTTATCATAAACTTCTCACATGATACTTAAACATGGGCAAAAAATAATTTGAATAGTTTTTGACCAAAATTTGGTTATCTCTTAACAAAAAATGTGTAATATGAGTAATTATTGACCAAAATTTGGATAATTCATAATTAAAATTGTGTAATTTGGATAACTTTTTGATCAAATTTGGGTACCTTTAGATCAAAACTGTATAATTTATATAGCTCTTTGACCAAAATTTGAGTAAAAGTTTGGTCATAAATTATTTTTTTATCCATATTTAAATATTACGTAGCAAGTTTATAATAAAAAATCGTTAACAATCTAGATGTTGCCTTCTTGAGAGACTACATAAAAATATATTCAATATTTTAGGGATTAAAATGATGTAATTAAAATATTAAATATTAAAATAAAATAAATATCATATTTTAAAGATATTCAGTACAATTAACCCTAACATTTACTTACAAAAGAGAGCGCACTATCATTTTTGAAACTCCACACTTGATGAATTTAGCATAACATAAAAGAGCGTGAAATATAATTTTGGAAGAATTATATTCATACTTGGGTTTTATGAAACCCAAAAGGGGTGGGTTTCATATGGGATTAAGGGGTTTATCATATACATGACATTTATATCCTCATATATATCATATATATCTCATATATACAAATTGATTAAGGGATAAAATAGTCATTTATATATAAATATATTATCATAATAATCATATATCCTTGCACATATCAAACATGTATATGAACAACAATGAATGTTAAATTTCATCTTTGCGTCAAACTCAAGTTTGAACAATCCAATCCAAACCTTTTTGAGAGGTATTCCTTGATATCGGTGCAAAATATGGGGCGTTGTCATTGCTATTATCCCATTCTGAAAAACGAAAAACTCCTCAAAAAATAAAATAATATTGGTAATATGAAAAATTCAAGGGTAAATTATACTTGGACTCGCTAATATTTGATTTTATTATACAGACACCCCCACAAATTTAAATAACTATGAAACAAAGACATATAAACCGGTGAGCGCTTGGACCGCCGACCGTTAAAAACTATTAAGCACACATTTCTCCTGTAGTTTTATATATATATAGAGAATCATCTTGTTTTTTGAAAGAGAGAGTTCGTAGGCGATCATCTCTTTCTCCACTATTCAACCTTTTTTCTCAATTAAACCCTAAAAATTTCCCGATTCACCGAATATTTGGTTGCTTATTAATCTCTCCGTTGCGGCATCGTTAATTCATTCTTTCTTCATTTTGGGTTAATCTTCAGCATTCCTTAGAGATCGAGTAAAGGTACAAAATTTCTCTCTCTCTCTCTCTCTCACGCACGCACACACATTGCAAATAGATTGGGAGAATGTGATTATATTCGCATTCTTCAGCTGCTCAGCGTACAGTGGTCTTGATTGTTTCTTTGTTCTTTCGTTGTTTTTTTAATGAATTAATGGTGGAGCGGGATCTTTGGTAGTTTCAATCACAATTTTGTATAAATGGTAAAGTTTGCGGATTAGTTATACTAGCTAGTGTTGGTTGCCAGTGAGATGTTAGTGGGATCGTTAGAGATTCTGATTTTGTTGTGGTTTCAATGGGGATATGCAGATTGTTGAGTGGTGAAGCATATCTTGGGAACCAGGGGGTGCTTGAAGTTCACAAGAGATGGACAAACTTTGTCTCTTTGCGCGCGAGAAAGTTTGTATGTCATTGACTCTTGAAATCTTTGAAACTCAATGCATAGGGTTCGATTATGCTGTATATGTTGACAGTGAGTTGCTAATAGGGTGGTTCTTCTGGTGGAGCAGTAGGGACTCCTATGAGTGAAGAGGTGGATGCCTATTATCCGGTTAAACCAGATTGCCAAGCCGACATCCCCAAGATCCGTTTTAAGGCCAGGGTGCGTGAACATGTTTTTCTCCCCAGTTGTGCTTGGTATATGTTTCACTCTTGATTTGTCAGACACCCATTTTTTAAGGAATGAATGCTTTTGTATTTTATTTAATCCTTTGTTACACCTCCAATTTCATTTAACATACATCCCTGCTAATGAAGGGATACTTTTAGCTAAATTTTTTGAAACAATCTTTGATTGTGTGTATAGATATGAGGGTAAGATCTCTGTTGGTTGGAAACTTCCTGTTTGGTTGAATCTATTTTTCCAGTGAGATCAAGGCATGCTCAGAGTTCGAACCATAACTTGTTGATCCTCTTTCTAGCTAAAATGATGTGTTTTATTTGTTACCTGCATATCGTACTCTTTTGCAGTACCATTATTACAAGATTATAAGAAATTTTGCTCTCCAAGTGTTTAATGGTCCTTGTATATTTTCTTTTCATAGGTGGGAAAAACTTTAAGTGCAAGAAGATGGAATGCTGCAATCTCTGAAGATGGTCATTTGGATATAGCAGGTGTGCTCAGGAGGATACAAAGAGGGGTAAAGCCTTTTTGTTACTCATGTACCAACCTACATATCTACATGTTTGGATGTGAATGTCGATCATCTTTCGCTTGATCATCGCCATCCAATGTACATGCCTACGTAATACACAGGCATGCATAATATCTTTTCCTTGATCATCAATTCGTCATTATCTCGTGGCCTGGCTTTTTGAATCATTGTATATTTTGCTCATGGCGTCATATTATCCCCTGTATGTTCACAATTCGAACAGGACAAAGTGTTGATTATGTTCTATTTGTGATTTTTGGTTACACTTGTGCTTCAGGTGTATCTTTTGTGACCCATATTTTACTAATGTTGACAACCCGTTGAAATCTGAAACTGTTACTAAAATAAAGGAAACTACAATCTTATGTGTGTATTAATTTGGAAGTAAGCATTAAAGCGTCACAAAAGTATCTCAGCTACTATCAGCTTTGAAATTCTTAAATACCAAAAAAAATCTTGCGAAACTTATCGTAGTGTTGAAAACAACTTAATAAAGAAATGGATGAAACTATTAGTGTGATGTAGGTGAAACCTACTTATTATATTTTATTGGGGCAAAATAACTAATACTAAGGTGGCGAGGCCTAAAATGTTATATTCTTGCTCTATTTGGGCATATTATCATTTATCTGACACACACAAAAAGCTTCATAAGCTTGACCTACTATTGATTTAGAAGTTGAAAAATCATCCACAACGGCTCTTTTGCAGAGCTTGGTTTTATTGGGCATCCATGGTGTAAGTGGAGAGTAGACAAGACGTTAAGCTTATGGCATTGACCAGTTTGTAATCATAACTTACGGATTTTTCATTTCTTCCATCTCTTACTCTTTGGAGGCTTTGTTCTTGATAACGAGTCTCAAAATCTTTATCAGCTACAAAAAAAATACTCACGCATGTTAGCAATTGATGATATTGTTCTTGGTTCACTTATTGACAAAAGAGTAGTTATATTTCGTCAAACTAGCTGAATTGCTGTCTAGCTAAACATTTGTAATTTAATCAAATACAAATGTATATTGTGTAATTGATTTTTATTTTTTATTCTTGCTAGGGCATTCATCCTTCAATCAAAGGTGCAGTCTGGGAGTTCTTGTTGGGTTGTTTTGATCCCAACAGCACCGTCCAGGAAAGAAATGAGATCAGGGAACGGCGGAGGTAGTGTTTTCTTTCTTTATGATTCAACATGAATGCTGCCTCATTTTACATGAATATGAGGTGGTTTACATGTGTACATCATGAGAATGTGGACATATAGATTCTTTTTAATTAATTTTGCATTTAGACATGTTGACTAAAAACATCAATTTTTACTCTTAGGGAGCAGTATGCCACATGGAAAGCTGAATGTCAAAAGATGGTACCTCTTATTGGTAGTGGAAAGCTTATTACGGCAGCTATAGTAACGGATGATGGCCAACCAACAGAAGACCAATCGGCCAACAGTGACTTACAAGATAGCAATATAGCCATTGCCAATAATGATACTGTATTAGACAAAAAAGTGACTCAGTGGAAGCTGATCTTGCATCAAATTGGTTTGTACTTTGTGCATAACTTGTTGTACATGGTTTTTTTAAAAGCTTCTTGCTTGCTATTTTTTTTGGTTGTGGTGCCTAATTTTGAAGCCTCTTTTTCTTATTCTTTGCCACATCAGTGTCTGGTTAAAGTTCATCTGACATTGTAATGAGGATTGCGGGAAACATTTCACCTTTACTTGCGTTGGCTGCCTTTGTAAAGCATCATGAGAAATTGAATTGCGACACGTTCTCAATGTTTCAGACAACATAAAAATTCTAAACTAGGGATCTACTTGTTTATAGGATGGAACATGGGTGTGGGTACTCTTATAATATCAGGATCATAAATGGTTCTAAGCTTGTGTGCGTGCACAATTATGTACTGCTATGTTCCCCAAGAAAGTGTAAATGTCACTTGGTTGGGTGATCATCAACCTTTGAGGGTTGGCCTTGACGTGATGGTAAGACTAATGATATGTAAAATATGAAAGATGATGGCTTATTATTGGTCATATTTTGTATTATCTATTTATCTTGTAATTAACTTTTTCAAGGTAACAGAGTCCTAACAATATATGACTCTCTGTTAGCTTGGTGGTGTCATTTTCCTTCCCTTAAATGCTATTTATAGATTTTAAAACTTGGTTGGGCATTGTGGTGGTTGTGCTTAATCTTTGTTCAAACAAATTTAAAAGTTAAACAATATTTTTCTGCTGAACATATATCTGCATCATATATGGAAGGCCGGCTTGAGTACCCAGGTTTGCGTTTGTTTCATTCTTTCCATTATATGCATGCCTCTTCTTCATTTTTTTCCCATTTTTCTTTTTCTGTTTAAGGAAAGTAAGCTAAAAGATGATTCTTTAGTATTTTAAAATTTCCCTCCTCATCCATTACAGTTATTCTTATGAAACAATAGGCAAAGGTTAGAAATTACTATTTCAACTTGATGGGAAATGGCAAAAGATGTGGTAAGGTAATAGCAAGCGAATAGTGTGTCAAGCCTCCAGCTTCCACATTTGCACATAATGTATCTTTCTCATACTAATTCTAGTACACCTTAAACAACTGGTGAAATATGCACTGTAGGTTTGGATGTTGTACGCACTGATCGTGCTCTTGTCTTCTATGAGAATGAAGTTAATCAAGCAAAACTCTGGGATGTTCTTGCCATATATGCTTGGGTGGACAAGGATATTGGTTATGTTCAAGGTGAAATACTTCAAATTTACTGTTAACGCTATTCAAACAAGGACGGTTCAATAAATTGATCATGGTTTTTATAATACTTTTTTTGAGCAGGAATGAGTGATATTTGCTCTCCAATGGTTATCCTTCTAAAAAATGAAGCTGATGCATTTTGGTGCTTTGAGCATGCAATGCGTAGATTGGTAAAGCTCCGTTTTCATACATAAAATATTTAGTCCAGTTGCCTGCTATATTTTTGTTATTGTCTAGGTGTTTAATCCAGCTCCGTTTTTATTTTTTATTTCTTCTGGGCGTTTATATGTTTAGTGATACATAGTGATTACCACTAGCGGGCTTCCAGTCTTTTGCAAATACGGGGATGCATCAACATCCCTGGCTTTTTAGTACCATATCAGGTATACCAGCACCATTGCATTGCTGTATCTGGACACAGGAGAACATATTGGGGATGCATTGACATCCCTGGCTTTTTAGTATGATTTCAGGCATACCAGCACCATTGCATTGCATTGATGGTGTAAGGACCTAGGAGCACGGTTTGTTAAGATTGGAAAACTTGTCAACATATAATCTAATTGAAACCCGTAGTGGTGGGAGCTCGTCCACTGGGATTCCCTTTTCAATTAAAGGAATAATTTATTAGCGGGTTTACAAGTTTAAGAAAAGGTATAAACTTATTTTAGTTGGTATTGTTATCCAATAATTGCATTTTTATAGAAACAAGAGTAATTAAACAGTTAAATTTTGTTTAATACTGGGAAGAAAAAGTCTCAAAATTTTCCAACCTTTGCTTCTCTATTTCTTTCCTTTTTGGGTTACCCTTATTTTTGAGTAGCACTATCATGCACATACTGAATATCTTGTCTACAATTTCTGCCATTATCTTTTTGTATCACGCACATTGCTGCATATTTTCTGGGGGTAGAATCCTGTTCTTTAAGATAAATATATTCTCATTGAACTAGGCTTAGCTAGTCATCATGTGACGATAGAATCCAGCATATGTCTATGAGCCTATGAGTGGCTCTGATGATGGTTTTGACTCCATTTCCACTTCTAATCACTTCTCTTGATTGAATATGGCTCTGCAAATCAAGAAGCTTCTAGCCTTCTAGGCAAAGAATTTGGGCATCTATTAATTCTAGTTCTTAGGATTTGACTGAGGATGTAGCTTTAAAAAGAGCCAACCAGAGAAGTCGAATAGTTGTTGTGAACATTAAGTGGTTGGGAGTGTTAATAATTTCTTAATACTTCTATTGCAATTCAAACAGGAATTAGATGGTCATCCACTGATTCATTTATCACACTATTTATTCTGCATAAAAAGTCATGGATTAGCTTGAAGAGAATTGGTGTTGTTTTTTATTTAATATTATGAAAAATCTAAAAAATTAACTATGATCCAATTGTAGAAATGGACCCACATAGGGTAGTATTAATGCTGCATTCTCCAATTGGCACGATAGCACTTAGTTGAGTTGTTTGTAAACAAAACCCCTGATTTCACATTTTTGTTACCCCTTATCAGGTGCTTAACAATTTTTTTTTTCTTCCTTTCAGACCAATAGAGGCATTCCTGAAACTTTATAGGTTTTCCTTGGTCTACTTGTGTTGGTGCTTGGGATCTGTCTTATTCTACTTAGTATATATCCTGACATCATGCAAATATCTTGCATCAACCTAGTTTGTTATTTAGAGTTGTTTCATCTGATGTATTTGTCTTTCATCTGAGTTTTTTATGTAGTTTGTATGCATTTCTCATATCAATGCTTATGACTGTTCTTGACATATTCCCACTTTTGTTTGGGAAGAGGGAAAATTTCAGGTGTACTAGAAGTTCTATGGGGGTGCAATCTCAATTGAATACCCTTTCACAAATTATTAAAGTTGTTGATCCTAAGCTTCATCAACACCTTGGTATGAATTACTCATCCTATTTAGAAGTTTCTAGCTTTTGTTGTGGTTGGGGTTCTAGCATCATGGATTTTTACTCATACTCTCACTATCATGAATTCAATTTGTTTGGGAGTATCATGAGGAGATCACTCACTCCATATTTAATATTAGCATCATGGATTTTTACTCATACTCTCACTATCATGAATTTAATTTGTTTGGGAGTATCATGAGGAGATCACTTACTCCAAATTTAATATGTGATGAGTTGAAAGTGTTCTGTAATTATGAAATTGCAAGAAAATTTTTAGATCCTCTACTGCATAAGTTCTAGGACATTTCTGACCTATTTCTATACTTTTTTTTATTCAGGAAAGCACATTTGCATTGGATTTTATTTCCTTTTTGGTCTTATAGTTTGGGCTGTATTGTGAGAGTGGTGCTACCGGTTCTCATTGGTTCGCACATTTTTTATTTAGACCCCAACCTATACTTGAATGAGGGATGCTTTTACCACGATAACTACAATCTTAAGGCTATTTTTGAAGGATATGCTGCAACTGATTGCATTAATGACATGATTAGATTGAAATCTGATCATCAACAGTTTAGCTTGAGTGGTGCCCTCTGCCACCTCCAGTGGGGAAGTGCAAGGTTCAGCTCTTGGCTGGGATTTGTGTGTTCGTAAATTCTGATTTTTTAACAATATGATTGAACATGTCACTTGGCCATATTGGGTCATGTTGACATGGCCATGTTGAAGAAGCAAATTTTGTGTTCTTTTGGCTAAAGTGCGCTTCAGTTTTGACTACAAGCAGCAGAACTTGATGGAAAAGTTACGGTGTTCTTCAGTGAAAATGACATTGGCAATAGATTAGATGTATTTTCCATTTATAGATGATTTTTTTTCCTCTTGTTCAGTGTTAAACCATTTAGATATGATGCAAAACTTCAGTTGTATTGACAAGATATGTATGATTGTGTGATTTACCAAGGTTGTTATTAACACAATTAATTTTCTCATTGTAGCTGAACATAGTTTCACACTATATTAACATTTATTCAAATATGTCTATCCAAGAGTGAAGCCTTTACCAAGGGGGTCAACTCTTTAATGGTTATACTTGTCTTTAAATTAGGTGCATGAAGAAAGTTACAACCCTGTGCATGCGCATGTGCATGTCTGTGTGCAGGTGCACAAGCGCTGCATGTGCGTGTTTCACAGACTAATGTCTCATATCTTCTATTTGACAGAGGATCTGGATGGTGGGGAGTATCTTTTTGCTTTTCGGATGCTGATGGTACTTTTCCGGAGAGAGTTCTCGTTTGTAGATGCCCTGTATCTTTGGGAGGTAAGGAAGACCTCTATGTCCTTGCTGGAGCTGTTATAGCAGAATGGGCTTACTGGGAGAGCTTTTGTATGGGTTTTGATAATTTTCAGTGCTATTCATTTAATGAAGGTTTTGTGCATCACTGTTTGATACATCATACATAGAGGAGAGTCCTTTGACTTGTACTTTTAAGAGAAGGTTTTGTGCATCAGTGTTCGATACTTAGTGGGGAGTTTTTTGACTTGTAGTTTTAAGTTGAATGTGTATTGACAATTTTAGGTGATGTGGGCCATGGAATACAATCCAAACATATTTGCTTTATATGAGCTGTCGCGTGACTCTAGTGCTGCTACATGTAAGAGTGACACACTCACAATAGATGATAAGCTGCTAAAGCAATATGGCAAATTTGAGAGGAAAAATGTGAAGACTGGATGGACGGACCAAAAAAGTGCTCTCGCTGTTTTTCTTGTTGCAAGTGTTCTCGAGACCAAGAATAAGCTACTTCTGAATGAGGCAAAGGGTCTAGATGATGTTGTCAAGGTCCTCTCTCTCTCTCTCTCTCTCTCTCTCTCTCTCTCTGTGCGCATGTGATACATATGCCGCACATGACCATCTACACTTCCCTAAATTTGAAGCTTGATCTATCCTTTCAGATCTTGGGTGACATCACTGGGAATCTGGATGCCAAAAAAGCATTGGACAAGGCATTGAAGGTTCATAAAAAGTATCTAAGCAAGGCAAGCTTCATCTTCAGTTTCTTCTTTCTTTCTGCACTCAAGCTTTGCGATGAGATTTCAGATGGCTTACTGGTTACTGTTTGGTATCACATGCAGGCCCAGAAACCATAGTAATGGTTTGGAAGGTCCAGCCGGCAGCAAGTGTTTTTTATTGAGGTTTCACTTATCCATTTTCTTGAAGAATTTTTTTTTTCTTATTTGGGTGACATTATTTTTCCATTATTGATTGAAGTACTCGACTTTAAATAGTTGAGATAAGACTTAGTTGAGTTGATTCATGATTCATCTTCTTTTGTAAATAAGAGGGAATTTTGTTGTAAGATTTTGGGTTGAGCAGCATATGTCCTTTGATATTCTTTGGTATTACGGAGTTTTTTGACCTATAGTATTTTGAAATAGGGTCTCGAGTCTTTTTTATGGTACTGTGAAGTTATTTTTCAGTATTGTACTTTTTTTTTCTATCTAGTGAAAAAGTGACATGGATAAATTTTTGTTATTTTATTATTGTTTTTGCTATTTTCATTATCAATGACTATATAAATGAATCCAAAATCAATAGTTTTATCATACCTCAAGAAGACGAATTTTCTTCAATAAGACAACTAATTTAAATAATAAGTTAACGCTAATAAGACAATATCTTATTTGGACTAAGATTAATAAGTAACTAATAATGAAATATAAACACACGTCTAGAAAATATGAAATTATAATATTTTTAAAAATTGCATGTAAGAAAATTTTGTTTGGAATTGGTCAAAGGATGTGTTATTATTCTCACTTACTCTCTCTATTTTCTCTCATCGTTATTCTCTCTCACCCTCTCTCTCTCCATTACTCTCTCTCTCTCCCCTATTTTTTTCTCTCTTTCACTATCTATTCCCCCTACTTTCTCTCTCTGCTGTGCATTCAATGCACAATTACTCTCCATTTCAAACTGAAATCAACATTCTTAAACATTATTGTATTAATACTCCAAAAGAGATACACCGAAGAGATCATAACTGATTAATAATTTTTTTTTTCAAGTATATAAAAAGTTGACATCATCGAATATTAACGTTATACCTATAGTTGTTTCGACATAATCAGATATCAACGTTACACCAAACACAGCCATGGATATATCTTGGTAGAGTTGCTCCAGAACTTGCTGAAGCATCCAGACTGGACCATGTCACAAGCTTGCACTGATTCCTATAGCAAGACACTGAAGAAATAGCTTGGCTGGTTAGCCAGTTCACACTTATTTCCAAAATAGAGTTAATTTTTAGTTAAGGTTGTCACTCTTGTTCCTTTTTATTCATAAGGAGATACAAAGAAAATCCTACATTGTGCCAAATTATGGTTGTAATAAGCATATACTATGGGATAAAGCTGCATTCATGGAAATTCCCTTGAGATACATATGTGCTGCAGAAGACTGCTTGTTCTGAGGGTATAATTCTCCAATGAGTAATACCAATTTGACCTAAAATATTGACTTAATTTGTTGACATAATGATGTGGCTGCAGTAGAATTATTCGATCAACACTAAGTTCCAATGCTTGATGGCCCCCACAGCCAACTCAAAGGTCATAGTAAATTAGGTCAGCAAATTAGATCAATAAATTAGGTCCAAATAACATTGCTCCTCTTCAATACAATATAACGAAAAACAACACTTATCAATTAAAATAAATGACTAATAGGTAATTTGCACAAGTGACGGTGTTGATGTTGACCAAGATATGAGTTATTTGATTCTGCAGTGTTACAAATTGAGTAATGGAGTGGTTGTGGACTAGGGTGGATGACCGATGGACCTTTGATCTAATAATACTCCTTGTATTGTGAAGATTTTACTTTCTTGAGGTCAAGAATTCAAGTTGCCCTAAAAAAAAAAATACTAGTGTGGGTGGGCATTTAAAGTGTGGGAAGATGAAAGGCAAACTTAGGAGTGCCATGCTCTCATGATTTAGCTCAAGGGGATGGATATCTTTCACATGCAAACACGTGCCTTTAATTTTTTTCCCCCTAATTTTGAACGCTTCCAAATATGAAAAAATATCTCTTAAAACACGACAGGGGTTAATGAAGATTCAAAAAATAGAGGAAGTGTTTTTAAAGATATAATAAACTAGAAGGAATGTGACTAAAATTTTTCCTTTAAATAGTGATTTTCTCGTGCAGGCTAGCGTTGGTCTAGATTATCTGAAAGTATAATAACTGGATACTTAGCAGTTTTTCGCTTCAACCACAGTTCTGGTATTTTTTTATGTTCCGGCCACATATAGTTGGAGTGACGATTATAAGCAATGTTTTTCAGTATGTAATGAGAAGTTAAGTACTTACATCAGATATGTTGTGGGGCTGTATATGCACAATTCAATAGTTGCTAGGTTGAATACAAGGAAGGGAAAGCAAGGGTGTATTTGTCGTAAATATTTTGTATAATTGTGATATTGAAGAATTACTGACACGTAATATCACAATTCAATTACAAGTCTTTCACGCGGCTTCGAGACATCTGGATATTGCCTGCTAATTTACCTCTTAATGTTTGCTAATCCAGCACTAACTCATTGGTATGGTTAAAACAGTGACAATGCTAAATTCAGTATTGCTAAAGATTGTCCTCGGACAGAGAGAATGCATTGTTCCGACTTGAAGGGAATACTCCTCAATTGGTAAATATTGAGTGTAATGGTAATAATACTCTGTCATCAATAATATTAACCCTAAAAGTGATTGGTTAAGTTTGAGCTTTAGTAACCCAAATGTCTCATATTCAATCTTTTTCCGCACCCTTTGAAGGATAGTCATCGTAGTCTCTTTAGGGTCATGTTCTAACCTAATTCAAATTATAGTGATCAACCATTGAACTTAATGGAGTAATCAATGTCTAAACACTCTGTAGTAAAAATAAATAAATAAATAAAAATAAATAATAAGGATGGGTGAGCATATTTATATGGCAAGTGTGAGTTGTATTTTATAAGCATGTGGTAATGCAAAGATCTAGTAACTATTATTTTTTTTTGGAGAATTACACTTAGAACTTCTGAAATTTGTTACTTAATCACTCAGATTCCCTAACATTTGAATGAGATAATTAGAGAAATAAGAATGAAAAGATCCTGAGATAAATAGTATCATCATCTAAGAATAAACCAACATGTAGGTAAATGGACCGTACTTAATTCAGTAATTGTCATCTTACTTTTACTATAAAACAATTAAATTAGAGATGAGAGACCTGAGAAAGTTTCCCTCCCCAAATACGAAATTACTAGAATTTTGAAATATTTAATTAGCTAACTCCAATCAAAACATTACACGTGTTCTTTGTAACCACATCTATCATTTTTTTAAACTACTTCAAAATTTAAACTTTTAATCATATTTCTTAATTATTTAAAACATAAGTGAATATCATTTTAACACTAATTGGAATTGTCCAATGATATTATGGTTACAGATGGTAAGGTTATAATAGAAAGAGATAATAATTTCGTATATCGCACAATGCCCCACTAACATTATATAAGAAAATCACCACCTTGTATAAAAAAATAGAGTTCACTTTACCGAATTGTAAGCTTGTTATTGGATTACGACACCACGTAACCCACCGATTAAGATTTACTTACGCCCACCTGCAAGTGATTGTTGGTTCCAACATCGTTCTCTTATCCCTCCCCCCCTAAAAAAAAAAAAAGAGGTTAAATGATCCTATAATTAGCATTTTTATGTGTTAGTAATATGCATTTATTTTAATTCACATCCCTCAATTTTCGATCCACGTCTGGTTTTGATTAGTGGGTGTCAACAACGAACAACTCACTGCCATTGAATTACCGAGAGATTTGCTTTAAACAGCATTTTGCTTTGGTTGGGTTGGTTTAGTCCCTCCCCTCCTCTTTTTTTCCATCATCAGCAACTTCTTTCATGAAATAGTCAAACATACAAAACACTTTCTACGCTTTTTTTCCCATTTTCTCTTTGATTTCTTTGTTTGCACTTTCAAATCCAAACACAACTAAGTTGGGATGATTATTTCACAATATACAAATTCCATGCAGGATGGCTTATGAATCTATGCTGTTACATTGAGTTTTCTTCTAAAGGTTTGCTTCTTAATACGGTTATAAAGATATGAGTGTTAAGTATCGTTACCAATATTTTGTTGAAGCTGGTTATCGGAATCAACCATCGACATCTATAATGCAAATTTATTTACGTAATGAAAGATAATTGTTCGATTTCCTTCACCTTGTTTGCTTTTGTTGCAGATCTGAATATCTGATATCAGCAATTTTGATTTACCTTGAGTTTAAGTTCAGTATATGAGAGTTTTAACAAAGACAATTATAAATAAGAGAAGATGTCAACGAAGATGAAGGGCCTTTTGAAAGGCTTAAGATACATCTCTCAAATATTCGGTACGTCCTTTATTAATTGCATAAAAATCTTAGCAATTTCTTAGAGAGAGGTCATGAGAGATTAATCCCTCATGAATATCTCTAGTTCAGGTATGGATGGTCTGTCTTTGACCAAACCGGAGAGAGAATTAACTGAAATGTGCATAAATTGACCTGTATATACTTGACCGTTGAACCAAAAAAAAAAGTCATGCATTTCGATTGGGAATGATTTTTATATTATATGATGTAGATGATGATAAAGAACCAGAAATGCAGATTGGCTTCCCTACGGACGTAAAGCATGTGGCTCACATAGGATGGGACGGACCATCGGTAGACAATTCACCAAGCTGGGTAATTGGATTTTTTCTAAATCCTTTGTTTAGATTCACAATCTTAATACCAATTTGCAGGTGATTGCATACATTCCGCACGTTGTAGTCGT
Organism: Ilex asprella; assembly: GCA_023539305.1. NCBI lineage: Eukaryota > Viridiplantae > Streptophyta > Magnoliopsida > Aquifoliales > Aquifoliaceae > Ilex > Ilex asprella. Next base: position 2,145,381 of record CM042195.1, on the reverse strand, counting down.
GAGTCTAAAGTGTATGATTGGACAATATCTCGTTGTAGAAAAATACTTTTATTAATATTTCACAAAAGAACATTCTTATTGGTTCCGTGTCTGATGGTATGATGGTGTGGCGAAAAGGAACGCAAACTTGAGCCTCCTTCAAATCACCTTGAAAATGAACCATAACTTGATCTCTCTCATTTGGAACACAAGTTATGATGATCATGTGTTGTGGTGCAGATGCAGGAATTCAAATCACCAGGAGGATTTCAATCAGCCCCATTAGGTGCCCCCACAGATTCTAAAGAAAACCCTGAAATCAAATGGGTTTCTGAAGGTTTGTGCTTTTCTTTTCTCTCTTACATTGGCCCCAAAATCATAAGAAAGATTCAATAAGAAGGCAGTGCTCAAATGCATGTTTCAATCACTAACATGTTTGCTAAGGAACCTTAAGGGAAGTCCATTAGAGATAGGAACGAACTGTGAATTCAGACGTCTTTGAGTTTTGGGTTCGATCACAAGAGATTTATCCTTTGTCTTTGAACCGGACTGGGAAAGGAATTAGGCACTATCTTAACATTGCCATCCCATTAAGATTTACTGTTTTGGGGACATAGAAATCAACAAACAGTAACTACACTATATCCATCTGTTTTGTTGGTCATATGTTGCACCAGATTCAAGCAGCCGAAGGGGTACCACCAGAACTCCAAATTCTCCAGCCAGAGACAAGCCAGAATTGCCAAAGTCAACAAGACGCCATTCTTCAACGGACAACTCCTTAGCAACCACTGAATCACCAAGAAGAGAGTCATCCACCAAATCAAGGCAGTCAAGGCGAAACCAATCCAAGGACACCAATCTACCAACAACACAGGATGCTACAAGCCTCGGGCCTGACTCACCAACAAGAAGCTTGCCAGACATTCCAAAGAAGTCAAGGCGAAAGAAGTCCAAGGAATCAAACTCCGGTGGGTCATCACGATCATCAAGATCGAAAGGCGCTACTTCTAGTACATACACATCTCCATTTTCAGATCCTGGACCAGAAACTGGAATGACAATAAGATCCAAGAACAATGAAATTCGTCAAAGTTCGAGTCTGAAACCACTTGAAGAACAAGAAGATGAGGAAAGTAGAGGGGGTGTCTCTTGAGATACAGTGGATTGGTTTTAGGCATAGTGGGTGAGCAAACAATGTCATACATGAAAGGTGATGATCAGAGAGAGAGACTAATGTCACTGCAAATTTAATTGCCATGACCATTCTTCCACACGTGAATACCAGAGGGCCTGAATATGACTTGTGCTCATTATTCTCTGGATTTGATTAAAAGGGTATGGCATTATATCAACCTCCAAATGTCGGGTTTTTATAAATTTCACTTAAGATAAAAGTATTTAAGATAGCAGTGTTTAACGCAACGATAAAGTTATTCTATTATGACCTAAAAATCATGGGTTCAAGTTGCAGGCTTGCAAGAGTAAAGATATTTATATCCAACCAAGACCCGCAATGAGTGCACCGAGTATAAGTTCTTTCCATGAGAAACAACCTAATTTCCGACCTTCTATTTTACTGAAACTGTGAAACACCACCTGAATCATTCTTAACCATAACGAAACACTCTGGCAGTGACAATTGGTCATCATTTTCACTATTGCTGCTATGAGGACCAAATAAAACTACTATGAGGCCATTGGATGCTGTGTTCTAAGTCATGCAGTCACGGCCATTGGGGAAATCGAGATTTTATTACGAAATTAGAAACTAAAATTTCGAAATAGTCGATGTTAGAGTATCTGCAACCTCGACTCAAATATGAACTTAAATTTAAATTTGAGTCAAATTGGCCCAAATAACTTCTCCAATCTTAAACTCAAATATATATTAAATCAAGACAAAACTTATTCTGAACCCAAATTAGAATAGATTCAAATTTTATACCAAATTTTTAATGATAACTTTTTAACCTCTTTAAAATTAAAAGACTCCATCGCCGATCACCATAGAAACTTTTACAAATCATTTGATGGCTTGTAACTAAGTTTTTTCTTTTTCATCTTTCATCTTTTTGATTTTTTGTATTTTTCAAAACTCTAATTTCATCCATCTTTCATACAATATAAACCTTGATTTCTTGTATTTTTTTGATCACATCTTCAAGCTTTATGGTATGCTCGAAACTATTGTTTGTGATAGAGACTTGGTGTTCACAAGTTATTTTGTTTAGTTAAATGGAATTAAATTTAACTTTAGTTCTGCATACTACCCTTAAACTGATGGTTAGTCAGAAGTAGGGTCGTTAGTCGAACAAGCCCGAGCCAAGTTTGAAAAACTTGTTTTTTAATCGAGCTTAAAAAATTGTTCAAGTTCAGTTCATTTCCTAAACAAGTCGAGTCTGAACGAGCCAAAAACAAGTCGAGCCTGAGCCGAACTCTGAGTATTTGCATATAAACAAGTCAAGTCTATCGAGTTTGAACCGAACTTGTAGGACTTATTTTCTAAACGAACATAAAAACTTGTTCAAGTTTAGACTCATTTAGAATCGAGCCTGAACGAACCAAGTCCGAGCTGAACTCAAACCAAATTCGAGTAGCTTAGTTTGATTAACAGTACTAGTCAGAAGTGGTCAACGGGACCAAAAAATGTATTTGCAATGCATGACAAGCTCAAAACCAAAGGAATGGGCCTAATGGCTTCCATGGGTTGAATTTTGCTATAATACGAGCCTACATTCTTCTACGGGAAAAACTCCCTTTGAACTGGTTTATGGCAGAGAGCCACCTATATTGCTAACCTATGTACACGACACGACGGTGATTAGAGAGGCTCAAGCTAATTTGAAACTTGCTCAAAATAGAATGAAGTCTGTCTATTATAAGAAACAGGTCGAACACAGCTTCGAAGTGGGTGACTTAGTATATTTAAAGCTTAGGCCATAAAGACAACAAACTGCAGCTCATAGCCACATATTATGGCCCCTTCAAGGTTCTAAACAGCACAGGGCAAGTAGCCTACAAGCTGGAATTGCCCCCTTCGGCTAAATTACACCCTGTCTTTCACGTGTCAACCTTGAAAAAGAAGCTAGCAAACTACGTTTGTTGTCCGGTAAAAGTTGTGGATTCTACATTTTGGCATAAAATAGTATCGATCTTGTATAGGTTTTGTTGTGTTTGTTGTTTGGTGGAAGTTATGAATTTTATGTTTTGGCATAAAATATTGTCAATCTATGTGTGTTGTGTTTTTCTAATCTGATAAAAGTTGTGGATTCATGCCTATCTGAGCAAAAGTGTGATGCACCAATTGCCATATCAATTCATTTTTACAAACTGAATTCAAAAAAAATTATTTTTAAAATTCGACCCAATCCTTATTTCCTCTCATTTTCCTTATTAGTTGACAATGATAATTCAAGACTTACTTTCTATTGAACATTCATTAATTTTTTATTGGTTGGTTTTATACATCACTTGTATGCATGGGATGCACCTCAACTTAACATTTCTTAATGACAATATTCCTATAAAAATTATTATAATTAAATTTTTCATAAAAATAATGTCGATATTACTATTATAAATTTTAATTTATTAATGAATCTAAATTTACCCCCTCTACAAAAGATTTTTGATTCTACCCTTAGTTAAATCTGGGAGAGGTTGTCCAAGTTCACTCGGTGGAATATTGAATTCTTGACCAATATCAACTAAGGTATCCATAACATTGCTCTTTGGAGATTTTATCAATTGAGTTGTTTAGATTAAAAATGGATTTCATTTATTATTATAATTCCCAACTAATTTGAGAGCAATGTATCATTATAATTTTCATACTAAATTACGGTTTTGCCCCCACCATTTTCGATAATTCCAAGACAGACATAAGTCTGTCTGTCGGTTAACGAAAAAGAGGAGGGAAAGCTGGTAGTTTTACTTTTTGAAACTGTTAAATACCGCGGGGTCGTAATCGCACACGCCTCTGTTAATTGAACTCTCACAAAACCATACGGTTCGTAGTCGGAGAGAGCATCGAAACCACAGATGGCGGTGCCTGGTTTATCCAGACGAATACTACCGTCCCCTTCCGCCATGGATTTAGCTTTTTCCAAAAGAAAGGTCAGTTTCTTTTCAGTCTCTCTTCTATTTACGATACGGTTGATTTTTGAATGAATCTTGTTCAGAATTAGGGTTTGTAGTTTCTATGTTTTTTGAATCTTTATGGTGCCTGTATTGTGTATTTGTGTATATATATGTGCTCGCTTGACCGTCTCATCTGATCGACAGTTTCTCAGATGCTGTGTGATCTTTAATAGTTCTTTCGTACTCTTTTGATGAAGCTTGTTAAGAATTAGGGTTTGTAGATTCAACGTGCTTGAATATTTTTGGTGCATGTATTGTTTATTCATATGTTCTTGTTTGACGGTCTTATCTGATTTTGAAATTGATTTGACTCAGTTGCTGTGATCTTTAATGGTTCTTTTGGTACTTTTTTTTTTTTTTGATTTGTTTCTTTATTGAATTTTCTTTGTACGCATTTTTATTTGTGGTGATAGATATTAGATAGTCATTTTTAGCTAATGAGAGTTCCGTAATGAGTAGTCCTGCTTGTTTGTAATTTGCCGCCAAGTTGGGATAATGAGTTGTGCTGCGAGCGCAAGGGCATTTGATTTGACTAGGAATGTCTGAGAGGCTTTCATTGCTCGTCTTTTTGAAGGTATGTACTCCTACATAGACGAACAGTGAGATTGCTAGGCAATTTGACGTAAAATTGTAATCTATTTATACATACATGATGCCTAACAAAAATCAAGCGAAAAATGGAATTGAACTGTACTGTGGTCTATATCTATTGATGGACACAGGTTCTGGTTTTGGGGGAGGGGTGGAACTCTTTCGACAGGTCTTTAAGATGGTCATTTGGCAAAATAGGACTAAAGCTTCTTCGGGTTGTTTTTCAACAGGCGACTCTCTACTCTGCTGCAGGAAGAGGTAATTTGTTTTTGACATTTTATATTTGCTTTCTGTTTTATATTTGGGGAAATCTAGTTGTTCAAAAGCAAAAAACTGAATCTTCATTTTCCTGCTGATACCATTTTTCTTTATTTTTTTAAGTTTGCTGTCCTGTCATTTTAAGCTAAACTGGTAGCTCATAATTGAATTCATCCTCCCATATCATTCCCATGGTTGAAAGATCACAATGGACCGCTTATGATTTTCCTTCTGGACCTGTGATTCTGGTTGTGAAACTTAGTTGTGGATTAGTGTTTGTACACGTTCCTTTTACTTTCCTTCTTTCCCCTTTTCGTAATTTAGTTTGACCATCATATTGATTGACTTGACAAATATAGTATGCAGTGGTGGAATCTGATCATTAAATCAGATTAACCTTTTTGTTAAATTTTGTATACATGTATTTAGGTAATTCTATGTTATCCAAAAAAAAATTGATACTATGTTGAAAGTTACAACTATCTAAGGATAAGTTATAATTTTTTGAGGTATAAATTATAACTACAAAAGACATGATGAATCTTAAGATATTGTGATTAATCATGGAAGTTACAAGTTTTAAGGATATCTACCGATGATGATGAATTTAAGTTTAAACCCTTTCAAGCTCAAAACCCCTCGAAGGCTCAACTAAGATGACCCAAGTCCCTTGGAACATGGTGTTCTCCATGTTTGCTTGGGCTACAGCCCAACCCCTTGAAAGCCCAGAATAGACCCCAGCTCGGCATATACAAGCTAGGCGAAAAGGATATGCTGGGGAACGTGGAGCTCGACAACAAATGGATCTAGGGAAACTCTTGTCGCACCACGTGGACAGAGGATAAGAGGACAATGCCTGAAAATTCTAATAGATGAATATTCACCCGTAGTGGAGATACTCTCTGCATTCCCTTCCAGGCATAGTGAGCGCAAAAAACGTTAGGATTACAGGTTCAGTTACAGGACGAATAAGGTGGGGATCACAGAATTAGCCAAAGAAAGAACCACCGCAAAACCCTAGTAACAAGAGGCATAAATAACAAACGAACTACTGTGTAAGATAAAGAGAATAGGCAAGAAAACAACCTAGTTAGCATCTTGAAAAATGGCTCTCAGCCAAATCATTTGTAACTATAACCGTTTTCCTCAAGTAATATTATCTTCGAGGAGTAAGAGTCTCCCCTTATAGTGGATGTAGCCTCAATCCTTCGGCTAAGTTAAACCACTCATATTCCTGTCTTTATTTTATTTTTTTAAACTTAACGCACTCTCATCCACTAGCACACGTGAAGCCCCTTTGGGCTTCATCCCTTTATTGTTCTGTAGTTGGGTTAGAAGATTTTGAGCACCATTATCTACACACATCTATGTCTTATATTGTTGAGTTTATATTTCACTTCTATATTGTGGATTCTCATGATGATTAATGACTAATGGATATGACAGACTTTGCACTTGCGTGCACAACTTCATCTTCTCAAGAGATGCAGAGATAATAAGGAAGAGGAATATCTCGGTGCAGTCAATTTTTTCAGGTGTAACGGAAGAGTGCTTTCACCCCTTAGTAAGAATGTAAAATACGCAACACTTGAAAATACTGTACAAGCAGAGTGCAAAATGCCATTCACTTTCCCCTTTTTATGTATTAGATCATGAAGCACGACATGTCTTGCAGAGATCGAGATCTTTCAGTGGAGAAGCAAGAATGGTCTTCCAAAGATCAATGTTCTGTTCAAAGTCGAACCATGACATCAGGTATGAAAATGCGATGACTTATTCAGGTAACCTGCTCTTATTGGGATGGGATGGGATGGGATGGGATGGGATGGGGAATATATGATGTGAAGGAATATGGGTCTTTGAACTTTTCAAGCCCCGCGGTTGTTGAGCTTCTCTTGACCCACCACATCGAAAGTTATAACCAGACGGGTAGTTAGGAGCAGCCACCCTTTTTAAGTAATGCCATTGAGACATTAAAATATTAATATGATTTATTAGCATAATGATGTGTCAAGTCATAACAGTATTATTAAATTATGTCATTATAATATTATTAAATCAATAAATTAAATTAATTTTTTAAATTTTAATGATATTACTCATAATTTTTAGCAGGTTTTTCTGTTGACGTTTTATATGATGAACCCCTCGTTCGAGGCTTGGGCCGTAATAGCGTGGTGGGTTCATACGTCTAGGGATCTTATTATTACAGGCTCTTTATTATTTTTGGAATTCCATACAACAACCATAATAGAGGCTTGGAGTCTGACATCTATTTAAAACTGTTCATCAGATGCTTTTCCATCCTGTGACATGTATAAAATAAAGTAGTTGGAGTTTCAATGTCACCATTTTTATTTTGGCAAATTTCAGTCACACCCTTTTTTAATTACTATATTTTCAAGAACATTTTTTCTCTTTTGGAACTTTCACTGATACCTCTCTCAAATTAATTGTGTTAATTGAAATATAATTTTATTAAATTGTCCATTATATATTTTAAGAAAAACTTTATTCACATCAACTCTAGATAAGCATATTTTTAATGAGATCTCTTCTGTGTTATTAATTTTTTTTATATATTAAAATTTAAGCATATTAAAATTTGATTCAATCTAATTAAAATTTGTGTTGATTAAATATTATATTTTTTTACTAATTAAAATTTGAGTTGACTAAAATTTTATTCGAAACTTATATCAAATTTTAATTAATTCGCATTAAATTTTAATTGCCCTAATTTTTTATACATGAAAAAATATAAATTTTAGTTAACTCAAATTTTAATATATAAAAAATAAATTTTAATCAACTTAAATTGAATTTTAATAAATAAAAAAATATAAATTTTAAATGGTGTGAAGTGAATGTTAATTGGAGCTAACAGTTCCAAAAGAGTTCAAATTGGTTCAAATTTTAATGTGTAAAAAAAATTTAATAAGCTCAAATTTTAATACGTAAAAAAATAAATTTGTTATAAATGGTTGTTTAATGGTAGGAGGTATTATTAATGTTTAAATATAAAGTAGAAAGGGTGTCAATGATATTTTTAATAATAGAAGAAATATTTTTGGAGATATTATAAATTAGGAGTGTAACTGAAATTTTTCTTCTTTTTTTTTTAATTTTATATTAGAATTTATGATGAAGTTATGAGTCGGGTAGGATGAATCCAACCTAATTTGTTAAGATATTTTATATTTTATGATTATGATTTCATTGAGTGACACCCGCACGTTACTCCAATTTTTTACAAAATTTAGTTAATCATTTACACTTCTCTCCCTGGCCATTGGTGATTCTTTTTCAGTTTGAATAAACTAGACCCTTTCTATTCTCTCCTCCCTGTCAACCTTCAAAAGGTGGGTGGGTGGGTGGATGTGTCACGTTACTTGGTACCACTTAATACGATACCTCCAAAGGCCATAGAGTTCATGTTTAATTAATAAGTTGACCTAATTTATTGATGCAAGTGATAAAAAAATTATAATCATAATAATATTATTGGATATTATATTACATTACTCTCACTTACAATAAAAGTAAACAGTACAATTATCCAAACAACACTGACACCCAAAAAAGAAGATCGGTTTGTCATCATCAGCAGTAAAAAATCACCTCTTTTTTTATAACAGAAATGTTACACTTATTAAATTTAGAACTCAAATAACGTAACAGTATATTATTTTAAATTTTTATTGAGACTCAAATGATATGACACCAAATGAAGAAGTCTAACTTAATTATTATGTCATTTTAACTTTAAATTTAATTCTAAAATTTGATCAATTTAACATTATTTTTTTTATAAACCCCCCTCTTCCTAGATTCAACCTTGGTTTGGTTTCGTTTTCAAATTAATTTGATTGAGACATTAAAATTTTAGTTGAGAGAGAGGAAGCAATTTTAACGCCACGCTGATAAAACATCACATGGTCCAATAATGCATTGGCTTTCCATTCCCATAAATACAACGGCATCCACTACGTTCCAAGTCCAACAACTACAAAGTCATGTTGTGTAGGATTTCTAGAAAAGATATTGCATCTTAGAGATACAGAGGCAGAGTGACATAGGGATGAAGGGAAGAGATTCTCATCCTTTGCCGAGAGGGTCCGGCAGCTACAGCCATGACTTCTCTGCATCTCAGATGGAATCACTTTCTGCCATATGTGAAGCTCTCATCCCTCCGCTGCCTCGACATGCCATCAGCAGTCAAGACCCACCTAACCAGGCCCTTCATTCCTTCTACCAAGCTTCTGGGTCTCAACCTCCAATCCCTGACAAGGTACAATATTATATTCAACCATGGTCTTCCTTCTCTTTTCCTTTTAGTTGTTGCTGTGCCCTTTGTTTTTAAAATCAAAGGTGTTATACTTTTGTTTGTTACTTTTAATATATGGTTGCTTTTTCCATTTATGTATAATTTGAGTTTTAGTATTAGTTCTTCTTTTTTTGGTTGATGGTGAACAGGTTGCAGAGTTAGTGGTGAAGAGGGGATTATCTGAAGCTGTGTTCTTAGTAAGCCTAGTACTAAAGTTTGTTTCGACCAGATTGGGGACATTGTTGATTTGTGGGTTTGTTTGTTTTGATTGGAGATGGCCCTTTATTCACAAGTTCTCTGAATTATCCATTGAGAAGAGAGAAGAAATTCTCAAAAAGTGGTCAAGGCAAACTTTCCTGGTTCCCTTAAGAGTAGCATTTGTGTTGCTGAAAATCATGTGCTTCTACACCTTTTTCACTTGGGTAATTCCTCTGACCCTCTATTTAGTTAAAAATATTTGATGCATTGTTTCTGTTTCCTTGACTTTGACCCTTTCATTGTTCTTTATTAAGTTCTTTGTTTTTTTTTAACAAATCTTACCTATAGTCTTAATTTATCAATGAAAGATAAAATATAAATTTCCCACCCTAGAAATTCGTAATTCATTCCCAATTTTCTGCCCCTAAACAGAAGAGAAGTGTGGGTGGGTGAGTGAGTGGGAGGATTGGTTCTTTACTAATTTGTTGTTCTTCAAAATCTTTTCCTTGTAGTCTTGACATGTAACTAAAATTTTCCTTTTTACCTGGAATTGAAAGGAAAGTACTTCTGTTTCCCTTCAAAAGGATCAGATTGAGGAAAACCCAATAAGGCCATACATGATTACATACATTCAGCTGTATGATATTACATACTCGATTTCTCTATGCTTGCATCTTTGAAATGGAATTGCTTTTCTGCATTTGTTGCAGCTCGATGAAACTTCAAAAAACCCAGCATTGGAAGCAATTGGATACCAAGTAGATACCAAAGAACGCCTGATTAAACCCCAAAAGGAGAGACCTCTTGACAAGGGTGTGATAGAAACTACAAATGAAAATGATTCAACTTTGATTGAATCCTTGATCCAGAAAGGTCTGGATGCCACAGTGGATCCAAAAAATGACACCTGCAATATCAAATGTGATGTCGTAATTGTAGGTTCTGGTTGTGGAGGAGGGGTCGCTGCGGCAGTCCTTGCAAGCTCTGGTCAGAAAGTTCTTGTCCTCGAGAAGGGCAACTACTTCGTGCCCGAAGATTATTCAGGTCTTGAGGGCCCATCCATGAATGAATTATATGAGTCTGGTGGAGTCCTATCCACTGTGGATGGCAAAATCATGATCTTGGCGGGATCAACAGTTGGGGGTGGCTCTTTTGTGAATTGGTCAGCTTCTATTAGAACACCAAACTCTGTTCTTAGAGAGTGGGCTGTTGAACAAAAGATTCCAATGTTTGGAAGCTATGATTATCTCCAAGCCATGGATGTTGTCTGTAGGAGGATTGGTGTTACAGAGAACTGTACAGAGGAAGGGTTCCAAAATCAAGTACTTCGTAAAGGGTGTGAGAATCTTGGTTTGAAAGTCGATCCAGTGCCAAGAAACTGCTCTGAGAATCATTACTGTGGCTCTTGTTGTTACGGCTGTAAAACTGGAGACAAGAAAGGGACTGATTCTACTTGGCTGGTTGATGCAGTCAGCAATGGCGCAGTGATCCTAACAGGTTGCAAAGCACAGAGATTCATCTTGGAGAATGATCTAATTGGAAGCAGAAGAAAGAGATGCATGGGGGTGATTGCTTCCACCGTGAGCAAAAACATCACAAAGAAGCTGCATATTGAGGCAAGGATCACAGTTTCAGCAGGTGGGTCCCTCTTGACACCCCCTCTGATGATCTCAAGTGGACTGGAGAACCATAATATTGGCAGAAACCTTCATCTCCACCCTGTTCTTATGGCGTGGGGATACTTTCCAGAATCTCTTTCAGGCATCAAAGGCAAAAGTTATGAGGGAGGAATCATCACTTCAATTCATAAATTGTCATCTGAAGAATCTAGTATCCAGGCCATTGTGGAAGCCGCGGCAGTGGGGCCCGGATCATTTGCTTCTTTGTTTCCATGGGTTTCAGGGCATGACATGAAGGACAGGATGACGAAATTTGCAAGAACAGCAAGTCTTTTTTCGTTAGTGAGAGATAAGGGTTCAGGAGAAGTAAAAGCTGAGGGTAGGATAAGGTATCGGCTAGACAGGGTTGACAAAGAAAATCTCAAAATGGGACTGAGGCGTGCTTTGAGGATTTTAGTCGCGGCTGGAGCTGTTGAAGTGGGAACCTACAGGAGTGATGGACAGAGATTTAAATGTAAAGGGGTTAAAGATGGCGATTTGGAGGAGTTCTTGGACACGGTTAATGCAGTTGGAGGACCAAAGTCGGGTGAAGAGTACTGGACCATGTATGCCTCTGCACATCAGATGGGTAGTTGCAGGATGGGTGCTACCGAGGTAGATGGTGCAGTTGATGAGAATGGAGAGAGTTGGGAAGCCAAAGGTTTATTTGTATGCGATGGCAGTGTGCTTCCAAGTGCTGTTGGGGTCAATCCCATGATTACCATAGAATCAACAGCTTATTGCATCTCAAAGAGAATTGCAGAATCCTTGAAGAAAGGAAAGTTCTTTTAGAAGGTTTCCTCTCATTCTTGTTTCTTTATTTTTGTGTTTAATGTAATTTTTTTGTGGGTATTCATGTGCCGTTCTCACTACTTCTCCCTTTTTTTTTATTGTCTGGGAAAATATTTCCCTTACTTACAAAGAGGTTATTGTAATAATTCAAGGGTTAATTGTTTTTTACCTTTGTAATTTTGGCTAGAAACACATTACCTATTTAATGTTTAAAATTATATACATTATTCCTTTATAATTATGTAATAAAGTGAAATAATTAATGTCAGTTAACAAAATTAAAAATTTACTATAATACCCACATTTTAAAAGTAACTTTTGTCTCATTTATTCTTGATCATAAAATTAGTTGAACATGACAACAAATTAATTCATTTTAGTCAAACATGTTTGAGTTTTTTTCCCTCGAGTAAGATTTTGATTCATGACCAAAAATCACTTCAAATTTTCTTTTATGGTTTTTTATTTGGGACCGATGCCCTACCTATCTAGGTATTATATTATATATTATAAAACATATTTTAAACACTTGCACAATGTTCTTGTGGAGGGAAACAATAAAAACAAAACCCACAACATATTTTTAGTTTATAAAACACATTCTCCGTTAAGTTAGATTATAAAAATAACTATTTCATGTTGGTACATAACTACTACGAAATAATATGTATAATTTCAAACATCAAGTAAGATGTTTTTAGCCAAGCCAAAACTACTGGGAAGTAAAAAATAATTAACCCATAATTCAATTATGCAGGCCATAAGCAGATGATTTATCTGTAGATTTTGTGTAATCGACAAATGTTTTTGAGTTAAAACTAGAGGAAGCCAGAACACCAATGCGGCTCCTAGTAGAGTGTAGTTCTCAGAAGAATTGGCCCAAAAGATCCAAAATGAAGCAAAATAAGATCATATGAAGAGACTTGATGCCATCAACTAGCAATTGCTTTAACAGCTTTCTCAGCTGCATCGTCGAGATCATCGGCCGTAATTAACTTCATCCCACTTTCCTGCAGACACGTCACCAGAAACGGCAAAAAATTATCATTCGAGTCTCCTTTCCTTTCCCTCGTTACGTCATCAACTTTCACATACATTGAAATTTCTTTTCATAAGAAGTGATTGGTTTGGAAATTACCTTGAGGATCCTTTTCCCGTGATCAACATTGGTGCCTTCAAGACGAACAATTACTGGTACTTTCAATTGAACCTTGAAGACAAGCCCCAACAAGTTAACAATTGTGCAACCATTGGCATCAAGGTGATACAATCAAAAAAATCCTAAATGCATACTACACATTATTTCATATGATCTGTGAATATTAGTTCATCTTAAGTAATATCATACTTAATGGCTCGGAGGACAAAAATTTGGTGCCAGAGTGCACAAATAGAAGAGATTACCACTGTAGGGAACAGAAATAGTATCAATCTAATGCAAGATTCACCTCTTTAGCAGCGTTGACGATGCCGCTGGCTATTACATCACATTTCATTATTCCTCCAAAAATGTTCACCAAAATTGCTTTCACCTTCTCATCCGAAGTCAAAATTTTAAAAGCTTCCACAACCTGCTCCATGCACCCGAGAAAGAGAGAAGGGGGGAGTTAATATTTTGAAGGGAACTTGTCTAGCAAATGAGAATTCCAATATCTGCATTTGTCATCAGAGCATAGAAACTCCACTATCTTCTCAAAACAAATTACCTGGCCTTCAGAAGCATTCCCACCTACATCCAGAAAATTGGCAGGAGTTCCTCCATGTAGCTTAATTATATCCATCGTAGCCATTGCCAATCCAGCACCATTTACCATGCAACCAATTTCTCCATCTAAACCAATATAATTCAAATCTGCTTTTGCAGCAGTCACCTGTCATGAGTTATACAAACAAGAAAATGCCATGAATTGAGGTTTATTGCCTTTCTTCCCAACAGTAAATGCGACGATATCCACTCATGTACTAGAGATAAGCAAATCAGACCCCCAGGTCCACTTTTTCGCATGACACAAGCACATACAAAGCTGTGTCTGCCAATCCACTCATGTACTAGAGATAAGCAATACCTCACGAGGATCCTCCTGCGTTGGATCACGGAGCGCAAATATCTCTTTATGACGGAAAGCAGCATTGTCATCAAAATTTAGCTTTGCATCAGCAGCTACCAGCTGGTTATCAGATGTTTCCGCAATGGGATTGATCTGTCCAAGTAAGTCAATTTCAAAATTAGATATGAACTAGGAGAATTTTTAGTAGAAGAGTATTGCAAAACTTCAAAGATGCTACTGTTGCAAAAATCTATTAAGTATTTCAGTACATGCTTACTTCCAGCAGTGTACAGTCACATTCGCAGAAAAGTTTGTATAACTTCTTCACTTGTTCTATTGAAGCATTTCTGTCAGCCACCTTGGGAGCCAAACCATCAACAACCTTTGCAGCATCTTCATCAGTAATTCCTTCAAAAACATCAATAGGTACCTGCACACGAAAAAAAAAGTGTGGATACACATTTATCAGGAAAATTAGTGCAGGGGCACAAGAGATGCTGGTAGCATCAGCATGTCGAAAGCAAAGGGATGAAGAATAACCTTTATAATCATATCAGGGAATTTCTCTGCAAGGTCTTCAATGCTGGTTCCTCCCTTTCGGCAGGCAATTATAAGCTGACGTTTAACCAAAAAAAACAAAAAAGATAAATAAAGTCCAAGAAGCAGCTTAGCTTAGAATGATCTTTTACTGTGAACTATAATGGCTTCCAACTCAATTTGGCGTTACTGTGAACAAATGCACAACTTTGCCAACAAGCACATAGGAGCAACACAATGCATTAGAATTAACATAATTTCCATTACTGTCCCCTGGAAACAGTAAAAATCAACTTCACATTCGTAAGGGAAGGGGCATCAGTCTGGGTTCTTATCATTTGGTATCAGAATCAACTCCATATTGCAGGTTTGACTCAAGGAAGAGCTGACTTATAGGCCATATTAAAATCATTGGTAGAATTAATGGGGCCATATGGCAAGAAGAAAAAGTGTTTTTTAAAACTAATGACAAGAACGTAAGCTTATTTTAAACAAATGCAATCATTCTGGAACGTAATCATTATGTTACTACAGCATGTTAGGGAACTTACAGGACCAGCGGTTGTACGATCAAGAGTAATCGCAAAGTACATCTCATTGACAAGTGATAACTTTTCGCACAAATAAACCTGCATTAGAATGTAAAACATTGATTTTTAATTCTCAAAATAGTAATGTGCATGCTCCAATAATAGAAATTTGTAATTTGGGCACGCAATGGTGTTCACCATCAATCTTCTCCTGTACTCACCAGACCGTAGAATTTCAGTGTTGCATATATTATGAACCTTCATTGGAAAGGCTTAGGCCATTTCACAGTCCAATAAAAAATCCAAGCCATTTCACTTGTGTCCAGAATATTTACCTTCTGGAAAAAGTAAAAAACATATTCCTTGGATTTCCAGAAAATACAAGTAAATCTGGGTGGTGAATACTACATTACTACTAAAGTTTCAGCAGATGAATCAGAAAACTGGCTACAGAAGAATGCCTTTTCAGTGTAAAATTCACTTTTTAAAAAATAATAACCAAAAAGACTCACTCAAAAAGCATGCACTTTTCAACTTCATCAGATTTTAAAAATTCTTTATTCAACATATCAACCTCTCTAATATAGAGTTCAGGTATATTATCTAAACATCAATAAAGAAACATGATTCATGTAGCTGTCCCAAATAGTTAGGATAAAGGTTTTATTAAGTTGAGTAGATATATTATCTAACATAATTGAAGGAGCCACAAAGACTAATCTTGATAGTCTTCAATAATATTATCATCCAAGAAAAATAATGATTTGGTATATATCCTTCAGTTTAAACCATCCATCACTTTTTAACATGTTCCTACTCAAATCCTAAACAACCCATTTGTTCACTTCTCAAAACAAGACAATATTAGGACAAATGATCTAAAAAAGAGCAGAACATTTTAATTTTCAGTGAAGAAGAGTTGGAAATGACACAGGCACAATTTTCTTCATATTTCAAAGGACCTAGAAGAACTAAAATTGTCAGCAATGGAGACTAATAAATAGTTAATGTGATTCAAATCCATTAGAGTAGAATCAGCCAAAAAAAACATGACCATTGGCTCAAATGCATGAAGTGTGCTCTCTGCAAATTAATTCGAGTACATGCAGATGAATGTTGCCGTAGCATAAATATGCATTCTGTAAGCCCACTTGTTCACATATTTGTGATGCAGAATATATATAGAATGGCAGACCTTGCTGACAACTTTGCCTTGCGGCCCAGTCTGTTTGGTAACAAGTATCTGTCCAAGCATTTTCCCTGCAAACAATATAAAATATAAGGTCGAGATAGAGGAAAAATGAAACCAACTTAGAAGTCAAACACAAAGTGAGTAATATTCAAAACACTTTCCTAATACAATATGCAGTAATTTATTAAGATCTTAGAGTAAATCCAAATGGTTTTTAGCAAGCCACTCAAGTCAAAGATGTCAGCATATTGCCCTCGACATTAGCAAGCTTAAATTCCAAACAAATTTTGGACTCTGTAATGCTTTCACACCAAAACATCAATAATGAACATTTCCTAGTATGACAAAAGTAGCTTGCATTTACCAATGTTTTTACTAAATAAACCATCTAAAAAATCATTAACAGACAAGTTTTGATATCATCTGGATCGAAAAATACTAACAAATGCATCACAAAATTCCAGAGGTTCCAACTACAAAACAAAACAGTAGAAAAGAATGCTATAAATATTTTAATTCTTTGTGTTGCAAGCCCGCAGCGGGCAGGATATATGAAAAATACACTGCCAATCAAAATGAAATGACCACCAAAATAATAAAAAAAAATTATGATCCAAGAAACTAATATATCAAGGCAAAACAAGGATACATAGGCCAAAAGAAAATTGTTGTAACACGAACTATGCGTATCATTGTGTATGCTAGTCAAGACATTAATTCAAATAAAATAATTCTGTACGGCAAAAAAGAAGCATTGTACCCTAGGTCACACAGAGCGGGAGTGGGAGCGGCAAAACTCAAAAAAAATCTTCGAGCGGGAGCGCCGAGAGTGTCATACTATCTACATACATATAAATTTACATATATATAAGAATATTAAATTTTGAGGTTGAGTACAGCTGGTGCAGCATTTAAAGCCCTTTCGCTTGGAATTTGTAGTTTAAATATTCAATAAAGTGGTTGGTTTCTACGTTTTGTTGAAACCAGAAAATTTATTTTAGTGAGTTCACGAATTCATGTAAATGAGTTTGCGAATTTGTGGCGCTTTCACTCTGAAAGTGCGAATTTGCACTCAGAGCTCTAGAGCGCCAGTGGTTTCCGGCGAATTGTGTGACAGATTGTACCCCTCCTTGAGTACTGCTTCAGCCATTTCAATTAAAGCAAAGACTAAGGTTCTCCCTTCTCTAGGTTTGTGGTTTCTTAAGATTTCTCGAATGGTTTTATTCAGGTAGGATATATGAAAACGTGATATTAGAGGAAGTTTGCAATGTCATAACGCTATTAAGGTAATCTAGAGGTGCCCCACCATATTGCACAATTCAACATTCAGTCACTTCAATAGAAATTGTTGGCAAGTAAAAGTACACTATCAGGAGTTCAATTAATTGCTTAAAATTATAGACATTGAAAATATAACAACCAAGGACTTACAAAATTAAGGAGTAGAAGACAACTAACTCATAGAAATAAATACAAAGTTGATGAATAGAACACAGCCAACGTACCAGCTATCTCTTCAGCTTGATCAGCCTTCACAATGTGAACTCCACCCTTCAGGCCATTTTTGAATGTTCCCAAGCCCCGCCCACCAGCAAGAATTTGGCTTTTAACCACCAACTGCAGCAGAATCAGAATTGCTCTTTCAATTGCGTTATGTTTGGCTTTTGCAAATACGTAGGAGCATATAAAAAAAATCCATAATTCTGTCTCTTGTTTCTCAATTTTTGAGATTCACAAGCAGAAAAAATTCCCCGCCAACCCAACCAAACACAGATATCTGACCCAGTTGAGATCAATTTTGATTTTTTCTGCAAAATCAAAACTAGCTTCTCAGATTGGCTTTGATTTGCCAGGGTTTTACTACCATCCAAAGGAGATGGTTAAGTTATCCTCATATTGACATAAACGTATTAATACCCCTATAAAGTCCAGAGCTTCTCTAATAATACCTCATTGTCCTTGGGGAATACATCCTGAATTGCCCTTCTGACTTCTTCAACAGAGGAAACAGCCGCACCTTTCGGCACATTGATCCCATATTTACTCATCAACTCAGCTCCCTGATTTCAGAATATCAAAAAATATTTCATGGCCTATATCAACAATTACAAACAAAAATTGGCCGTTAAAAGTCACATCATCATACTATCTTCACAAAACAAAACCCCTTCCATCCAAATCCCCCTATATGATTCTGATTAAGCCTCAACAGTAAGAATTGAAAAACCCTGAATTAGTTGTATACCAGCTTCTAATAGAGTTCATACTTCATACAGATTGCTCGAGGTTGGATAATCAGTCAGATGTAGATTAAGCGTGGACGATATAGTATGTTTAAGCAGAGAGAATTGTTGGTTCTTTGTAGTGGTTTATTTCTGAAAGCTTCGTAATTTACACAGAATAAAAACAAAAAAAGAAAAAGAAGATGCAACGTTGCAATCACGCATTACCTCATGCTTCATTAGGTTGCTGAGAAAAAAAAATGCACGGAAAGAAATCAAAAGAAATTCGAGTCAATTCTTAGATTTTCATTTATTGGATCTTGAACCAAAGGAAAAAAACGTTTGGTAAAACGACCTCAACAACACAATTTGGCTTAGCCCTTCTTTTACTTTACTTTCTCTCATTTTTAGAAATCAAAACTGATTGTAAAATATGATGAACATCAATTTTCCCTCTACTAATCGTTTTTATTTACAATCAAAAGGAGGATATATCCTACAGCATACCACATGGAATGCTTCGTATCAGTATACAATATGTACGAGCAAGTCTCTGTATGGATCTGCATGCACAATCATACATAAAATACGTACGTTAATTAATGTGATAGGATAGACGGTGACAGTGAGAGAAGAGTGACCTGATATTCATGGATGTTGAGGCGGCGTAGCTGCTGTTGCTGCCATTTTCCGGCGACGGAGAGAGACTTAGACGCGAGCTTATTGAGCAATCCTCTCACCATTCTTTCGATTCTTTGACGATGATCAAAGTGATAAAGACGAATTCAAAGAAGATCGAATCGAAAAGCTATAAATTAGTTATCCGGCTCTCGAACCCTAATTACTTAAGTAATGAGAGAGAAATAGAAAACAAAAAAGTCTGAGAGTAGCAGCGGCAACCTGGGAAATGGAAAGGGAAAATAGCCGGTCAGTCGAAATTTACCCCAAAAATAAAAATATTGAGTCATATGAATTTTAAAACTACACTAAAAAAAAACATAAATGGCACCCTCAAGTTTAATTTATTATACTAACCACCCTACATGTACTAATGATCACACTACGAAAGTAAAGCAAGAGTAACGGAATCCATCTTTCTTTCTTTTTTCAAATATTAAGGGTGTTCGGACTAATTTATACATATCTCAATTAATTTTCTCTCTGGTCTAATCAACGACAAATCATTTACGCTAGAACTAGAATATTGATAAACGATAAATTTTTTATAACTTAACACCAAGATTTGTTAAAATTTAAATTTAGAACGCCTACGTTTATAATTCATCTCTCTTACAACTTTTTTTTTTGATCAAATTCTCTCTTACCACTTGAATTCCCCATAAAAATCCATCTATTTATGACAATAGTTGCTTCACACTCAATAAAGTGCAATTTGGACAAGTCAAGACATGAATTTTTTTTATTTTTTTTTGAAAAAGTAAATGGAGAGAGGGCGACCAGCAGGTAGTGATCCCCTG
The DNA here is from genome assembly GCA_023539305.1 of Ilex asprella. Taxonomy (NCBI): domain Eukaryota; kingdom Viridiplantae; phylum Streptophyta; class Magnoliopsida; order Aquifoliales; family Aquifoliaceae; genus Ilex; species Ilex asprella. The sequence continues at coordinate 2,125,428 of CM042195.1, read as the reverse complement.
AGCGTAACCAAGAGGACCTCCCCCGATGTGAAATATTCGGTTAACCATAGCTACAGATCTCTTTGAAGTAGTCCGTCACCACACCACCACAGAAACACTAGTGAACAAGACAGAAAAATTTCGTGGATCGAACCTTGCTTTACAACCTCATGAGAATCAGGAAAGACCCTTAAACAGGTCTGCCTTGCCACTAATAATACATGACGCAATTTTACTCTTACATTACATATACGAGGACTATTTTTTCGTGTGAAAGGGATAGTCCAAGGCAAGGACTCTATTCTCTCCATCTCTCTTGCCTCCTTTGTAAGAAAATGACAATCGTGTCATGCCAAATTGTATGTCTTATGCCACTTAGAATTCGTGTTAAACATTAATCAACTTTAATACAACATATTTAAATAATTATATCTTATCGTATCATATTCATATTAATCCATATAAACCAAGAATAACAAATTTAACGCTCAATTTTATGTCTAAAATTTCATTATCACTTAATTAAACTTATACTCATAAATTTTCTACAAACTAAAAATTAACTTAATAAACATAATAATTAAAATAATTAAAAATATCTTTTTTATATGAATTAGACCACTACTTGATAAAAATATAATAAAAAATAATATTTTATTCTTATAATACTACTTAAACTTATTAATCGTATTAATTTAATATTATTCATGTTTAATACTAACCCAACTCATTTATTATTTGTGTTACCAAATCATGTTATATACAGGTACGTGTCAATAAATGACCAATCCTTATCCACTAATTTTGTATCGATTTCGAATCGTATTTTCGTATTGTGTCAGAAACTACTAACGCTGGGCATAAACTTTGCTTGGCAGTGCCCTAGTCCAGGCAATTCAAATCCATCAGCAAAGAACTCAAGAATATGGCGTAAATTGTTGCAACCTGCCTTCTGTGTCGCTCACATCAAAAAAATACACATGAACAACAGCATCATGTAAGAGCCAACTCCAAGTGCCCTCAAACATTCAGACTGCACTGGGTTTATTCAAACCAATAGGTTCAATACAAGTATAGAACCGCGCCGGCTCCATGTCTCTCATCAACCTGACCAATAGGTTCAATATAAGTATAGAACAGCGCCAGATCCATGTCTCTCATCAATTTGACCAATAGGTTCAATAGAAGTGTAGAACAGCGCCTGATCCATATCTCTCATTAACTTCTTCAAGAGGCTTGATACAACTCACTCACTGTAATGATATATCCTTCCTACCAGAGGCAAAATAAAAGGAGAATATCAAGAAAGATTATTTAAAGGAGGGCATAAACCAAAAGAATAGAGCTTATGATCAGGAATGAACGAACCTTCGTGGAAGAGCACCAGTCCCAGATGAAACTGTCAAGATAAAGCCACATCACTGATCCATAACGGTTTTTTTGCATTATAGTAAAAATGAGCAATCATTTGGACCAGCTCATCTGCTGTTCGGATATCTGCATATCAAGATCAATCCAAGTATGTAATTCTAGTTCCAACTAAACCAATCTACACATCAGAATTCTAGACACAAAATTAGGAACCTTACTTTTTTCCCTGTATAGGATGCGGTTTCCTCGTAGAAACAAAATTTGTGGGCTTTCTCTAACTTTAAGAGCATATGCTAAATCTCTCTCAATGTTGATGTCAATCTTGACAGTCTACAATGGTGAATTTCATGGCATTCAATTAATATGTGTGCCAACGTATTGGAACAAATCTAAGGCCAACACGTATCCACATGCAATCACAAAAAGAATTACAACTAAATGTAATGAAAATAAAAATTAAATGAAGAAATGCATAAATAGAGTTTGGATACCCGAGGAGGCAATCGATCTTTGGCACTCCAGTACACCTTGGTTGCCTTCTCAAGCTCCTTCAAAACTTTCCAATTATGAGTTGCCCTATGGACAAAATGATGAGAAGCAAATTGTTTTAAAACAATTACCCTGATCCAATGCTTGGAGTGGCCACCTAGACAGAATTTCATGCAAAACAGACATGTTGACAAAGTACCACACATCACTCTCCAGACCAAGTATGATCAGGTACATGTATTCCACTGTCCCTAATCAAAATCTTCTGTCTATTCTCTATTTTCATCCGGGTTCTTCCCAATCCCACCCCTCCTTGCTTCAGAGCTCTCGACAGACACCAGTGAATTTGTCATTAGATTGTTCAAAGACCTTTGTCATAAAAAATGTGCATTGCAACGCTCCTTTAGTTCGCAAATAATTTGTTTCAAAACTTCAAGATCGGTTAATTTTAAGACACGAAGTATGATTAATCTCCAATAAAATCTTAAACCTATTTTTTTTTTCAAACGGATGCTACCTTACATAATATGCGTGCTCATTAATGCTTATTTAATGCTTTCCTCTCATTAATTCATGTAAGAAACCCTACTATGAACCATTGATTTTTTGAGCTACTTAATGCCGTTGTGGACATGCATAAATGCTTCATCTCATAGTCAACTTGCAAATATAAGTTTCCATAAGTTGACCATTATAACCACGTTTATTTGATTAAAATATAAATCTATTATTACACTTAGTACAGAATACAAAGCTCTTTATAGAACACAAATGAAATTATGTGTTGAAATACTTTATGATTAATATTTTACAATGCCTAAACTATAAAGTGCTATAACAATAAAAATTGCAATTATTTATAGCATTAATTGTAGATTTTAATTTATTTGTGTTGACAATCCATTGAGGGTAAATACAAAAACATATCTAGTATAGCTAAGAAACTTAGAAGGAAATTAACTCCAAGTTCTTGAATGATATTAAGCATTAACGACTAAAATACCTGTTATATCTTTCAAAAATGAGAACAATTAGTGGGCTAGGATGGAAAGCAAAGCTCTCCCACTCCAAGCAATTGATCTCCTTCACCAAGGTATCATCAATTTCTCCCTCCCAGTCAATCTCAACACCGTCCTCGCCAACAATATTTCTGATTGGGTGCTTCTCAAAATACTCTGATGCCCTAATTCCCCATCCGACATCAGCATCTAAGGGCCAATCTGGATCATCCTCCTCAATCACCATCTCCTTTCCTCTTATATAACCATCTTTGTCATATTCATCATCACTACCATCATCAGAATCGATCTCATCATCAACCATGTCCTTCATGATATCCTCTTTATCCTTCAAAATCTCTCCATTCTGTTGTTGGATTGAAGCAAATGTTTGTTGAAGTCTATCACGCACAAAGTCTTCAACTGCCGCCTTTTCACTCCTACGACCACGCCTTGGCTTTCTAGGTATTGTTGCAGGAAACACCCTATCAGGATTCTCATCTTTTGTCTGGGTATGTTTGGTGTTTTGCTGCCGAATTCTTTCTTTAGATATGGTATTACGTTTGGGACTAGGAATAGAATCAGGTTCTAAATCAGATCTCCTTGAAATGGATAAGCAAGCCAAATGTTTTATAATGTAATTTTGCTTCACTGCAGAAGGTAAGAGGAAGTTTGAACAAGAATAACTGTGACATATCGGGTTTAGGATCATATTGCAGGGATATCCTGGTGAAACAGAACAAGTATCAATTTTGGTATTTTCAGCAGAAAGAAACAATTTCAACATTGGGTATCTGGGCGCAACATTTCTCTATGCAGTTTGAAAGAAACATTCATTTCGATACAGGAGGCAGCTCAAAAGGTGCGCGATCCTGTAGTTGAGCACAAAACAGTTTTACCCCTCATAGATGGTCAGAATATATTGCCAAGTGTGTGAGAAAAGTTAACAAAATCCCATCAGATATTAGATGGTTATAAGTTTGAATCTTACCTCTTCTCCACTTACAATGCCAACGATCTTAATTAAGTAATTTGTTACCTCCGAACACTATATTCAATAACCCACATAAAATTCAGTTCAAATTCGCAAGGGAACCGTAGTTTTTTATCTTTAAATAGTGAAGAGAAAGACTATGAGATCGCTGAATAAGCAAATAAGCAAACAATCAAACACATGGTATGCAACACTTATCTATAAAATAGGAAACCAACTTAGACCGCATTATAGGATTACACCAAAGAACAAATTGACTTTGCACCAATCAAATGTCATTTCCTCCCGAGAACGTTGTAAAAACGAATCAGTGCGCACAAACAAACAACCATGTTTCAGAAAAGTGGAAAGAATACGAAGATCAACTGGTCGGACCTGTCATATAATAAAAAAATAAAAAAATATATACAATAATTTACCTAAAAAATATAAAATATGTCTAAAATACATTCAATTTGTCATAAAATTGAACTTTAAAGCTCCAATCCAAATACATAACAGAAAAATCACTAAGTTCAAACCCCAACCCACAATCGCTACTGAAGAAATCAGCTTGTGTTGTGCAGTTCGACACAACTCAAAATCACTTTTTGGCTGTGGATGAAGATAACCAGAGAAAGTGCTGGGACGTGGACAATACTAGTGTTCTCACAAGTACAGATGCAGATGGTGGCCTCCAGGTCAGTAATATATGTCCTAGCTGTCCTAGAATTAAGGAAGTTTTTACCTGAGAACACTAGGGGGGAGATGACGGAGGAGATGACACCTGAGTTCACTGGTCGCTGGTACTGGTAGTCTGAGTTCGCTGGTAGCTGGTCGAGGTGGCTGGTCGAAGTCGAAGTCGAAGTCGCCTGATCCTGATGTCGCTGAAGCCTGGTAGTGGTGCCCTCTCCCTCTATTCTGCGACTTGGGGCAAAAAAAGCCCCAAATACATAAAAAGCCATAAATATAACTTTATTTTTAATTTCGTATTCAACTGTCCGATTTTTATAAAACCATCGGCTGATTTTTCAATTTATAGCAGGTTCTTGTCCTTAAGCGGTCTAACTAGAAATTCAGACCGATCAAGATTCGGTTCAAACAGGTTCAATCGGCCGATCCGATCCAATTTTCATAGCACTGACGAGGGGTACCTCAAGAGTAATACTATTTAAACTTAAAAATTTGGTCTAATATGCTGACATAATGATATGGCTTCATAAGAATCATTGAATCAACATCAAATTTCATTGTTTGATAGGATCTACAGTGAATCTAAAGATTAGATTGAATTAAATCAGTAAATTATGTCAATAAATTAGGTCTCAATAACATTGCTCTTATCTCTAATTAATTCCCTCTCCTGCCAACCATTCAATAATAATGCTAGACAGCCTAGACTCATTGAAAAATGAGATTAAAAATAGAAATTAAATGATATAATATTCTAATATTAATGTTCTTGGTTAGGGGTGTTAATCAAAACAATTGGCTTGGCTCAAGCTCAATTCGTGTTATGAACGAACTGAACTTGAACAATTTTTTAAAATTATTTAAAAAAATTAGTCTAAAAAGGTTCAGTTCAATTTCGCAAAACTCAAGTCATCAATTCGAGTTCAACCTGGGTTTAGGCGCGCCTCATTTTATAAATATGTCGAACTCGAATAATTTTTTATACTCATTTTTTAAATTTTTTTGTTTAAAACTTGCAAAACTCAACTCAACTTTACTTTTGGTCTATTTTTTATTTATTTAAAATTTACGTACCATATTAGTCTACTATCAACAATTTGTGCGTGAAGGCATTATGCAACCAATGCTTAAGTTTTTGTGTTGCAACTTCTGAGAGGGGCTTTTTTTTATTTAATTTGATCAAAACAAGCCCATGAAACATTGTATTAAGTAGGAAATTTAATGTTACAAACAGTCAAAAGTAAAGTCATAAGCTCAGGGGAGGGGGGAGCAAACCAATCCAACAGAAGTGAATTGTTTAATTTTGCTGCAGCCACTCAATAAACAGCTCTATCACAGGCCCTAGGATTGTTTAAAAAGCTGAGGTTGTGTAACTTAGCATAATGTCTAATATCTTCCATAATAACACTAAATTTTTTAGAAAAATTATCTTCAGTAGAACTTAACTTAATAATACTAAAACAGTCATTCATGATAGTTACATTTGAAAGCAAAAGAATATCGTTAAAAGACAAGCTTGACGCACTACCTCAACTTCAGATGATAAGCAAGACCTTGCAGAGAAAGACTTAGCAGCCCCTTTGACAAAGACACCACCATCTTTGCACACTACCACACCACACGCTGCACTAAAGGACTTGGACTTAAAAGCACCATCACAACAGATAAGAAGATCATTCACAAGTCGCGAAGGGATCCCCCCAGAAGCCACAGGATCACCGGAAGTTGGTTGGTATTGAAAAAATAAAGTTGGTATGGTACTTCTAATTTTTGCCACTTTAATGAGTATTTTTATAATTTTTTTAGATTAGTTTATAATTAAAAAATTTATTATTTTTATAAATAATTTATCACTTTTGTAGGTATTTTTATCACTATTATATATTTTTACAATATTTGTAGTAATTATTTTTACCAATTTTCTTTAGTACAAAAAATATTATCATATTTATGAATGTTTTTATTACTTTTGTTGATATTTTTATTACTGTTGTTATAACTATTTTTTGGGTACCACTAGTGGTAAAATGATCCACATATAATAAAAATGACCACAAATATTATAAATTAATGTATGATATCAATTTTTTTGATACTGTAATCAAATCTTTTCGAGTACACTTTTAAATCTATGTAACATTGCTCAACGAATTATCTGATTAGAAATCAAAGTAAATAAATTAAAATTCTAAGAATTAAATTAATAAAATTAATACAATAAAAACTATATCGATAAAACAAACATAATTTAAAAATAAAATATATTATTAACCCAAAAAAAAAAAAAACATGTCCCATGTTCAACGGATAAGCAATCCGACACATCACATTGGTCACCAATAAAAAGAAAGCTACGTTGGAGTTGGATCAACAATTGAGGCTCTGAGGTGGGCCCCACCACTCTTCAGCAGATTCCCTACTTCCACATCGATCCGATTTTTCCAAGCAGAAAGTATAAACCAATGAATCCCCTCCACGTGGTGCTAACGCATCATCACAGGTTCATGAAACGAGAGAGCTGGGTCGGGTTGATAATACCAGGCAAGTGGGCCCCATTCCCCTTGAGCAGATCCGCCACTTCTACGTACCTCTGATACTTCTCTACTCCCGCGTTGGACTTCACACTCGCTTCATCTGCTTTCTGGCTATACTTCTGCCTCCGCAACTCGGCTGAAGTCGATGATACAGGCACAGCCTCGGCTCTATCTGGGTCCCACGGCTCACCAAAAAGAGTGCCCTTGGTCAGAAACTCGTGAGCCAAATAACCAGCCAGAAGCTGATTATTCATATCCGGCTGGGAAGGTGTGGGAGTGGTCGGCTTGGCGGCTCTATGAACACTCGGCTTGGCTAGCTTTGTGGTCGTTAACGGTTTCACGGCGTCAAGGCCGTCTCTGTCTTTCCGCTTATTTGACGGCACGGACGTCAAGTGTCGACGTGGATGGTTCAGCACTGTTGCACTCATGACTCGTTGTGTGCCACGTCAGCATCCATAGATTACCAGAAAGTCGAGACACATATTGGGGAAAATGAAAATTGTAAAAATTAAAAAGTGGGGTGAAAGTGTAATAAAGTGAAAAGTAAAATGTCAAATAAAAAACTCTAAAATTGCTTCTGAATATTTAATGCATAATTATAAAAAATATACTTTGAGAGAGAGAGAGAGAAGAGATTATGCTTAGAGTTTAAAAGGCATTTATCAAAAGCCTCGCTCTTAAGCGAGAGAGAGAGAGAGAGAGAAAAGAGACAACCAAGAGATGGATAGGAGGAGAGAGAAAGGGAAGGAGCGAGAGCAGGAGCGGGAGCGGGGGAGAGAGAGAGGGGCAGGCACAGGAAGAGCAGAAATGGGGAAGGATTGGTGGTATTTATAGTGGAGACAATAATTGATTGCCCCTGTGGTTTGGTAAAATTACAGGGGAAGCCAAGAAGGTGTGAAATGACAAAAACGCCATGCTCTCTTAAGTGTCATTTTTTAATTCTTTACCTCTTTCGGGTTGCCAAGCCAACAAGTTATCAAAGAAAGGTCAAATAGATTCCTGCTTAGCCATAGGAGTTGTGATGCTATGTTTTCAGGGTGAATTTTCTAACCCAAAGAAAAAAAGCAGCCATGAGATAGGAGGACCAATGTTATCTAATCCAAATTTAAGATCTCAAATTAATAAAAATTATTTGATCAGTAAATTCCATTAAAAAAAATTAATAAGACTTATTCATTCAATAATTCTCGTTAATTTAAAATTTAAATTTGAGTTGCAAAATATTTTTTCCTATATAGAGATAATCTTTAAATTTTGTCGCCATTAAGTAAATTTTAAATGTCTACAACCGCTAACAAATTACATTCATTTGCTCAATTATGACATTTATTGCGCGGTTCAAACACGTCTACTAAATTTGTTGAATAACTTTTAATGTATTTTTTTTTGTTTGTTTAACGATCGTAGGTGTTCGAGTCGGTTTACGCACACCTCAACTAATTTTCTCTCTAGTCTAATTAAAAATAGACCATCTATATTGGAATTAGGATATGAAAAATGCGACATAACCCAATGAAATTCAAAAATTAAAATTCAAATGAATATTATCTCTTGAATGAGTGTGAGAAGGGTGAGTCTCACTGAAAAAATTAATGGGATCTACTCATCCAATGGATAATATGTATTTGAATTGTAACTTTTTGAGTTTCATTTGAGTTTTGTAGTATCGCTCTTATACTATTCATTATGGATAAATTAGTCACGAACTATTCCTAAATGGTTGTTAAAATTTAAACTTAGGACATCTGTAATTGCAACTCGTCTTTATTATTAGTTGAACTATGCGTTGGAGTTTAATGTGTCTTTCTTTGATCTGTACCAATTAGCATATATAAACTGTGAGAGATAAAAATGGAAAAGACACAAACGTGCGAGCAAAAATGAGTCGGAGGAAGATGAGCAACTGTTTTGATGATCTGGCAATACTAAAATTAGTATTTATTCATGTATGGTCTTTTTGCTTAATCCTTTTAATAATGAAGAAAAAAAACCACTATATGGTAAAATATATAAATAAGTTTGTGTTTACA
>CM042195.1:2081254-2094738 GCA_023539305.1 Ilex asprella | reverse complement strand
AGTTGCTTTGTACTGCTCTTCTCAAAGTTTGATTCTTGTATGTACACCCGTCAATAGATTCGAATATTTGTTGACAATGTCCTTACCGGAAATGGGTATGTGTATGCCCCAAATCAATGTTCTGACCTCACGCAAACCACTGAATTTTGATCCTCTAACTTGAACTTTGATCCAAGCACAATCGAAGGTGGAGCTCGAAGGATTTTGGAATCGAAGGCCACCGTATGGCCCAGTAATCAACCGCTCAATTTCAAGAATATGAGATCTGGTTCATTTAAAGTAGTTTTACAAATATGACATACTAGTCAAAATCAATAAGCTTCACAAATCTGTACTTTCAAGAAGGTGAATATGATTAAGAATTAAGAATTAAGAATTAATCATTATTTCAATCATTGTGCCTAACAAACAAAACCTCCATCTCCGATGAGTTCCATGTGAGTTGTGTACTTGTGACTTCAATTGAGGACCATAAAAACCACACCAGCAAACCACCACCCCATCACAAACTCACCATTAATCCCATAAATCTCCCCCAATTTTTTTTGATTTTAATGCTAATTGTTAAATGTAGAGGATTAACACAATATTAGAGAGAAACAGAGAGAGGTTAAAAATTTAACTTAGCTCTCATACATCACTTGTATTTATAGTTAACTTGTAATAATAAGAAAGATAAATACACCCTCTTATATTTACACATAATACCTAACACTCTTAATAATTTACACATAATACCCTAATACTCTTAACACCCCCCTCAAGTTGGACTATATGTCTCATATAATCCAAGCTTGGAACAATTACTGTAAGTCGTGTACGACTCAATGCTTTGATAAACATATCTACAAGCTAATCTTTAGATTTCATAAATAGAGTCGTAATCTCCCTAGCTATTATCTTGTCCCGAATAAAGTGATAATCAATCTCAATATGTTTGGTTCTCTTGTGAAACACTGGAATGACAACAATATGGATAGCTGTCTGGTTGTCACAGAACAACTATAAAGGAGGTTGAACTGAAAATCGAATTTCTTGGAGGAAGTGTAGTAGCCTAGTCAACTCAGTCGTCGTATGTGTCATGCCCTATACTTAGCCACAACACTGGATCTTGCTACCACGAATTGTTTTTTACTTTTCCATGAGACAACGTTACCTCCTAAGAAAGTATAATAACCGGTGGTTAATCTCCAATTAGAAGGAGAGCCAGCCCAATCACCATTTGAGAAACCTTCCACTCTAAGATGTCTATTAGCTTGATATAACAGTCCAAGTCTAGGAGCACGTTTGAGATATCGCAGAATACGAGTAGCTGCCTCCCAATGTGGTACTCTAGCACACCCCATGAGCTGACTTACTATACTAATTGTATAGGAAATATCCAGTCGAGTAATAGTGAGATAATTGAGATTTTCAATCAATCTGTGATATCGACCCGGATTCTCAAACAATGCACCATCATCCATCAATAATTTCTGATTCGGATTCATAGGAACATCAATCGATCTGCCACCCAGCAAATATGCTTCCTCTAGCATGTCAAGTACATATTTCCTCTGGAATAAACAAATACCTAGTTTAGATCGAGTCTACTCAATACTCAAAAAATACTTGAGTTTATCCAAATCCTTAGTATGAAATCGATCTTGCAAGAAGATTTTTAACTTGGCAATCTCCTCAGAATCATTTTCAGTAATCACAATATCATCTACATAGACCACCAATAAAATACACCCCGTATCTGTCTGTCTATGAAACACAGAATGATCTGTCTGACATTGTAGTAGACCAAACTCTAAAATTGCATTTGAAAACTTACCAAACCATGCTCTCGGTAACTGCTTCAAGCCAGACAAAGATTTTTTTAACCGACATACACTCTTACCATACTTTCCATGTGCAGTAAACTCAGGTGGCTGCTTCATGTATACCTCTTCAACTAAGTCACCATGTAGGAAGACATTCTTGACATTTAACTGAAACAAGGGCCAATCAAGATTAGCAGCCAAAAAAATCAAGATACGAACAGAAGAAATTTTGGCCACAGGGGAGAAAGTTTCTTCATAATCAACACCATAGTTCTGAGTAAAGTTTCTGTTATAAAACAGAAAATCTGTTTTGTAACAGTTTTCAGGTTTGTAAGCACAATTACTGTTTTGCCTTAAAACAGTTTCTGTTTTGATTCTTGTAATTTTGAGATTTAATCAATAAAATTTTTCTCTTTTAAAAAAAAAAGGTTTGAGTAAAGCCCTTTGCAACAAGCAGGCCTTTGAGACACTCCACAAAATCATCTGAATGAAATTTAACAGTATACACCTACCGACAACCAATAGTTCGTTTAGCAGGAGGTAAAGGAACAAGATTCCAAGTCCCATTATGATGCAAGACATCAATTTTCTCCTCCATAGTTTTCCTTCAACCCGGATCATATAATGCATCCTATAAGTGCTTAAGAATAGATATAATAGATAATTAAGAGGTAAAACAAGAGAAGACAGGAGACAAGACATCATATGAAACAAAATGAGCAATGGGATGATTAATAACACACGAACGAGTATCTTTTTGAAAAACAATAGGTAAAGAGTCTAAATTACCTGATGTACCACCATTAGAAGGCAGCAAGGAAGATGGTATAGGCACTTTAGTCGATGGGCGAGGACGATGAGAGCATACACGAAGAGGTAAAATAGATGGAACACAGTAGGTAGCAGAATATCTGAAAACGAGGGAAGAGATGGTGGTACAAGAGACGACCCAAAGTTCAGATCCAAAGGTTGAGCAGGTGCTGAAAAATATGGAACAGATTCTTCAAACATGACATTGGCACTAGTAAAATATTGTTGCTGACAAGGACTGTAACAACGATACTCCTTCTATGTGTGGGAGTATCCAAGAAATACACATTTGGTAGTTCGAGGGTCAAGTTTGTCAAATCTAGGATCCAAATTGTGAACATAACAGACACATCTAAAAACCTTAGGAGTTAGGGAAAATAAGGGTGTACCAGGGAAAAGAATAGAATGTGAATTTTGCTCATTTAACACAGAGGATGAGATACGATTAATAAGGTGACAAGCAGTAAGAAGAACATCACTCCAAAAATATCAGAGAATATTCATCCGGAATATCAGGGTACGGGTGACTTCCAACGAATGTTTTTTTTTTTTGTGTTCAGCAACACCATTCTGTGGATAGGTGTAAGCACAGAAAGTCTGATGAATAATGCCAATTTTACTAAGATAAGTTGAAAAAGAATCAAATTCATATTTTCGAGCATTATTAAAATGTAAAATACGTATACAACAACCATACTAAGTTTTTATTTTCTTGCAAAATGTCTCAAATATAGAGAATAATTCAGATCGAGCTTTCATCAGAAACAACTAGGTTACACAAGAATAGTTATCCACAAATGACATAAAATAAAGATATTTATTAGATGAAGTATTCTTTATTGGGACCCATATATCAGAATGTACCAACTCAAATGCACTAGACACTCGATTATTGACTCTAGACTGAAATGACAGACGGTGATGCTTACTAAGTTGACAAGTTTCACAAGACAAAGATAACACATAACTAAGATTGAGAACTTGACACTTCAGATTCTGGAGAGAGGGATGTCCAAGACAACAATGTCATTGAAAAAGAGACAACGAGGTCTACAGAGCATGAGTAGATGAATCAAAATTAAAGTAATATAGGCTCATGCCTCGTACTAATCTTCTTTTTCGTCTTGAGATCTTGAAAGACACAATAAGAGGGATAAAAAGTTACAGAACAATTGAGAGAACAGACAATCTTGCTAGTGGAAAGTAAACTAAAAGGAAAGTGAGGAACAAATAACACGGAAGATAGGGACATATCAGGACTTAAGTGAGTAGTCCACAAACTTGAAATTTTAGAACAAGCACTATTAACAAGAATAGCACTACATGTGGAAGCATAGTTGTTAGTATCGTACGATACGCGATACGTATTGTACGATACGTCACGATACAGTACTAAAACGATACAGATCGTAGTTCTGTATCGTTTTTGCACTGTATTGTCCGATACACGATACGTTTTTACGATACGATACGTATCAGTAAGATACGTGCAAAAACTGTTTTTTTTTTTTACTGAATGACGTCATTTTAGGCTAAGTAGACTAATTTTTTTTTTATGGAACGATGTCATTTTAGACTAGGCAAATACTCCAACAGACATGTGGTCTTGTACAGTGGAAGAAATGATATTAATTTATTTACAAAACCAATTTTTTTTTTATTTTTTTGTATTAAAATTTTTTAATCTTGATTAATGTTAATTTTTTAATTTATTTACAAAGCCCAATAGTGTTTCAAGTTTGAATTAGTGAACTATGGTTGTGAACTTTACATTATAATGTTAGTGGATTATGTTGATGACTTGAATAGTTGGTGGAGTATTAATGAAATGCTATGTTTTTATGAATGTATAATTTTTTTCCAAAGGTATATATATATATTTAAAATATATGCACCGTATCTTACGATACACGACACAATATGCGATACGATACACTATTTTTAAAAAATGATACACCTTCTGATACACGATTTGATAACTATGTGTGGAAGCAGCAGACTAATAAGTAGAAAAAATATCAGACGCACCAGTCATGTGATTAGAAGCGCCAGAGTCTATGATCTAGGGAATGCGGGTGGAAGACAATAAACAAGTGGAAGCAATACTTGATTGGGCCAAAGTAGTAGTGGAGGGAGATAGAACAACTTGTTGTTGGGACGGGAACTGAGCATACTCCTCTCGTGTAATAGTAACAGACCTAGTGTCTGGTGGAGTTGATTGAGATAAGGAAGCAACAACAGAGGTGTCATCTTGATAGGAAGCCTGATTCGTAGTACAAGAAGGTTTTTCATGTAAATCCCAACAGAAATCAACAGTGTGTCCTCTACGACCATAGTGAGTACATGAACAAGGTCCACTACGACCCCCACGACCACTCGTACGACCTCCTCGACCACCACGATCATCTCGATGACCATCATTGTGACTACTAGGAACCACAAGAACTGAGCGATTAGTGGAGACACCATGATCAATGTTTGAAGCAGACAAAGTAGCACGATGTACACGAGAGAAGACCTTAAGTAGTGAGGAAAGACTACAACCTCCCAAAATCTAAGAACGAATAACATCATATTCAGGTTTCAATCCTACTAAATACTTAACAACATTCCGGTCCTCATGTTGCTTCTGTCAAACTGTTGCATCAGTAGTAAACGAATGGTAGCTCTTCATCTCCTCACGGATTCCTCGAACGTGAGTGTAATAATCTTCAATACTCAGAGTACTCTGTTCCAGCCGAAAATACTCATTTCACACCTCATAAGCTCTAGTAAAATTGCATGTACCAGAATATATAATGGTCCAGTGATCCCATATCTCATTTGCAGTGTCAAGGTAGAGCAAAGTAGAACTAATAATAGGCTCAATGTTATTTAATAGTAAAGAAATAATTTGAGCGTCCTCTTGTTCCCATTGATTATACCTAGGAGTATCTTACTTGGGTTTAAGATCCACCAAATATTTCTAAAATCCTTTGCCTCGAAGAAAGACTTGAACGGATCGGGACCATAAAGTATAATTGGTCCTATTGAGTTTAACAGAAGTCATGGGACCATTGATAAGAGTTAGAGTAGACAAAGATGGAGGAAGGGACCTGGTATCTTGCTTGGGTTCCATAATAGTGCAGCAAATAGCAAACAAAAAGTGCCGCAATGTTGAACCAGAGGAAAAGAGGCTGCTGGAAGACTGAACCGGGCTGGAGAACCTAGTTGGGCCGCTTAACCGGACCGATTGGACTTGCTGAACCATTGAACCGGACAAACTAAGCTCGCTGGATTGCTGAACCGGAGTAAAAACTGATGGAACCGGTGCAAAACAAGTTGAACTAGACTGAAGAAATCAGCTGGACTACTGAACTAGAGCAACAACTGAAGGAATCGGTCTGAACAAAAATAAATTTGAACCGGGATCAAATCGGGATTGAATCAGTTTAGTCTGGACTGTGGGCTGGACCAAATTTGTTTGGGTTGGATTAGATCTGGTTTGGGTTGGACCAGAGATTGAATTGGGTTGGATCCACGAGTCGGGTCTGGACCTTGTCTTCATCGTGGATTAGGGTTTCAGAATACCTGGTCTTCTACGGCGGCACCTAACAGCTGCACCACCATGATGAACGACACCATAACACCACCACCACCACGACAAACGACAGTGTCACACGACGACGACAATTCCACAATCAACAGTGCCACAATCGACAACGCCACCACAACAATAGCACCACACCACCACCACCACGAACAACCACGACACACCACCACGAACGACCACGCCACACCACTACACCAGACAACATAGCGGCCACCAACGTCTACAGAGGCCACCACAAGGGTTTTCACCATCATGATGGCTTTGATGGCAGCACCACACCACCACGAACCAAACTCGGTAAACTTATTTATTTTTTTTTAAATTTAGGATCGTAATTGCTCTGATATCATGTTAAGTGTAGATAATTAACATAATATTAGAGAGAAACGAAGAGAGGTCAAAAACTTAACCTTGCTCTCATACATCACTTGTATTTATAGTTAACTTATATTTACACAATACAAATACACCCTCTTGTATTTACACATAATATCCTAACATTCTTAACAATTTACACATAATACCCTAATACTCTTAACACTAATCAAAACAACTAAACCCAAATCCATATCACCCATTAATCACAAATGCAAAATTGCTCATGTTTTGGATACGAACTGGATTTGAAAGGTAGTGCTAGTAGTGGGCACATACGGCAGTGGTGTGTGCATGCAATGGTGGTGATGGCCTTGAAAAACTCGTTTGTTTGTCTCTCTCTCTCTCTCTCTCCCCTCCGTTATATATATACATCTCATTTCTCTGTCTCACAAACAACGGCTGGTGCGGCCATTAGGAGGGGGGGTTGCTGTTTTTTTTTTGGGCCTTAAAGTGCTTGATTCATTTTTAAGCTGTCCAACTGCTAAATGCTAATTTTCGACCAAATAATTAATGGAAGTGCACACGAGGTGGTCATGATCAAAAGATACATAACCCTTGTCTGTTATTATGTTGAACAAAATTTAAAAATTGAACTTTTTGAAAACAAATCAAGGACTTGAAGGACCAAAATGACACAATTCAGAATTGGGGGACCAAAGTGAGACTAAGTGCATATGTCAAGAATCACCAGTGTAATTTACCCCAACACCAAGTTGAATGGTGAAGCTCTAGATTTGAAGATGCTTTTGTAGAAGTCAAAGTACATTTATATTTCTTGATTTGAACACCCCTCAATTGTTTGTCTTGTGCTTGAGACCAAGTTCATTACTCAAATGTCCTGATCTAATGATAATTTTTGGTTGCTTATTTTTTTGGCTTCTTGTTCATTTTGTGGTTCGATTTGGGTGTCAGTTGATAAAAGCAAAGGGATGTTGGGTACTTTTGCTCCTCAACGGGAACCGTATGTACACAACTTAGATGAGGAGACCACTCCATCTGGTGTGCTTGCGAGAGGAATATACAACGCAAAGCTTAAGGTTTGTGCAATTACCATTAGTCCATGTGCATGCCTGCGATTGATGTGCTTCTGCATTTTATGTTATTGTTGTTGCAATGCTAGACAATGACATATGGAAGTAATTTTTTACATAATTCTCGTCACCTGTCTTGGATCTAAACTACACATAATCTGACACTTGAAAATTAAAATATGTTTCATCTTCACCTGTCTTGGATGCCTGGTTTTCTTACCCTTTTTCTTTTCACTTTATCACAGCATAAGGTTAGGAAAAAAAAACGTATTTCTTCATAACTTTTTGTGGTGGTCTAGAACAGCTTCCTTATTCAATCTTGTTTGGTGTCTTTTTGATTCTCCAAAACGATATAACCTTATTCTACCACATGTAATATTACCCACGTTTCAAATGATTCAGCTGAACTTTATTTCTTTCGGCAAATTATACTTTTGTATACTGGAAAAGTTCTCTAATCTTGGTTTTTTTTTTCTTTTTCGGGGTCCTTGCTCAAGCAGTTTGAAGATGATGACAGAAGATGTCATATGGAGCTGAAATACTCATTTGAAATAAAGAAGAGCAGATAGGAAGTCCTCTCTAGTCCAAGTGTGTTTTCTTCATGTCTTCCAACATTAGATTTTTTTTTTTTGTTCCCAATTTCTTTTTCTATGGACTGCACCCATGTTTGTGAGGTTGCAATTTAACAATTAATTGCTTTGTAGGCGTGTTAGGACAGATCTGGATTTCCGTTAGCTTGGCCTCTACACCTTGAATACTCAATATAAAGGTTTTGCATGGAGTGGGTGGGAAGCTGCAGCAGTAATGAAACTATAATATTTCATAATTCTTGATAAAAAAAATGTTATTTGGACTTAAAATGTTGACTTGATTTATTGATTTTATCAATCACAATTATTGAATAGATAGTGGGTCCTAATAAATAGAGACCAACAATTAAATTAATGACAATGATTGATCATGTCAACAAATTAAGTCAGTATTTTAAGTTTAAGTGACATTGCTCATTCTTGATACCGATAAAACTTGAATGGCAGGAGTCTGTTATTGGCCCGTTTCGTGATTTGTGTATTAATATGTGCATGCTAATGATTTCTTGTTCTAATTTTATAAGATGTCCTACAAAGGGGGAAAAAAAAAAAAGAGGGATATTCAATCTACACAAATTTTCGTAATTGTAATTCTTGACACGCTGAAAATTGAACTCCTGGAGTCCGGCTGAAATATGAAAAGAAATAAAAAAAAAAGTGCAAAGCCAGGAGGACCGGACAAGTAATTAACTTTTTCTATGTAGTCGTGCACAAAATTCCTGTTAGGTGGTATTTAGTGAAGCTTGATTTTGGAGAATACCTTGGCTGAAGCACGTACTAAATCAATTAGAAGTGTTTATCTGGATCTTGGATTGATTTAGTACAGGCTATAAGTACGAATATATAATATAATATCATCTTTCGATATGTGGTACAATAGTATAAACTTAATTGATACGTTATTTTGGATTGTAGTTCATTTTTTATAAGATCAATTCCTTTATTATGAGATTATATGTAATTATACATTAATAACACATGATTAACCACTATTTATTGAGTGGTTTGAAGTACAATTTGGGATCGAGAGATTAAGAAATCTGAATCACAAACCCACCCAATTTTGGATTGTACGACCCCGATTCATAAAAGAGTAGGAGCATATACAATTCCGGTATCTATGATTTGATGGGACAATAGCTGAAGGTGGCACTTGCTCGCACAAGGGTAAATATCCTATGTAGTACTACTACTGTTAGAGAGAGACGCTCCTGTTAATAGTACCCACCACTGTTAGAGAGATACGCTCCTTCTGTTAATAGTACCCACCACAATGTATGAGTGACACAGTGTGAAACCTATCTATAAATAGTGGATTTAATTCGAATTCATAATAGATGACTTATCATTAAGTGAAACCGTAATAAAGAGGATTTCAGTCCAAATTGACTGGTCGCGCGGATTCAGGTCCCTACTACATAACAGTTAGAAAGACAGAGTAACCACAAGCACACAAAATCCTAACATGAAATTTGGACAAAAAAGAAAGACATTCTCAGTATTTAGAAACATAGAAAAAAAAGTTGTTTGATACTCATGAAGGAGATCTGTTTTTAATCACGGGCGTTGACAATTAAAGCAATCAGGCCTGATGAGGTTTAGAATCACGGTTTTCGTCCTGCTAAAGAGTTTTTACTAGAAGGGGGCCCAACCCCAAATGACAAGAAATACGCTAAAAAAATTTATCGCATAGTTGCAACAATTTAGAATTATTTCAAATGCTTCGACATATGAAGGCAGTAGTATGTTCAAATACTACATGTATACGATAAATATATTCTTTCGTGAGAATCACACGCACTGGCCTAAATTCTGTTCGACTTATTTATGATACAAATAAATCTTGATCTCATTGTATAGTAGTATGTAGTTCACCACAGCACAACAGTACTCACAAAAATTGGGCTCAATGCTCCTGATGCCACCATCACCAGTTCTAAAAAGTTCGCATCTACCTTTCTGCAATACAGCTTCAAAGTGTAATACATTTGCTGCAAATCACCATAAAGAGCCTTGGAGAAAAAACTTATACGAAAAAGAAAGAACCATTACATTACTACAGCGAGAGGTAACTAAACTATCTGAATCTATAGCTGCAAGGATCGTACATACATACCTCAAGCTGTGCAGACAAATCAGGAGGAAGAATGTGCAGGAGTAGAAGCAATTTATATAGGTGCCACAAGCTCTGGATGCAAGTGAAGATTTTCAAGACGCTGTAAGTGAAAAAAAAGGGAGGGATCAGTCTCACATCAAAATCATTCCCAAATTTCAAGATCCATGACCCCGGTTTGAAACCCAAAGATAACAGTAAACACTACACCTACTTAAGGCTTAAAACTAAATACTTTAAGTACTTAATGAATTAAATCCGTTTGGTGATCTAAAAATTACGACACTTAATATTTTAAGTACTTAAAAATATGCTAAAATTTTAAGTAGCATACTTATCACTTAATGTTAAAAATGTTAGTCAAGAATTTTAGCAATTCCTCAAAATGAACAAATATATTCTCAATACATTTTACACTCTTAACTTTTCAATACCCACTATTCACCATCATCACCATTGTGTTGCCGCCGCCGCCACCATTGTACCATCACTATCATTACTATTGTGTCGTTGCCACTGTTACCATTATGCCATCACCACCAATATGTTACTATCACCACTGTGCCACCGTCACCACTACTACTATTGTGCCACTGTCACCGTTACCGTCACCGCCCCCGGCCCCACCGCCACCACCATTGTCATTGTGCCACTGTCAACACCACCACCATCACCATTATCACCATCACCACTATTGTGATAGTGGTGGTAAGAATAAAGTAGTTGCGGTGAGATGATTAAAAAATAAGACAACTAAAAATAATAATAATAATTTTCAGACTTTAGTTCCTTATATTTGTCAAACAATTTAAGTCAAATTAATATTTAAATTTCAATGGATACCAAACAGTCTCCGAACTAAAAAATTTAGCATTCATCACTTAAAATTCAACATTCAATTTTTAGCATTCAGTTTTCTGATTTATTAAACGCCACCTTAAACTGATATGGAAGCCGTCCAACTCGTCAAGCAATATCCAATCCATGAGCTAATTGCCAGGGTAGAATTTTAGTCTCTGCATTTTTTAATAAAGTCTGCTACACTAATTCTTGGTATTTCCAATCTGTGCTCCTAGAACATTTGGCAGCTCCTCTGGCTATCAACATTCACTAATTTTGATATCAAACTACTCTAACTAGACAGTCAATGTGTCAGACATCTGTCAACAAGACAGATACATCACGAATACTTGACTCTCATTCGAAGACCTCTTCCGAGTCCACCTCTACTACTCAAGAAAAGGTGTAGAAGCGTAGTTATCAAATCGTGTATCAGAAGGCGTATCATTTTTTAAAAATAGTGTATCGTATCGCGTATCGTATCGTGTATCGTAAGATACGGTGCAATTTTAAATAAATAATAAAAAATATATATATACCTTTGAAAAAAAATCATACATTCATAAAAACATAGCATTTCATTAATATTCCACCAACTATTCAAGTCATCAACATAGTCCACTAACATTATAATGCAAAGTTTACAACCATAGTTCACTAATTCAAACTTGAAACACTAAAGAGACTGAACTTTGTAAACAAATTAAAAAAGTAACATTAATCAAGATTCAGAAATTTTGATGCAAAAATAAATAAATTTGGCTTTGTAAATAAATTAACATCATTTCTTCCACTGCACAAGACCACATGTACCTGACTAGCCCAAAACGACATCGTTCCATAAAAAAAAAATTAAAAAATCAGTCTACCTAGCCCAAAACGACGTCGTTCCGTAAAAAAAAAAAAAAAAACAGCCTTTGCACGTATCGGACCGATACGCATCGTATCGTAAAAACGTATTGTGTATCGGACGATACAGCGCAAAAACAATACAGAACTACGATTCGTATCGTTTTAGCCCTGTATCGTACGATACGTATCGCGTATCGTACGATACTAACAACTATGTGTAGAAGTACCAAGATCAAAACCTTTTCTTTAACTTCTTCTAAATTGTTATTTGTACCTTTTTAGGGGCTCTTCTACATGTTTATGTACCCTTAGTAATAGACAGACACAAATGGTAGGTACCACAAACTTTCAGACAAGCTGAATTATGCAATTGATGTAATTATAACTCTTAGAAATCTTGTGATGACTTGGAAAATCAGTCCACAAATACCTGCTAAGCTCCAGTGAAAAAAACAGGGAGAAGATTAGTCAATAGATTCAATACAAACCTAACAGGCTGCCAATTACTGACTATTGGACTTATAGCAGTGTTATCAGAACCGAACTGAATCGGACCGAACCGGTTCAACCTCGAACCAGTGCGATCAGCGGCATCAGCCATTGCGATCAGCGACCAGGGATCTTCGACCAGTGAACTCAAGCTACCAACGGCCAGCAAAACCCCTTATCATGCACCAAGGCCTCATTTTTCAGATATCCATCAAGGAAATTTGAAGATAGAATGTGTAAAGAACCTTCAAAAGTAGAAGCGGCAATGAGGGGTTTCTGGGGGGTTTGAGATACTTTGAGGGAGTTGATTCTTGAGGGCGTTTGAAGAAGCGATTGAATGGAAAAATTGAAGAGAGAAAACGAAGGGCCTCTGTGGTTTTGGATTGCAAGATTCTTTGGAACTGGAGGGTGTTTGAAGTGTCATTCACCGCCATTGTTAGGGCTTTGGGAAGTGAAGAGTGATATCATCTCTGTCATTGTGTGTGTGTGTGTTTTGAAAAAGGCTTTGGCATTTTCTTAGATTTACACTTGTGTACTGGACATGAAATGACCAAATTGCCATAAATCTTGAAAAAATTCAACTAAAATTCACAAATTCTCAAAATTATATTTTGATCCACGTAAAATTCACAAATTCTCAAAGGCCACTATTATTGATGTTACTGTGATATTATTGTCTATTTGTGATCTATTAAGATTATGAATTGAGATTGTAGGATTGTTAATTGAGATTGTAGAATTGTTAATTGAACATATTTTATATTTTTTAGTTAAATTATTATGTTTTATAATAATTATATATATATATTTTATTTTTTTATTATATGGCTGGTCCGACTAGTGACCCACCGGTTGAATTAGTGAACCATTGACCTAGTCCCCTAGCCGATTCGATGACCGATCCGATTCTGATAACATTGACTTATAGTCTAGTTTATTAGGGATGTTTTTCTTTCTTTTCCCTTTTTTACCCTTACTATT
>CM042195.1:2064290-2076254 GCA_023539305.1 Ilex asprella | reverse complement strand
GGGTAGGGTAGGAACTTGCGGCCAATCAAAAATTTGAACACCCCTACTCCAGATGATTAAGACATAATTCAATGTCATTGTTCGTGCTCTTCATTCGAATAATGCCAAAAGAATATGTATTTGATGTCTTAGTGTCTCACCTTTCTTCTCAAGGTATCCTTCAGAAGCTCAGTTGTCTATATACTCATGAGCAAAATGAAATTACTGAAAAGAAAAATAAGAGTCTGATAGGGATGATACATTGTATGATTAGAGGTATAGGGATACCAAAATCTTATTGATATTTTGTTGATTTGACTTCTATCTTTTTATGCAATTGTACACCGAGTCGTGTTCTTCAACATAGGGCTTTCTAACAAATCTTATTCCTTGAGCGGACACTTTTTTTGGTTCCCCCTCGTGTTTTTGGCTGCACATATTTTGTACAGGATCAGTCTCCTACTTGCCATAAGCTTGATGATAAAGCGATTTGTTGTGTATTTGTGGGTTATTGTCATCAATCTAAGGGTATCGGTGTTATAATTCTATCAAACGCCGTATATATCATAGTCTAGATGTTACTCTTCTTGAGCATATTCCTTATTTTTCTTCCAGGCCCATGTTTGCCCTCCAGTTGATGATACTCCATTTGATTTTCCGTTACCACAGGAGCTTGAGTCATTGGTCACTATTACTAAAGAATCATCAGTCTTTTCTTTTCTAGAGCCACTCGTCCTTGTCAGTACAGAGTCACCAGTCTCTCCTCCTTTTGAAAGTTTACGTTCGTCGCTCTTGTTCTCATCCCCTTGTTGATGTCCCCTCTACCTCAGGCAATGTAGGTAATATTTTTCAGTTCGTTGAGTATATCGACACACATGTTATTAGTACTGATGAGATTGCAGGTACTGATCTAATTATTTTACTTGATGAGACATTGTCAATGGAGAATGATGATTTAGGGCATCGTTATCCACGGTGTAATCGTCTTCTAGTTGTTTGTTATTGTTGGACCGCCAGAACTTTATATCCGATCTCTATTTATGTTTCTTATGGTGATTTGTCTCCTATATTGCGAGCTTATAGAATGATCTTATCAGATACGCCGATTCCTCACTCTGTTTCTGAGGCTATGCGGGAGCCCCGGTGGATTCTAGTCATGCAGAGATGGACGTTTTTCATCGTAATCATACGTGAGATCTTGTCTCTTTACCTTCAGGAGTTAAGCCTGTTGGTGGTCACTGTAATTACAACCCGAAGTTTCTTGCGGATGGTCTTATTAATCGTCACAATGCTAGGCTTGTGGGAAAGGAATTTACTCAGGTACCAGGTTGTGATTTTGGTGTTACTTTTGCTCCTGTGGCAAAATTGACTATTGTTCAGTTGATTATTTTTGACTGCGGAATACTCTTAGCCTCTTCATTAGTTAGATGTAAAGAATGCGTTTCTTCATAGTGATTTGGATGAAATTATTTATATGGATACACCATCGAGCTTTTGTGGTGAGAGGGAATATGTTGAAAAAGGTATGTCGATTGTGTAAGTCTTTTTATGGATTGAAACAGTCACCACAAACTTGGTTCTCCCGCTTTAGTGGTGTAGTTGTACGTTTAGGATTCACCTGATGTCATTTTGATCATACCTACTTCATTCGACGGAATACTTTTGGACAGTGTCATCATTTTGGTATATATTGATGATAATATATTATTACTGAGGATATTTTTGGGACTGCGCAAGTCAAGGTAGGCCTTGGGAAGGCCTTCGATGTGAAAGACCTTGGAATTCTGCAATGTTTTCTTAGGATTGAGAGGTATTATTCTTTCTCAAAAAAAGTATGTTCTGGATCTTCTCTCAGACATCATCACCCATGATTGCAAACCGGCATCATCACCCATTATTTCAAACTTGAAGCTTACTATTGAAGGTGAAGAGTTGAGAGATCCGACTATCTATCAGAGCTTAGTAAGTAGATTTATCTACCTAACCAACACTAGGCCAAACATTTTATTCGTTGTAGTTGAGTTAGTCAATTCATGTATAGGTCGTGTCAGCCTCATCTTGATACAATTTATCATATTCTTCGGTACCACAAGTCTTGTCCTGGACTTGGGTTGTTCTATGCATCAGGATCTCAGACTAGTTCTCTAGCCTATTATTCAGATTCAAATTATGGGGGAGCGTGTTACGGTCAATCTACTACGAGCTTCTATGTTTTTTGAGGGACTCATCTTATCTCTTGGAAGAGCAAGAAACAAACAGTTGTCTTTTGCTCATAAGTAGAGGCAAAGTATCAGGCACTAGCACTTGGCACGCGTGAGATTTTCTGACTATGATCGATTCTTGGTGAGTTGGAATTTTCACTAACTTCTCCATCCACATTATATTATGATAATTGATCTATTATTCAACTTGCTTCTGACTTTGTACTACACGAGAGGACAAAACATATAAAGATCAATGTTCACTTTCTTCGGGAGAAGGTTAGCTGTGATATTGTCACTCCATTGTTTGTTGGGACCAGTGATCAGGTTGCCAATGTTTTCACCAAACTTGTCACTCTATCTATTCTTCAGAATTTGGTTGTCAAGCTTAGTTAGTTGATATTTTTACGCCTAGCTTGAGGGGGAGTGTTGAAGTTATAATTTAGTTTATTAGGATTTCTTTTCTTTCTTTTCCCTTTTTTACCCTTACTATTATTTTTATGTTTTGCCTAGATCAGAGGGATGTTCATGTCACTTTATACTATTGTTTGGCTATATATACGGGGCTCCACTCTTAGTTTGGGTATCCCTTTACTCACCAATACATCAAGTCTGTATTTCCAAGCATGTCTCCTAGTTTGAGGTGAATTAATTTTTTCTCTACAACTCCTCTTGCTAGCCTGCTAGGTCATATTCTATTCAACAACTTATCATCATTTAAAACTCTAATCCAAACTCAAGGAGAGAGCTGCTGCCCGGGCCTAATTGTCTACTTGGAGCTGCTAAGAAATGGGTTCCAAAATATACAAAGCATGACTGGGAAGGAACAGAAAAGGTACCTTGCAATCTATACATAATGCAAGAGAAGATCAGCTGAAGAATTTTTCAACCTGCAGCTCTGCCCCAGGTGAACATCTCCAAAAACATACCTGCATCATTATATTCAGTAGTGAAGCGGACAGCCATAATGTTCTATCCAAAAAAATGATTTTTTGAAAAAGGAAGAGGACATAACCTGTATTCACAATGCTCAGGCCATGCACACCGAGCTTTTCCATAATCCCAATAACAGTCCTCATCCCTCAGAGGTCCACGTGTGGCTGTCACAGAAAAGATTTACTAGTTGAAAATACAAAATAAAGAGGAATTTTGTGGAGAGTTCAACCTTTTGTCACGAAGTTTGATTGTTTGTCAGGATGAATATCATGCCACATCTCAAGCCACAGCTCCCGCATTAGAACTGGGGATCTAACAATGTTCCGGTGATTTGCTGCAGAGAAACAGATCCAACTGACTGTGAGGAGTTGCCATAACAATTGAATCAGAAAGATTAAAGTGGGCCAACTAGAAGTACAAAAGATAGACAGGTACTGCATCTGTTTCTATCAGCATCGAATTCCACTGTCATCTTATCAAGAAACGCAACAAAACTAGACTGAAACTATAATGCCCTGTTTGTCCAAAAAAGCTATAATGTCGCAGTTCGCACCTAAGTGAGGAGAGAGGGCAACACTCATCATTAGAATTGTTTAAGCTTTTAGTGAGGCTTAAGGTTATGACTTAACGATACAATTTCTTTAATCTAGGGTTTTGTTTGATTTAGTGGTTGTCTCATACGTTGAACTGGCCTTTATTTCCTCATTTGGACCTTTTGTGAGAAGCCTACAAATAGCAAGCATAGTAATAGGGGATTACTTTTGCCATTGAATATAGACCATTGAATGCAGAACAAGAATTGGAATGTTTTGCTCTTTTTCTACTTTTAATCTCTTTGGTCCTGCATTATAAAAAAATAATGTCTCCATGGATATACGAAAAATTATAAGAGAATATATGGTAAGGATGTCTTCCTTCGAATGTCTTAAATATGCACGTGGGACCAACATTTTTGCTAGATGTATGAGGATTGGCTAGCTATCACTCAAAAGTGAGGAAAATAGAGACGGTTTTTGGAGGATTATTTATGTAGAACCAAGTTCAAACTATCAATTTCATAGGAAGCCAATTTTCAACAAGACACTCTGACGCCATAACTTCTATAGGGGAAGCATATTTTCACTTTTTTTCGTTGTTCTTTATTTTTATTTTTTGCGGGATGAATGTGAACTTTGGGCACCACAAATGCACTCCATGCCTGCAGCTGAGACTGTGATAGGCTAGAGTAGGAATATGGCCTGTCAACTAGTGCAGAAAGCAAACGATGGGGAAAAGCCCAAGAAAAGTAGGACTTAATTTTATTATACACTATAAAATATTTAATTATGGACCCATTCTACAAATCAGGTATATGTATTGCATTGAGGAAAAAAACCCTCCAGATTCACTACCAATTCTCACCACAACCAAAAGGCACATCTATTACCAGAAAGTTGTCACAAAGATCTTCCGAAGTCATGATGTTGGCCACTCTGTAAGAAAATAATAAGGGAGTTACAAATTTCTATTATGGAAAATGCTATTTGGATCAAATTTGTGGACCTAATTCAATACAACCATTGGATTAGTAGTGGACTTCATCTAACATTGGAACTCATAACTAATCCAATGGATGCATTGAAGCCACAACATTAGGTCCTCAAATTAGGCCCCCAAATTAGGTCCCTATATCATTGCTCTTCTATTATTAATTTTCTATTGCAAAAGAGCAGAAACTTTGGATACCTAGAACTACTTTCAGTCAAGTTTTGGGCAGCAGCAAATAGAGCAAAATTGTAGCCTCTTGGCACTAGGGAGATTGCAGATGTATGTATGAGTATGATGCAATAGGCTGAAAGTTTGCTCTAAATGGTGCTTATTTAGTTTATTTCTAACTCTAAATGAAGTCCTCAGACACTACCTATAAAACCCAAGCATTGGCTATGAAGTGAATACATTCATCTTGCGGAAGATAACTCGTATACTGTCACTTAAACATGAGGTTCATAATTCGATGCCAAATTCATATATTAATTTGCTCCAGCAAAGACGACAAACCAATAGAAAACAGGTAAGATTTAAGAAAAAAAAGAAAGCAAAACATTTGTCAGCTTTAATATATTAACTAGATAACTTTGCCAGAAATATTGAAATCATCATAGGAGTCAAGTTCAGGGAATAAAATTGTGTTAATCCATTGTTTAATGCCGCGTATATGGAATCAACTATTAGGCATGAAACCCTTAGAATCCAACTTCAGTTAGAAAATCCACGGACCTTTATCCAGCTCCCAAACTGCTGTCCTCTTTCCTGGAAGACTTTCAGAATCTTCATAGTAGGTTATGTACTTAACCCTAGGGGACTTTGTCATATTGGGAATAACATCTGCATCATGATGATGTTGTACATTCAAGTGGACTTGTACATCTGACCCATCATGCTCTGACTGAAATTGTTGGATAAAGAAACAAGCAAAAACCAAATTAAGGACATTTTCAATTCATAACCCAAGGCAAAGTGAGGTATACGGGCTTCCAAATGAATGAGGTGTAAAATTTATGCTCTGTTGTTCTCAACATAAGATCAACTAGGAAAAAGGATATAAAGAACGATCAGAGATTGCTATGAAATAAAAATAGAAATAGCCACCAAATGAATAAGGAACTAGTTTTTAAAAAGTAAAGACTGCTGAGGCTGAGAAAAACTCGATCGAGATGTATCTCAATAAGAAAGACAAATTCAAAACATCTAATATTACTTATTTTACATATACTAAGTCCTTCCCGAGTGGAGAACAAAGTCTTAAAACATTGTAGGAAGAATACCAGTTGGCGAATTCTTGTTATTTTCAAGCATTTCATACCAGATTAGGGGACCAATAATAAGAAGATATGTTAGCAACAGTCAATAGTGGGAGTTATTGTTCACGGGTGCAAAAATCATCTTGTGGATGAATTAACCATTAAAAAAAAAAGTGGAGGCGCCATACTAGATATTTCATCTTCTCTTGAAAACCATAGAGGGTGGGTAGGACTGACAAAGATTGGTACACCACAGCCACCAAAGGAGAAAGTTTGTTCATGTTAAAAAGTGACCATCATTTAACACGAATACAAGAAAACCATTAAGTGGTGCTAATGAACCATCATAAACAGAACAAACATATATCGCAGAACATAAGCACAATTAGACTGAAAGCAACTTCTATATTGGTCAGCGTAATTCTTACCTCATATGAACAAAAATGCAGGGCCAGAACCATCGGTTCTGATAGAAAAAGGGAATGGCTTTGTCATTTGTAGCAAGTAAATGGTGTAAAAATGAAGAGAACCCTCTGACACACAAGTGTAGCTTTAAACAAACGTTATTAGTTATCATACAGAAACACAATATGCACGTATGGTTGTGGATTTCAGTAACTACACATCACTGAAAATATGAATCGTTAAGCATTTAGACCACTACCACGGGAGTTTAGTTATTATGATCCGTTTAAGAACGGCATTCGAGGAATGAAATTATTTTCATCAAAGATATTATTAGAAAAGGCCATATGATGACACACAATCTTAGACCAATCTATAAATCTGAAGAAAAACAACAATTTCATTTACAAATTTGACCCTGCCAATGTCTAATGCATGATACATGAATTTAAGGAATGACATAAGGGCACACACCAGCTCTTACACTATCTGCACTGATTAGATACCTGAGGTGCCCTTGTTATATTCACTTTGGGTCCCAGCCAAGTCTTGCACCAAGAGAGAGAATTGTATGGTACCTGTAAAACAGATCTGCCTAAAGTCATTCAGGCTAACATGCCAGAAAGACTATTCACAATTGAACACTGAAACAGAATAATTGATATATTTCATCCTAGAAAAACTACTGTTTCTCAAGCATACCGTCTCATCCCCACTTGTTGCTCCTGAATCCCCTTCAACCAGATTTCCTGACCTACATAATTGCAATAACAACCATACTTACATGCAGTATACATGATCTCTGGATCCACCCAGCAAAAAAACTCACTAATAGCAGTAGAATCAGGAGCCAATCACGAGTATGACAGAAATCATTTTATCTTATTCATATGTACTACATTATTTTGTGGTATATCTCAAGTGAACAGATTATTTTGATGAGTTAAGGTCTAGAAAGGAGGATGAACTTGAAATACAGGGCTGAAAAAAGTATAACAAGATCTTTAGTTTTAACTGAAGATGGTGCTTTTCATAAGCTGGCAAGATTTGGATTTCTGATCACATAAAGAAGGTACAAGGCCATCATCAAATGATTGACTGATATTGTTATGGTGGGTTATTGCTACTGTTATGTATTGTGCTATTTTATTTAACTTAATGACTGCATCAAAATATCTCTTGTCAAGAATTTTCGTCCTAAACAAGTAAACAATATTGGCTAGGAATTCATTCTCATAAATATTGGAAATAAAAAGCTGATACTTACGAGTTACAGGGAGTTCTATTTTTAAAAAAGAAAAAGAACCTGAGGGCAACCTATTTTCACATCTACAACTGAAAAATCTTGCCTTATTTTCTCAAATCATCATAGGAAGCATTTATCTCCCAACTCTTCCTCATCATAATTTGATGTAGGACAGGAAGAACTACAAATAAGAGAAGAGAAAGAGAAGAGAAAAAGAGGGGTGGAAGGGATTTACCTCATGCTCGCAACGAATCGGTCAAGAAACACACAAATTTCTGCAGAGAATACTCAATTCTTATTCATAACCTCTCTACCATGAAATAGTAGGGGTTACATCAATATTTATAGGCCAAGTCTCCTACTAAAATAAAACTTATTCTCTTACTAAAATTCTAAAAGAGTTTCATAATCAAACTCTTAAATTCCTATCATACTAAAACTCTACAATAATTCCCTAATCAAACTTTAACTAATACTACTAGTCAAACAAATATTTCCTAACTAATATAATAATACTAAAACAAATAATAAAATTCAATTCTTCCATTTAAGCTCATCCAATCCCTTTTCGATCTCTATCAGAATCATTCTTAATTTAACATGCCTATACACGTAAACAGTGAAGTTTTAGAGCACCTGTTTTGTCTTGAAAAAAAAAGAAAATTTTCACATTCATCTTTAGTTTCATCATGTTTTTCTATACTTTTGACTTTGTATGAATTTCCCAATGTCCATTATGATCCGCTATCATCAACGATGCTATCCATTCGGTCAAAAAACTGATTAAGCAGCTTTTTCCAGAGATGCCAATTTATAGTCAAAAGTGTCACAGAACCTAGCTGATCTTGCACCATTCCTCTAAATACTAAGCAATGTACGCATACGCCCTCCGTCAAATGTATAAATGGCAATGGCATTGATATCGAAGGGCAACTCTGTACTAGTCTCATCTGTAAAAGCAAAGCTCTTCCTGAATCCACCATACCGTATGCTCTACTTCCACATCAGAAGTCTACAAAATTGAGCACTCTATACATGCTATTAGTTCCTGTTAGTATTAAAATCATATAAGGATCCTTCTAAAACATATCATACAACCCTTCCCACCACCTTCTCCCCCCCCCCCCTTCTCCCCAACAATAAAAAGAAATAAAAGGGGATTGTTGCTTTTAGATTTGATGTTCATGGAAGAGGTATTGGTTCAAAAGTATTTATACACAACGGCAGAGGCTGATGGGCATATAATATACAACACTAACAATAGTTGTCTAGGAGGCTCGGGAGCATTGGATATATGATACTTATAAATCATTCAACGTCTCACACTGCAATAATCCAGATATTTCCAATCTAACCTTACACTCAACTACTGAAGATTCAATCATTAGTGTGATGACAGAAATAACACTGAACACTGCACAATCAATATTCATTAGTTAGGTAAATGTATTATATATTTATATAATGTGCCCCTTCATTTCTATTAAGTCCACATTATTTACCCAAAAGAATTAAAAAATTAAATCCAATTAAAACAAAAAAAATTGAGCTCAATATTATCTATCCAAACTTATTAAAATCCACCCAAACCTATTACAAAAACTTTTGGCCCAACATTAAAAAAATAAAACTTTTGTGCCACCTATAAAAAAACAAAGTTTTTGGCCCAGCCATTTAAAAATGAAAATTTTTGGGCCACCATTTAAAAAAAAAACTTTAACTCCCTCATTCTCACTTGCCCAGCCGAATAAGAACAAAGAGTCAAAGAGCACTTTACTCTTTGTCAAAGAGTAAAGTGCTTGCTTCTCACAGTAGGACCATCATCGACACAACTGACAACACATTAGGAGTGTAGACCACCACAGTACCACCGACCTGAGCACCGACACAGAGTAAATATGCTGTCTTTCTTTCTCTCTCTCTCTCTCTCGATCAACACTCGCGCACACTGGCTCACACACAGAGTCTGTGCATAGTGCACACAACACACAAAAAAAAATTAATTTTTTATTTTTAAAATTTTGAATTAATTATTCTTTGTAATTTTTTTATTTTTTGTGCATTTTAATTTTTAACCCTAATTTATATTTTTGTGCATTTTGCCCTTATTTGAATTTTTATGCATTTTTTCTAATTTATTTTTTTGTGCATTTGGTACTAATTATTTTCTTGATTTGTTATAGCTCGGATTACTAATTAGGGATGCCTTGAAGACCTTGAGTTGCAGTTATTGAGTTGACAGTGAAAAGTATTTTTTGGTAACTCTCAATCCGTACCTATTTTTAATACTTTGAATGATATTCCTTGGATTTATTAAAATTATGAATTGGATACTTTTATGTTTTGTACTTGTATTTGCTTTCTAATACAATATATTCTTTAGAATAGTAGCGATAAAATTGACCAAATTATTTGTTTAATTAATTGTAAAAATGTATGTATAAACCCATTTTCTTGAATAATTTTTTGAAACAATCATGGAGAAGTATTTCAAGAGAAAGTCTGAGTCAGAGTTATCACCTCCTCCAAACAGAGGTGGTGATTCTTCAAAGAAAAGTCATGTAGATATTAATTTGGCGGATCTTCCATCAGATCCTAGACTACAGCCTCAGATTATGAATTATAATCCTAACGATCGAGACCAAATTCATAGAGCTTATCTACAAAAAAGTTCTTGTCAACTCCGCGACCATAATTTTTCACAAAAAAAAATTGGTGTTAAACTACGACAGTTTAACAAAACTTGGTTTTCTCAGTTTGATAACTAGCTTGAGTATAGTGTAGCAAAAGATGTAGCATTTTCCTTGTGCTATTATTTTTTTAAATCAAATATGGAAGAACAATCGGGTGACAAAACCTGTGTTAGCTCAGACTTTTCAAATTAGAAGAGAATAGAGAAGTTCTAAATGCATGTTGAAGGCATTAATAGTTCTCATAACCAAGCTTGGAAAAAAAGTCAAGATTTATTAAATCATAAGCAAAGTATTGAAGCTATTTTTTTTAAACAGTCAGACCAAGTTTGAAGTGAGTACAGAACCCCGTTGAATGCATCCATTGATTGTATTCGATTTTTTCTAAGGCAAGGACTTGCATTTTGTGGTCACAATAAATCTGAGAATTCAAGTAATCAAGGAAACTTCTTCAACTTACTTAGATTTCTTGCGAATCACAATGAGGATATTAAAGTTGTTGTGTTGAAAAATGCTACTGAGAATCTCAAGTTGACTTCGCCTAAAATTCAAAAAGACATTGTAACTGCAGCTTCTGTTGAAACGTGTAATACTATTGTGATCCGCCTTGGTGATGCACTTTTCTGTTCTTATTGATGAATCACGTGACATATCAACAAAGGAGCAAATGACTATTGTGTTGTAATTTGTGGACAAGAAGGGACATGTAGTTGAACACTTTTTATGTTTTGAACATGTTATTAATGCTAATGCTCTCTCACTTAAGGCAGTTGTAGAAGATTTATTTGCTAGATATGGGTCGAGCTTGTCAAAATTGTGTGGGCAAAGTTACGATGGGGCTAGTAATATGCAAGGTGAATTCAATGGTTTCAAGACACTTATAATGAAAGAGAATATACAGTGTTTTAAAAAGCGCGCCCAGGCGCTCGGGAAGGCAGCTCACTTAGAGGACCTCAAGTGAAGCGAACGTGAGTGAAGCGGATAAAAAACAAGAAAAGCGCAAGGCGAAAAAACAAGCGCTTTGGTCATTCGAGACAAGGTTGTTTAATTTTTAATTTAGACCGTTGGATTAGGCAATTGAAAAAAAAATTATAAGATGTTAATAACATCGAATTATCCCCTTATACTATAAATACAACCCAAACCCTAATTTTTAATCGGATTGCTTCGCTGCTCGTTGTTCTACACGATCGTTGGACTCCTCCTACAGTGCTACACAATCGATCAACTCGATCGACAGAAACCATCGATAGACACGATTGACACACAGGGCCGAGACGATTGACACACAGGGCAAGACGATCGACACGCTGGACAGAGACAACTCGCTTCACTGGTTAGTCTCCTCTTCTGTCTTCTTTTCTTCTCTTTTTTGGTTCTGGATCTTCTTTTTCGCTGCACAAATTTTGCTCTTTTTTTTTCTGATTTTGATTTTGATTCTGCTTTTGCTTTTTTTTTTTTTTTTCTAATTATGCTCATGTTTATTTTTTTTTATTATGGTGCTGTTTTGCATTCATGCTGTTGTTTTTCTGTTTTAAATCTAATAGTGTTTTGTCGTTTTGTTGTTGTGCTGTTGTTTTTCTATTCTGAATCTGATAGTGTTTTGTTGTTGTGCTACTGTTCTGTTTTGTTGTCCTCCACATTGGCCAAGTGTTTTGCTGACAGTGTTTTGCTGTTCTATTTTGCCTACGAATGTACATATAAATAAATTTACAAAAACAGTTGTG
>CM042195.1:2048796-2064190 GCA_023539305.1 Ilex asprella | reverse complement strand
TATTACAATTGAGGATTAAAATTTTTTCTCTCTCCTTTCTATTTATGATTGGATTTTTGGTATGAATATAAATATGTTTATTGTTGACTATTTTTTTTATTACTATATGTTTTCAGACACAAGTAATAACTAGTTTTTATTATATTAAGGGCATGTTTGTTTGTAGTGTTAGATTTAGACGGTATTAGAAATTATTTTCATTCCACTTCTATCAAATGGTACACTATATCCAGTCTTAAATGTTTATTCCATCATTCCCCGTGTTTGTTTGTTCAATAAGTATTATAGTGGGTCTCACAAACAGTCATCTATTCTATCACATCTTATATAACAAATATATCATTTTATCTTTAACATCTTTCATTTAATTACTCCGTTTACAAAAAAAAAATTTAAAATAATTTTTTTAAAAAAAAATCGGTGACGTCGTACGCTTAAACATAATACAACAAAAAAAATTAATTTTTTTTTAAAAAAATTGGTGACACCGTAAGCTTCAAAATATTTTTTTAAAAAAAATTTTAAAAAATCAATGACATCGTACACTTAAACATAATACAAAAAAAAATTTTGAATAGATTTTTTATATATGACCTTTTCACATAGGAGGACATTTGTGTCATTTTATTCATTTATATCCTCATTTCATTTGTATCAGAAAAATAATACCACCTAGTAGGTAGTATTGCTTAATACCATATAGAAGACATTAACATTATTGTTTACACCAAGTCAATATTATGATCCAAAAAATAATACTAAATCTAAAATACCAAACAAACAAAATATAAGATGAATCCACGTATTAATTTCCTTGTATCAGGAAGCAGGCCCTAAAAGCATAACGTGAAAAGTTTAAAGTCGTTTGCGTATAAAGTGAAATTTCTCAGATAAATAAAGAGGTCTCAACTCCCAACGGAAAGTCAATCCACAGCAGAGTCAAAAACTCCGAAATATGTCTGTCTCTCTCTCCATAGTTCACGCACGAAGAATGGGAGTAGGAAATATCAAGGTCATAGTTTTGTTCCTTCTCATCGGAGCTCTGCAGAGAATCTCCGTCAATGGCGCCGGATTCACCGGAGACTACTCGAAGCTCTCCGGCATCATAATACCTGGCTTGGCTTCCACTCAGCTCAGAGCGTGGTCAATCTTGGACTGCCCTTACTCTCCTCTAGATTTCAATCCTCTCGATTTGGTCTGGCTCGACTCCACCAAAGTAAGTCATAAATCTTTCTCATCATTGTTCTTCTCTCTCTCTCTCTCTCAATGAATCTTTTTTACTCGAAATGTCCATAATGTGCTAATTCTTTGTTTTTATGACTATGTACTGTTAGTTTTTGACTCAATTTCTTAAAGAGATTCATTCTTTCTCAGGTTATGGTTATTATGATTTGGTTGTTTTGTGCCAATTCTTTATAGTCCTCCTTTCTTTTTATTCTTGCAATTGTTTCCTTAGTGGAAAATCTCTTTGTTTCTTTATGAATGAGTGAATACTTTTTGCAGTTCACACTTGCTTTCTGGTTTCTTTAACCTTGTTTTGGCAGATGATTATTATGTGTGCGTAAGAGCTAGGCCCTTTAGGAGTTCAATGTGGGTTTCGCATTGTGGTGGACAGTGTGAGTATGTGTTTCTAACGTGTATGCTATGTTCCACAAAACAATGTGCATGTGTATGTTTTAACTTTTAAGTATTGAACAACTTTATATGATGACAAATTCTTTTTTGTTGTTGATACAAACACATGTCTCTGTGCTACAGGTCCATTCCACACCAAAAGTACATGCCCCAGGTGGAACACATCACACGCCCATGTGACATTATGGAGTTTCTAAAACCACTCTTATAATAAATATCTTAATTGTTATATTAGTAAACTTTATGGTCCCACGCATGGCAGTCATAATGAATATACTTTTACATGGTTCCCAATTGATGAGCTTGGATCTTTCAGGTTAACACTAGAGTGGTCACTGCAGAACACTAGTGTCTTTCATGTTAACAAGGCAATGAATTGTCAGTGTCTGATTCCACAAAAGAACAACACAGCTTTCCTACATAATATTGGTCTAATGTGACGGTTGTTTTTGAGCTTTTAAAGAATTTATGCTTTGGCTCCATTCAAGTCAAAAGAACCTCATGCTTTCCTTGCTTCAACAAGTTGAGTTCAGCAACAAAATCAATCTTTGGCCATTAGACCAATATAGGGCCCTATCATCTGTTGATCTTTTTCATAAAGTCTAATTACAAACTTAAATCGAATAATAATCAAGTAACTAATCTTTGATAAAACTTGCAAATGCTTACTCCATGTGGCTTTGTCTACCATATAATGTTTGCTTCCTCATTTCTTGAACAAGAGAATACTGTAAACATGTTTCATTTTCTCCACTGGTTTCTATTGTTTTCCATGGATACTGAAATAAGATCACCACCTGTTATGCAGCTTCTTTCTGCTGTAAATTGCTGGCTTAAGTGCATGTTGCTAGACCCATACAATCAAACAGATCATCCTGAATGCAAGTCTCGCCCCGATAGTGGTCTTTCTGCGATCACGGAGCTTGATCCAGGTTACATAACAGGTATTTCATATTATGTTTTTTTATAGATTTATCATTTCATGTTTTTCGGTGGACTTTTCTATCTGCATAATGACACACTCGCAAAGATACATATATACTAGTCTGATTGAAGCTGTTTTTCAAAAAAGTTGTGCTTGGTTTGGCTTATGTGCTACTTATGCTAAATAAGCTGTTACTTCTCTCTTGACTATATCAAACCAAGTTCCTTGAATCTTTAAGATATCTCTATTTTTTTATACAAGGCCTTATTAACTTATTTGCTTGCTTCTTTTCATTATACCCCCTTAAGAATGATGTGTGGTGCTCAGGTCCTCTTTCATCGGTGTGGAAAGAATGGATTAAGTGGTGCATTGAGTTTGGTATTGAGGCTAATGCAATCCTTGCTGTTCCTTATGATTGGAGATTGTCACCAGCAAAGCTTGAGGAGCGAGACCTATACTTTCACAAGCTAAAGTGTGTATATAGCCCACATTGAATAACTATTATGCATTGTTCTTTAATTGCTATAATGCCAATTTCTTGATTGCCTGCTTTTTTAATTTGTTGCCATCTTTCAGTATAATAAGTTTGACAAACCCCACAAAATTATACTGTCACTATTAAAGCTTGAGGAGTAAACCTATTGCTTTCTCTCTTTTACTTTTACTTTTTCCTTTATTTTTTTGGATGATAATTAAAAATATAGGATTTTTGATTTCACAAGTGAAACTTTGCATTTATCTTGTGTATATCTTGTGCATCCTAATTTTATGTGATGAACACCTTTTTTTTCAAAGTTTTTAATTTCATAACAGCTTCTAAACAATTCCATTCATTTCCATTGCTGTTTGGTTCCAGAACCTGTCTTTTTTCAGTTCTTGAAAGAATGTGTATCTGCTGGAATTAGAGACTAATAATTGAACACTGTGCCTTTGTGTTGATGCAACGAATTATAATCACCTAAAATATCGAGCCTCTGGTATGCATTTTTGATATGTTGAATTCAAATTAAGAACATGTCTCTTTCAGATCTGGCATTGTGAGAATCTACAACAGCCTAGCGAAAATAACTTGCAAATCTGTCTATTTTGGTCTCTCTCTCTTTTTTTTTTGTGTGTGTTTAGAACCTTTGTGTTTTCCTTCCTTGAGCTGTCTTTCTTGCTTCCAAGTAGAGCATTGATGATTGGTTTTTACTGCAGAAATTCTTCTTTATTTAGGTTTCTTGCTCTTTTTTGGGGTGTTGCAGGCTGACTTTTGAAACTGCCCTTAAACTTCGTGGTGGCCCTTCATTGGTTTTTGCTCATTCGTTGGGAAACAATGTATTCCGATACTTTTTAGAATGGTTGAAGCTAGAAATTGCCCCCAAAAAATATATCCAATGGTTAGATGATCACATTCATGCCTATTTTGCTGTTGGTAAGCTTCTCCTCTGCACTTTGTTCAACTCTTCATGTAGAATTACCTTAAACTGTAAGACATGCATTTTATCTGAATTTTGTTCTGCTTCTTTGATTTCAGGATCCCCTCTTCTAGGTGCAACTCAAACTGTCCAAGCACTACTCTCTGGATTCACATTTGGTCTTCCTGTCTCTGAGGTTTTGGTTTAGTATTTTTGGGATTTTTTTTTTGTATATCAATGACTTCTTTTTACTTCTTCATGGTTTTTACCATCATATGAGTTCCCCTTTGTTTCCAGGAATATCTCTTTTTAGCCTATTGGTCATATGAACTGAGAATTTCAGATTTTAATCAATGAAAGCAATTTACATTAGCTGAAGTGCTTGGTGGATCCCTGATTGTGGTAACTTATTTTGTTTGATCCTGTACTAATACATGTTATTGTCCATCATATGATGGCAAGATGTCAGGGTACAGCTCGATTGATGTTCAATTCATTTGGCTCTTCATTATGGATGATGCCGGTTTCAAAGTATTGTAGGGCTGATAACGTATATTGGAAAAATTTCTATGATGCGAGCAGGAAGGGTCAACATGCTTACCTTTGTGATGAAAATGAATTCCGGTCAAACTACTCTGGATGGCCGACAAATATTATCAATATTGAAATTCCTTCTACTCGAGGCATGACTTAAAATTTGTATGCTTATTTTGTAGCAATGACATTGTAATTATGCTCATAGGCTCTATTTCTGTCTTAGCAGGAAATGATGCTTATCCATCATTTGTAGAAGTGGCAGACACCAACATGTCTAGCATGGAATGTGGATTCCCAACTCAGTTATCCTTTTCTGCTCGTGAAGTCTCAGATGGGACCTTTTTCAAAGCAATAGAGGACTATGACCCTGATAGCAAAAGGCTCTTGTACCAATTACACAAGTGAGTATATAACTGCTATTCTTCTCTGGCAATTTGCTTTGAAATGCAATCTTTCTGACGCAGAATGCAATAACCAGACAACATCTCCCATCGTTGTAGATTGTTTGAAGTGGAACCCAATCATATTCCAATTAACTTCCGAAAAAAACTTTGTCCTTGTCTCCTTTGGGTCCACAACCTCCACGACGTAGTGAAACCCTTCATGTTTAACATTTGGGGGAACTGAGTCTAGTCTTTCCTTTATTTTGGTGGGTGGCATTGTGATTGTTACCATTTTTGTTGACATTCCAGTCACTTCGCTTTTCTGTTTATTTTTTTCCCATATAACAGCAGCAAAATCATGCATGATGTCAATCTGTGCAACACAAGTCTTTATCACCAGACATAACTACGGTTTAGGTACTCCTGAGGCTGCAATGCAGGCGAATATAGAACAGTTACATGAATTGGTAGTCAGTCTTTCTCAACTATTTCTGGCAAGATCGATGGCACTTCTGTATCTGCTAGTTCAAAGAAGGAAATATTTCTCTCCTACACATAGATGTTTTTTTGATTCTTCTTTTATTGTTTATGAATATGTATCTGAATTGAGTGGTATTAAATGGATTCACCTTTCCCACGTGTTTTCAATGCTTTTTATTTCAGGTTATATCATGACGATCCAGTACTAAATCCACTGACACCTTGGGACAGGCCACCTCTAAAAAACATATTCTGTATATATGGAGTAGATATGAAAACTGAGGTATAGTCCTATGTGAATTGACCTTCCAAATTGTTGTGATCAAATTGTAGTGGATGCATGCATATTTCTTTTTTTATTTCTTAACTGCACATTTGACCTAATATGACATTAGTCTGCAATTTATGCTGTTATCTGTTTCATTTTTTGAAATTTTCGGAAGTCCTGGAATTTCAAAAGATTTTAGGATCAATTTTCAGTAGTTTCAAATCTTTCCAAAGACCACAGGATTTGCCAATTCTCATTTTTGCCCCATTACATTGTTTTCATTATATTTTATGTAGCTGTAAACTATAACACAGTAAAGGGAAAATGAGTTTGATTTGTGTTTTGAAATCTAAAAGGTTACAGATCCCTAAATTGGCAGTCAATAGCATGTCTATTCTGGCTCAGGAACTATAGAATGATATAATTGAAAATTGTTCTTTTCAAAAAAATTGTAATTGAGAATTGTTGCTGGTGTATTGGAACTGGTAATATTTATTGTATGGGTTATATGTCTTAGAAATATATAAACATTTGTTAACCTATGACTGTTGTGACAGAATTGGATTTGGGTCTACCCAATTCAATATCAACATTTGTTATATTCAGTATGTCCGTAGGCTTGGTCTATTTGCTTTTCATGGCTGTAAAAGTCTAGTTTGTTCTGTCACTTGGAGCAAAAAGCTTGCCCTTTATACCTTTCATCAGTTGGGTTTAAAGGTTACAAGCAGAAAGAATAGCATCAATTATATTAGCTTATTGAATTTTGCATTGTCCGACTTCTTCGAGCATCCATGGGTTGGTCTGCTCATCTGTTTTACTCATTTGAAGTTCCACCTATTTCATGCTTATAAGGGGTTAGTTATTATTGTGTAGCTGTGACATTTTCAATGATATAAGTTTTAGCTGGAATTCTGTTGTCTTTTTTATCTAAAAAATTTATTGCATATGTATAATTTGAAATAACTGCATGTTATTAAGTGTTTGATTCACAAGTTCCTAGAGGTTGCTGCTGCATAAGCTTTTTTTTTTTTTAACGTTGGCATTGTTCTCATTTGTATTCAGTCACTACAGTACTGGGGACTTTACAGACTCCTTAAGGTCTGTGCTACCTCCCTGAACTTCCTTTAGTTGGGCCAAGTTGATCATATACCTCCCTCAGTTATCCATCAAAAAGAAAAACATCAAGTGACTTGTGTACCCTTTGGCTGTTAACAAGTATTTTAGTCACAGACATTTGCATGACGGGATCAAAACCTCTCATTGATGAATTGGAGGTTTTTAAGTACCTGATAAAGGAGGCAACAGAAATATAGAATAAGTAGTTTGACTTACTCAAAAAACATTAGAATGTTTTGTACTTTTCGATAATAAAAACATTAGAATGTTTAGTCAAATGGTAAATCACCAATAAACTTGTCTTGACTCTTATTATCAAGGTTTTCAGTGGTGATGAAATCACCCCTGATTGCTATATTTGACTATAAGCAAATGGAGGGGACTATATGTGACATTCAGAAAATCTGAGGGGAGGTTGGTAATAGTTCTGAAATATCAGGGGATGTCCCTGGAATTTCAAGAAAAATCAAAGGAGGCAAGTGTAATTTCTGTTTTGTTTGGTCAATTTTGTTGTGACCGATTGATAGATTAACTCCGTCATTATTCCTTTCATAAGGTAGGGGATTTAGGTTCCTTTTTGTTGCTAACCATGATATCGTGCATGATATTTCTAGTATTTCGTCAAATGGCAAAACAGGTTGGTTACTATTTTGCTCCAAGTGGCAAGCCTTACCCTGATAACTGGATCTTAACAGATGTCATATATGAGATTGAAGGATCTTTGTATTCTAGGTAACTCTCATCAGCATCTGATTATTGATCCTATTGGACATTATGGCTAGATTCTTAATGAAATATATGTTGTAGTTTACACGCATGCTTTTTACATGAGATTCTTATTGTAGTGGACAATACTTGATGTTGATGCTTTACCAATGAACAGGGGTGGATCCAGGAATTTATACGTGGGGGGCACTACCTATAAATTTAATACCTAAAATTTCATTGACAAAAGAGTAAAAAATTGATATACATGGGTACAAAAACAACAAAAAAAAAATCCACAAAATAAAGTTCTAATTAGACCCTTTTACAAAAAATGAGACTAACTATAGTCTTTTATAATTGACCACGACGTGATTTCATATTTTGAAAGCGTTGCATGATAATATCATTATCAATACAATCAAAAATGTTCTTCTCT
This sequence comes from Ilex asprella, assembly GCA_023539305.1. Taxonomy (NCBI): domain Eukaryota; kingdom Viridiplantae; phylum Streptophyta; class Magnoliopsida; order Aquifoliales; family Aquifoliaceae; genus Ilex; species Ilex asprella. The sequence goes on along the minus strand of CM042195.1, from coordinate 2,056,305 downwards.
ATGTATACAATCAAGTTATTTGTCATCCATTAATTGCCCATTCGATTACGCAATCAATTCTTCACAATCTTCATAGCCGAAAATGCTCTCTCTACTGTGGCAGTCGCAACTGACAAGATCAATGCCAATGTCACAAGTAAATAGACCAATGGATATACCATGTGTTTTTTCGTCTCAACCATTTTCTGAGCAAGATCTCCAATCCCTAACAAATTTGAAAACCCAATACTAGAGCGCATATCAATAATACAACTATCCGGCTGATCAGAAAGTATCATGAGCTATAGTGAAGAAATTTTTTTTGGATAAAATTGGACAAGACGAACTAATTTCTCTTTGTCAAAAGCTAAGAAGAAATCAGAAGAACTCAAACATGTCACACAAAGAAGTAAATTAGTGTTTGACTCGGTAAAATGACTATTTAGCTCTTGAAGTTGCATATCTATGACAGTATAAAATAACTCAACTTGATAGCAATGTAAAGTTGTCTTTTCTTGAGTACGTCTTGACCTCCCTTGGGCTTTAAAAATATTGTCCATTTTTAACACAACTATCTCATGTTTTTCACAAAAAGATGTGACATTATCAAGAAAACAACTCCAACCACTTTTCCTCATCATTTGAAATCGTTGCTTGGATACTTGAACTAATGTTATGACATTCACGATATCTTGATCTTTTCTTTGTAATGCCTGCGACAATTCATTTGTAATTCCTAAAATGCTTCTCACTAAATGAATATTGAATACAAACTCAAAAGATTGTAGCAAATCCAAAAGAACATTTGTCTCCCCTATTTGTTCTGCATTTATACCATCTTCTAAAATTATATCATGCACATCAACCACTGATGAGAACATATCAATCAAGCTGATCAAAGAATAATAATGTGAATTCCAACGTGTATCACAAGCATGTGTAAGATTAGTTTACTGATTTAGGTTTCGCCCACTTGAAAGCTCTCCATTATCGAGTAACTCAATAACTTTAGGCGCTTGTTTCTCCCTAAGAATATCTTGCCGTTTACATGAGGTTCCCATAACATTCACAATATTAACAACCAAGTTTAAAAGAGTCGCGATTTGAATATGATTCTTTGCAACGCCCACAAAAACTAATTACAATTGATGCGAAAAATAATGAACATAATATGCATATTCATTCTCAATGTTATTAAAGGCGTAAATCGAACCGAAGCGACTGAGCTCCTAACGCCTAGGCGAGAAGCGAGAAGCGAAGCGACACGCTTTATCGAAGCGAAACGAATAGTTAAAAAAAAATATTTTAGTTTAATTACTTTTAAACATCTAAGTTCTAATTTTATATATACTAAATATTTAAATACAAGTAAAACCATAAACATTTAAATTAAAACAAACACTAATAATATTTCAAATCTTAATAACAGTCATATCTTAAACATTTAAATTCAAACAAACATTAATAATAGCCCAAATCCTAATATTTAAAAACATATGACACATAATTCAAGCAACTAAAGAAACCATCTCAAGGATTTAGAAATCAATCCTCGTCACTAAAGAAATCATCTTTTTCATTATCCTTAGATTCATATCCCTCTGTATCCTCCTCCTTTGCCTCATCTGAAATTATGTCTTCTTCATCTATGAGTCCAGTGGTCGATCTTGTAAACCTTAGTGTTACCTTAGTAGATGGTGTTGATCTAGTCCATTGGCTACTTTCCTGAATTCTAGAAGCTCGATCAACTTCGCCCTAAGTCAAAATATCATCACCAAACACAAGTTCATTATCTTCATCTGTTTCTGCATCTATTCTCCCAATCAATCACTCATTGCTATCATCAATATCTTTCAAAGATATTGGATCAATTGTGTCACTGGAATCATATCAACGTCTCAAAGCTCTATTATACTTAACAAATACCAAGTCATTGAGACGAGATTGAGCTAGTCTATTTTTTTTTTTTTGTGTATCTGCAATAATTTATTAATAATACATTAAAATTTATAATAAGATAAAAAAATATAATTGAAGAGGTTTGAGGATGATACTCACATACTCAAACACACTTCATTTTTGCTCACAATCGGATACGCTACAAGTAAGGCTTAAAGCCTTTTTTTCAAAGCTTTACAAATTTGGAATTGCAGACTCATATGCACTCCATCAATCTGCTGTGAATAATGAATAACAATTAATTAACATCTTTAAGCAATGCTAATGAAATAAGCTTGTGGGATACCATAGAATTATAGATTACCTGGTGCCCTCGTTGTTCTTTTTCTAACCGCCATGGACAACTTAAAGAGGTTTTCACCTTTCATATACATACTCAACTCTTAACTAATTTTATCTTGTATCGCCGGATTTAGGATCAACTTTTCTAAACATTTATATAGGCTATTTATGATTTCTTGATCTTTATCAACCTCTGGGTTGGAATAGAAAAACTCTGGGTTCAAAAAATACCCAGCTGCATGCAAAAGTCGATGTAATTGAACTTCCTACCTTCGGTCAATGATTTCAAAAATGTGTTTGTACTTCTCTTCATTGCCATTAAAAGAATTAGCAATCGCTTGTTTAGCCCGGTCCATAGCTTCATAAATGTACCTCATAGGAGGCTTCTTCTCACCATCAACCAATCGAAGCACACGAACAAGAGAGTAGACAACATTACTCCAAATTTGTTCTTTTGCTTATTTGCTTGTAGTCCATTCTTCCGAAGTGAACATTTTTCTCAAGTTGTCTTTTTGTTGGTTGATCTTTGTTAGAGTAAGAAAAGCCGTAGTAAATCTAGTTTTTTGCGGGCTTAATCAACTTCTTTGACTGGGAAAATTGTCTCATCATATTTAACAAAGTTAGGCGGTTATAAATATAACCGTGTGATGCTATTCCTCTCTCAAATGTCCTCTTGAAGTTTGACAACTTGAAGATATCTTCCAACATCAAGTCCAAGCAGTGGCCAGCACATGGCGTCCAATATAGGTTGGGGCGTTTTGCCTCCAAAAACTTTCCTATTAAATAAATATTTTTTTATCAACTATTGTGCATAAAAAAATTCAATATAATAAGCAATTATCCTTTTTTTTTTCAAGAAGCTCATTCCTGCTAACACATTTGCTGTCGCACTGTCAGTGACAATTTGGACCACATTAGCTTCATCAATACGCTCTACAAAATTATCAAGCAATTCATACATTTTTTGCCCATCAATTGAGTATGCAGAAGCATCAACGGATTCAAAGAACATGGTCCTTTTTGGACAATTCACTAAGAATTAATCAAGATTCTTCATCTCTTGTCGGTCCATCCATCGGCCATTATGGAACATTCATATTTTGCCCAATCCTCTCGGTGATCTTTCATCAACGCCTTGATATGTCTTACTTCTTTGTTGAGCAATGAGACCCGAATCTCATGGTAAGAAAGGGGTTTCAAACCAGGACCATACTGTCCAATAGCTTCAAACATTGCTGGAAAACTTTCATAGTTCACAATATTAAAGAGAATTCCCGTGTCATACATCCATCGGATAAATGTTGTGATGACTCTTTCTCTCATTTCGTTTTTAAAAGGATCGTTAGTATCAATATTCGTTTGTCTCCCCTTGGTCTTTCGATTTTGCACCACAACATTTGGATCAGGGGTGAAGTATACATCCATAAGCCCTTTTTGTCTTGGCTTTTTTGGTCTAAATGTGGCTTGTGTAGAACCTTGACTAGAACTAGCCTTGAATCTTTTACGATGCGCAACAATCTCTACAATATCATATTCATCCTCCTCCAAGTCATTAGACATCTCATCAAAGTCGGGAACCATGTTCATTAGATTCTTCTCTTCCTTTTTTTTAGCCATGTATTCTCTAATCTCCTCCCTAACACGAGTAGGGCATTTTGGACAAGTAATAACACTCATAAAGTTCCCCGCAAGGTGTTGCTTGACCCGATAGACACCTCTATTTTGACTCTTTTCCACAAAAATTGTATTTGAACTTGTTTAGGTTTTGAGGATTTACCAAGTGTGCATATTTCTAATGACGGATCTTTTTTATTCCCTTCGGATGATGGTGCCATTTATTTGTTTATGAACGAGTCAATGACACTATCACATTACAATCAAAAGAACAAAATAGTACAGGAAATCAGCAAAAATAGCATGCCATGTACTGAATCTATTTTTAAAGTATATCAACCACATGTGTTTTTGTTAAAGTATAGCAATCAATCACAACTGTTTTTGTAAATTTATTTATATGTACATTCGTAGGCAAAATAGAACAGCAAAACACTGTCAGCAAAACACTTGGCCAATGTGGAGGACAACAAAACAGAACAGTAGCACAACAACAAAACACTATCAGATTCAGAATAGAAAAACAACAGCACAACAACAAAACGACAAAACACTATTAGATTTAAAACAGAAAAACAACAGCATGAATGCAAAACAGCACCATAATAAAAAAAAATAAACATGAGCATAATTAGAAAAAAAAAAAAAAAAGCAAAAGCAGAATCAAAATCAAAATCAGAAAAAAAAAGAGCAAAATTTGTGCAGCGAAAAAGAAGATCCAGAACCAAAAAAGAGAAGAAAAGAAGACAGAAGAGGAGACTAACCAGTGAAGCGAGTTGTCTCTGTCCAGGGTGTCGATCGTCTTGCCCTGTGTGTCAATCGTCTCGGCCCTGTGTGTCAATCGTGTCTATCGATGGTTTCTGTCAATCGAGTCGATCGATTGTGTAGCACTGTAGGAGGAGTCCAACGATCGTGTAGAACAACGAGCAGCGAAGCAATCCGATTAAAAATTAGGGTTTGGGTTGTATTTATAGTATAAGGGGATAATTCGATGTTATTAACATCTTATAATTTTTTTTTCAATTGCCTAATCCAACGGTCTAAATTAAAAATTAAACAACCTTGCCTCGAATGACCAAAGCGCTCGTTTTTTCGCCTTGTGCTTTTCTTGTTTTTTATCCGCTTCACTCACGTTCGCTTCACTTGAGGTCCTCTAAGTGAGCTGCCTTCCCGAGCGCCTGGGCGCGCTTTTTAAAACACTGTATATTCTCTTTCATTATAAGTGTCTTGAAACCATTGAATTCACCTTGCATATTACTAGCCCCATCGTAACTTTGCCCACACAATTTTGACAAGCTCGACCCATATCTAGCAAATAAATCTTCTACAACTGCCTTAAGTGAGAGAGCTTTAGCATTAATAACATGTTCAAAACATAAAAAGTGTTCAACTACATGTCCCTTCTTGTCCACAAATTACAACACAATAGTCATTTGTTCCTTTGTTGATATGTCACGTGATTCATCAATAAGAACAGAAAAGTGCATCACCAAGGCGGATCACAATAGTATTACACGTTTCAACAGAAGCTGTAGTTACAATGTCTTTTTGAATTTTAGGCGAAGTCAACTTGAGATTCTCAGAAGCATTTTTCAACACAACAACTTTAATATTCTCATTGTGATTCGCAAGAAATCTAAGTAAGTTAAAGAAGTTTCCTTGATTACTTGAATTCTCAGATTTATTGTGACCATAAAATGCAAGTCCTTGCCTTAGAAGAAATCGAATACAATCAATGGATGCATTCAACGGGGTTCTGTACTCACTTCAAACTTGGTCTGACTGTTTAAAAAAAATAGCTTCAATACTTTGCTTATGATTTAATAAATCTTGACTTTTTTTCCAAGCTTGGTTATGAGAACTATTAATGCCTTCAACATGCATTTAGAACTTCTCTATTCTTCTCTAATTTGAAAAGTCTGAGCTAACACAGGTTTTGTCACCTGATTGTTCTTCCATATTTGATTTAAAAAAATAATAGCACAAGGAAAATGCTACATCTTTTGCTACACTATACTCAAGCTAGTTATCAAACTGAGAAAACCAAGTTTTGTTAAACTGTCGTAGTTTAACACCAATTTTTTTTTTGTGAAAAATTATGGTCGCGGAGTTGACAAGAACTTTTTTGTAGATAAGCTCTATGAATTTGGTCTCGATCGTTAGGATTATAATTCATAATCTGAGGCTGTAGTCTAGGATCTGATGGAAGATCCGCCAAATTAATATCTACATGACTTTTCTTTGAAGAATCAGCACCTCTGTTTGGAGGAGGTGATAACTCTGACTCAGACTTTCTCTTGAAGTACTTCTCCATGATTGTTTCAAAAAATTATTCAAGAAAATGGGTTTATACATACATTTTTACAATTAATTAAACAAATAATTTGGTCAATTTTATCGCTACTATTCTAAAGAATATATTGTATTAGAAAGCAAATACAAGTACAAAACATAAAAGTATCCAATTTATAATTTTAATAAATCCAAGGAATATCATTCAAAGTATTAAAAATAGGTACGGATTGAGAGTTACCAAAAAATACTTTTCACTGTCAACTCAATAACTGCAACTCAAGGTCTTCAAGGCATCCCTAATTAGTAATCCGAGCTATAACAAATCAAGAAAATAATTAGTACCAAATGCACAAAAAAATAAATTAGAAAAAATGCATAAAAATTCAAATAAGGGCAAAATGCACAAAAATATAAATTAGGGTTAAAAATTAAAATGCACAAAAAATAAAAAAATTACAAAGAATAATTAATTCAAAATTTTAAAAATAAAAAATTAATTTTTTTTTGTGTGTTGTGTGCACTATGCACAGACTCTGTGTGTGAGCCAGTGTGCGCGAGTGTTGATCGAGAGAGAGAGAGAGAGAAAGAAAGACAGCATATTTACTCTGTGTCGGTGCTCAGGTCGGTGGTACTGTGGTGGTCTACACTCCTAATGTGTTGTCAGTTGTGTCGATGATGGTCCTACTGTGAGAAGCAAGCACTTTACTCTTTGACAAAGAGTAAAGTGCTCTTTGACTCTTTGTTCTTATTCGGCTGGGCAAGTGAGAATGAGGGAGTTAAAGTTTTTTTTTTAAACGGTGGCCCAAAAATTTTCATTTTTAAATGGCTGGGCCAAAAACTTTGTTTTTTTATAGGTGGCACAAAAGTTTTATTTTTTTAATGTTGGGCCAAAAGTTTTTGTAATAGGTTTGGGTGGATTTTAATAAGTTTGGATAGATAATATTGAGCTCAATTTTTTTTGTTTTAATTGGATTTAATTTTTTAATTCTTTTGGGTAAATAATGTGGACTTAATAGAAATGAGGGGGCACATTATATAAATATATAATACATTTATCTAACTAATGAATATTGATTGTGCAGTGTTCAGTGTTATTTCTGTCATCACACTAATGATTGAATCTTCAGTAGTTGAGTGTAAGGTTAGATTGGAAATATCTGGATTATTGCAGTGTGAGACGTTGAATGATTTATAAGTATCATATATCCAATGCTCCCGAGCCTCCTAGACAACTATTGTTAGTGTTGTATATTATATGCCCATCAGCCTCTGCCGTTGTGTATAAATACTTTTGAACCAATACCTCTTCCATGAACATCAAATCTAAAAGCAACAATCCCCTTTTATTTCTTTTTATTGTTGGGGAGAAGAGGGGGGGGG
>CM042195.1:2020110-2041892 GCA_023539305.1 Ilex asprella | reverse complement strand
GATGTGTATAAGAGACAGACTATTTTCTGTACTATAAAATTGTTTTTAAAATCATCTAACCAAACAAGTTTTTTATCTCAAAAAATATCAAAACCAATTTCTCAAAACTCTTTTCAAAAACTGTTTTCAGATACTAATTTTTGAAAACATATCCAAACAGGCCTACGGTATTTTTGTTTTGCAGCATTTCGTAGGCCTTTTCGAAATTAGGTATTGCATGTACCGTACTATATTTTATGTTTGTAATACATTTGGTCAATGCCAACCATTGTTTTATGCCATTCAATAACGTGCAAATATTTATCTGATGTTATGTACAAGTGCTATTGTTTTATTTGTTGTGTTGATGCTCTTTCCGTTGTGCTTCTCTGGATGTACGAGAACATATTAATAGACGTTCGTCACTTATATGAGAATGGTAATTGTACAAGGAAGAAACAACTTTACAAAACTGAACATATATTTTTTTAAAACTTGTGACTAAAAAAATACTATAAATTTTTTAGTTAACATGTACCGTATGAGTTGTTGTTTATTTAACCTTTAGTTGACATTTTTTTAGGTAATTCAAATGTGTCAATTATATTACCTTTGCAATTAACAACATGGACATCCCTAGCGAAGAAGTTTGTATGTTGCTTACCGTTATGAATAAGACCATTAGGAAAATAGTAATTGTGTTTTACCTTCTGTTATCTATAATGGTCGGGACTTGAAACCAATTTGACAACATATATTGTCCCACGACCCTTGCTTACGAATTAACTACAACTGGAACTCTTACATCGTCTCATTGGTAAGAGTGATATAACTTGTATAAGCAAGCTGAGGATGGACAGACATACATTTGATGTACTATGTAATTTGGTTCGTGACGAAGGAGGATTAACTCAAAATAAGAGGGTTAGTGTTGAGGAGATGGTAGCAATGTTCTTAAGTATTTTAGCTCACGATAAAAAGAATAGGCCGATTCAGTTCAATTTTCTTCGATTGGGTGAAATTGTTAGTCGACATTTTCACAATGTTTTGACTGCCATGTTAAGGTTGTGACGAGTGATGTTAATGGCACCTAAACCAGTACTTGGGAGCAGTATTGACCCAAAATGGAAGTGGTTTAAAGTAAATCTTATGTCACTCTATTATCTCTTGTCCATTTTCCCTTTTACATTATAGAGTATGTAAGGTGATTCTACCCTAATGAAATCCCTTCCCCCCCTAGTGTTGTAGAATTGTGTGGGTGCTTTAGATGACACTTATGTTCTAGGCTGAGTACCTCTTGCTAATCAAGTTAGGTATAAAACACGTAGAGGTTGCATAACAACAAATGTGTTGGGTGTTTGTAGCCTAACACATGAAATTTATTTATGTTCTTTCTGGCTAGGAGGGGTTCGTTGCTGATTCTAGAATACTACGTGATGCAGTGACGGCCTAACGGCTTGAAGGTCGCACGTGGTAAGTGTGTAATAAAATGATACAGTAAAAAAATATTGAATTTTTATACACAACATGTTAGATTAATAAACTTACTTTATACAACACAGGGACCTATTACCTAGTGGATGCTAGTTACACTAAGGGGGAGAGATTTTTAGCACCATTTAGGGGTCAAAGCTATCATATACAAGAGTTTGAGGCCGATGTAGTAGCTCCCTATAATGCAAAAAAAATTATTCAACCTCAGGCATTCAGCTGCAAAGACATGCATTAAGAGATGTTTTGCCTTGTTAAAATATAGATGAGCGATACTTAGGGCACCGTGCTACTACCTGGTTCACACGCATAATCGCATCATAGCTGCATGTTGTTTGTTGCATAACTTGATTAGAAATGAAATGAGTGCAGACCCAATTGGAAAAAAGTTGTTCGAGGTAATTCATGCAAATGGTGAATATAAGAATGATGTCATAGACACTATGGAGACATCTGTTGAATGGTCATTGGTTCGAAATCAGTTAGTGTTGGATATGTACAATGAGTGGAGAATGTCTCGAGGACAACCTAATATCTGAGTGAATGGTTTAACTATGTATAATTTTATGGTTTGATTGTATTATCACAAGTTTCCCTTGCTTTCAACTTAGACTACTTTCCATGTCTTCATCGTTTATATGATGCTACTTTGTTTGTACGTACTCGTATGCTCAAATTATTGTGTTTACCATTATGTTCATGCGGCGTAGTATGTCTGAGTCAGGTGGAAGTACCTAGACAGAGAAGGGTATAAGAAGGATATGGACCAAAGTTGAAGAAATTTAGCTCATTTCGTCCCTAAAGGACCTTTATTTGAATGGTTGGAAATGTCAAAACGACACTTTTAGACCAGGGTACCTTCAAGCATTAGAACATAGTTTGTGAACTGCAATTCCTATGTGTGACTTGTGGGCGTCCCCACACATTGAGTCTAAACTGAAGATTTGGAAAAAAAAATTATAACTAATTATTCACCATGATGGCCACGTCCGGATTTAGTTTTAATTCAACCAAGAATAAGATTGTTGTTGATGGTGATGACATCCGGAATGACTATTTAAAGGTGATATATTATAAATATTTTATTTTATTTCAAGTAGTGATTACATATGTTGTGCATTTTAAAGACTAAATGTGTAATTATGTAGAAGGATAGAAACGCTAAAGGCATGCGTGAGAAGTCATCGCCTTACTTCAACGATTGGTGAGTGATCTTTGGGAAGGACCGGGTCATAGGAGAGTATGTTATAAATTTGGAAGACATGGTCGGTGATGTTGAAGTGGAAACTTCAATGCGTGAAGTAGATAATATGGTTGGACCGGATCATTTTGGTGATGATGTCCCTGCCTCACATAGCGCAGCAAATTCAATTGGACAAACTGTTGGCGTTGAACCCAGTGTTGAAACTCCCTCAACAAGTAAGAAAAAAAAAAGCAAAAGTGAGTGGTATTGTGTCCGATTTAATTGCTAAGAGTTTGGGTGACATCTCAAAGGTGTTTGGTAAGTACGTGCATGATTGTTGTAATCAACTAGACATAATAGCACATTGTGTTGGGTATAATCATGATGTCGCTGTTGCACAGAGAAAAGTCAACACCGAACTAGAAAAGATAAATGGTTTGTCTATGTTATATCGACATGCTGCCCTTAAGCTTATTTATTCTGACCATGTTAATGTTGATATCTTCTTCAGCTTGCTTAAGTACTAGCGTCCTACTTGGGTTGGAGGAATTTTGTGGAACACCGCGGACTTGATCGAGATGGTGGTGTATAATATGATGAACCACTTAAAATACTCTCCTGACATTTTGTGTTGATCTTGTATTACGTAGTATAATTATGTTGTAAAAACACATTTAGGTAATAGGGTCATATGTTTGTTGTGCTTACATTTTTTGGATATCAATTGTGCATGACTACAACATGCACAATTACATTTTGAATGTAAGTATTTTTAGGGCACGAATTTAATGATGTTTATGCTTCATCATTTGCAATTCTTTGTTGTGTAATATGATATTTCTAGGCTCCCACATATCATGTTTTTCACTTTTGGTCATTAACACACAATATTACAATGTTTGTAGCAATGCACGGGCGCGAACGATGGTATGTCTTATTTGTTGGTCGACAAGTAGGAATTTACCGTTCATAGGTGGAGTGCCATTTAGATGTTAGTAGGTTTTCTGGTGCGTTTTACAAGTCATATGATTCATGTAATGAGGCTAAGAATGCATTATGCCTTCAACTTGGGAGGATAGGAGAGGAAACAACTGGTGATGATCTTGCAGTGGAGGAAAATGCAACGTTAAACAATATTAATGAAGAACGTGCAATGGAAGATGATGCACCACCCCTATCGTCAGACAAAGATATGGATATCAACGAGATATTATGTGGTGCACGATAAGTGTAATGATATTGATTTTGGGTGTAATACTCACCCATGTTGTATACTACTAGTTGGATAGAGTTGGATGAGTGTTAACCTTTTTGTAATGCTATGCTTATGTTATCTTTGCACTTGTACCATTTTTAATCACTCGTTGGAAATGAGAAAAATAGATAAGTATGTAGGTATGTAAGTGATTTGTAATGTAGAATTGATGCTTGTCCATCTGGTAGAATGAAATTGCATATGTTTGTTTTAATTTACCATCTTTAGCTATACATGCATTGATAAATCTAATGTTTGTATTTTGTAGCTAATGTGAAATTGTTATTTTGTGACTTAGGCATGAAGATACCAAACATCAGTGATGATGAAACAAAAGTTCTAATTGACACCTTAATTGACTACAAAAATCGCAACTTGTTACCTCCTTATGGGAGGTATGACCAGAAGACGATCGATTGAATGTTAAATGTCCTACATAGGCATATGCCACAATATAGCCTCTCATTCACCAAGCGTTTACGGATAATATTTTTTTGGGAACGATAGTATTTCACCATTGCTGAGATGTTGGAAATGGGCAAATTTTCATTGGACAATCAAACTAAATATATGATATAAAAGGTTCGGTGCAGGGATCAGACGAACATTTGGAAGTAAGTGTATTTCATTAATTTCAGTTGAAAGTACATACTTTTTTTTGGTTTCATTTGACTATCAAACATTTTATTTATATAGTTTTATTGACTATGTAATGCAAGAAGTAGAATTTGTTGTGGGGTATTGTCTACATTCCTGTCCCAACTACCAATTTTTTGAAGTTATTTTCAAAAATAATGTTTCTTTATCAAACACCCACCCTTCAAAAAGTGTAGGATCGTCCCCATCAATTAACTCTAGAGCAAAAGTTGATTTCATAATCATTGATTTGTTGCAATTATCCCTAACTCGTTACGGAACTCATTGGTAATATCCACAAGTCATTTTGGTATATATATAACTACACTTGTAGAACAAACGGATGTATAATCACATTTTGTGTTGCCTGTATTTTATATGCTCGTCGTGGAAGGCATATATATGTATTTATGTCATATTAGAGCATCTCCAACCACACTATCTAAAATAGCTACTCAAAATATATTTAAATATTGAATTCTCTACTTTAGCTAGTTATTTTTTAAAATTCACTTCAACCATGCTCTCTATTTTAGTTAACTACTTCAATTAATTTTAACTAACTTTTAATAATATAATTCAAAAAAATCAAGCTATGAAAAGAAAGCAACAAATCACAGCCTCAGAATTCACTCTCGATATCAAGAATTCAACAAGTCAAATTACAAAACATAAATTCATCAATCACAGAATGAATATCTTCAACAAACAAAAAATAATAAATCTCATCACTGATTACTATAATTTTATAGAAAGCTCCAACTCAGATACAAAACAAAGGATTACATGTCATACTAGAAGAGAAATCTATTAGTGTAGAGAACCTGTAGGAGAAGAGACGAGAGAGAGATGATTTTTTGGGGGGTTTTGCTGGATTTTTTGGAGGTTTTGCTGGATTTTGGGGGTTTTACTGGATTTTTGGGAGATTTTATTGAATTTTTTGAGATGTTTTGCTCGATTTTTTTGGGGCTTTGATGAATTTTTTGGGGTTTTACTCCCTCAGTTCTTGATCTTTTCAACATAGGGCTGTCAAAATTTGACACGGCACGATTAACCGACACGAATCGATACAAATTAAGCGGATTTGAGTGAGACCTTAACGGGTTTGAGTGATAAACGGGTTGACACGCCAAACACGTTTAATAAACGGGTTATGTTCGGGTGAGACTTGTCAAACCGTTTATCACACGTTTACCTGTTTAAATAAAATTAATATAATAATAAATTAACAATTATTTTAAAAAAATTAGCAAGAAAAAGGAAGTAAAAAAATCAATACAAAAAAAAAAGTAAAGTAATAGTTCAAAAATAAAGAAGGAGAGATGTGGAGCACTTTAAAGGTAAAGACAAACTAATGTTTTTTGTTTTTGTCCCACATTAGAAAATGAGAGGAGAGGGGAAGGTTGAGTTGCCTATAAAAAGGAAAGGGTCTCTTACCTTTTTTTTTAAGCCTTTAAGTATGATTATTTATGAGATTTGACTAAAAATTCCTCTTTATTGAGGTAAGTACACTTGAAAGTAAAAGAAAAATTGAGTATTAAAATTTATTGATGTAATTATTTTAATATTAAATGGGTTAAACGAGTTGTGTCGTGTTACCTATTTATTAAACGGGTCGTGTTTGTGTTGAAATTTTTCACCCATTTATTAAACGTGTCGTGTATGGGTTTACATATTTTTCACCCGTCACTCGTTTAACCCGATACGTAACCGTTTAACCCGACACGTTTGACACCCCTATCTCAACCCAACCAAAAGATCCCAAATTATGATCAAGAATCTTAGAACCACCAACTGTGAAGAGGATGATAAAGTTTCTGTGTGTGTGTGTGTGTGAGAGAGAGAGAGTCTACTAGATGATGAAGAGCTTGGCGATGAAGACGATGTCTTCTGTTGAGACGATGCCTTCTGTTGAGGAATAGCTAGCCATAATCGATTGCAAGATCCAACGAGCCAATATTGAGGAATGGATAATATTGAGTGAGATAGATAGTTCGTTGGAGAAAAAATTTATGGATTGGCTATCTAAAATAGCTAACAAGCCCCCTTTAGCTATCCTTTTGGAGTTGCTCTTAAAAACATTAATCATATTGCCTTATTTTATTGTGGAGGGTCTCCAAATAGGTAATTTGTAGACGGGGTATAAAACATATGTATAATAGGGACCTAATCTTTTATCATTATGTCTTTTTTTTATTTATCTATAAGTAGTATTTTTTGTGTTGTACATTTACTTTTGATGCATGATGCATATAATTTTCTGATGAATTGTGTATTATACAAAATACAATTTAAAAAATTATAAACGTATTTTTTGCTGTGTTGTAAAAAATCATAATTTATTGAATCAATCTTTTTTTCCAAAACTTAGACAATATTATATTATCATGTTGATGTTAGAGTGTGCTTGGTGTTCATTGGTGCAATGATCATTTTAGTATCTTCCATCTTCACGTGTGAATGAAACCCACAAACCAAATGATTTCCATCTAAAGATAAAGTAGACTAGAATACTTTACATTAGAATTGATTCAAATTGGACTACTTTGCATTAGGTTGAATTAAATTCGAATTCAAATCCAAACCAACCCAATCAACGCATGGCGATCCAAAGGCCTCCTTTGTGTTTCCTATTTACATGGTACATGTTTCGAGAATTGTCGAGGCCATGGTGGGGGCCCAATCAACACCTACACGACGTTCCCTTCCCAAGGGAGCGTGTTAAAGGCATATATGTGTGTGTTCAAGGTAACAGACTTGACAAGAAGAAATGCCAGCTGAGTTTTACAGAACAAGAACTACGACAGTAGCCACACTGGCCCAGAAGTGCCTGATATTGAGAAAGTTTAAGTTCATTCAGCTATTGTCCAATGAACACCAAGCACACTCTAACATCAACATGATAATATAGATACAACCTCATCATAACAAAGCTTTTCATCCTAATTATCTAGCTGACAGTCAAAATCTACACTCGAGTGGGGTTTCTAATTCACCGCATATTCTCACGGCGCCTGGCATAGCGGGTTCGGTCATTGTATCTTGGCCTGTCTCGATGTTGCTGGGGCACTGGCTCCACTCTCCTCTGTCTTTCAGGAGACCTTTGAACTATCTCTCCATTCACAAACAGCTCAGCTGGCAAATCATGAGAGCAAAGATGATCAGAATCATTCAGTTTCATTCAAGTGTTTCTTTAACTTGGAGGGAAGGTGAATATTAGGTGAAGAGCTACCATAATTGAAATAACGCTTGCTTAGGTTTGCCCACAATTACATCCATATTCAAAGTGTAGACAAATATTTGTTATGGAAAATCAATATGGTTTAAACAACTGCAAATAAAAATGATGAACACTAGAACAATTCCCCTCCAATGCATTTCTGATCTTTCTGCATTTTCAATTTGTATATTAAGTATTTTCTCCTTTGTGGGTGAACACTAGAACAATTCTCCTCCTTAAAAATCTTCGAGATTACATATGTGATTAATAATCTGTAATTGATTTTCTGAAGGAAAAAAATCTCTTTACTGCATGTCAAACGAAAAAGCCAAGACTCACGTGAGAAGCTTATCATTTGTCCTCTCTCTCTCTCTCTCTAGATGAGGGTTTTTGGACATTTGGAGTAGATGACTATTTCCCAAAGACATAGACTCACCCAACAAGGGCAATGCAATAGGCAGGGCCAAGGTGAAGTCTGTGTGATCCCACAATGAAACTCGAATTCAAGATGTTCACATAGACTCACCAAAGAAGGGCCACGCACTAGGCAGGCCCAAATTGAAGTCTGTGTGATCCCACAATGCGAACCAAGATCTCCAACTTTTTGAAGTTGGCTCTAAACATTATTGTCTATCCTTTGGAGGTCCTTGCTATAGTTTTGTCCACAAGGAAAAAGTCATGCAGAGCATCATGTTTAATCTTTATGATTTGAAGAATCCCAGAAGGGCCAGAACAGCAAAGGAAGACATTTGATAGAAGTCCATTAGCAATCAAAGCTGTAGATTGCCTTTTTAAGGGCTTTCCACTTAGCCAAGATGGACTAAGTTACAGAAGAAAAAAAAACGTTTCAATCTGCACCGCAACCTTTGTGCCTCAAGAAGTCCTTAACAGAAATGGATATTAACTACTCAAGTAAACACTGCATAAAAGCCTTTTATTTTCAACTTTGAGCACACCTTCGCAATATTAAATATAAACAAGGCATTTCTATTCCATCTTAACCATTAGAGTTAACTTAATGCACGGTAACACAAATAGGCAGAACACTGAAAGAAAACAGCACTACAATGAAATGCAGTCATCCAATGATAGACAATGTCAGATAATCCAAAACCTATGAAGCAAGGACACTCTCGAGAACGTGATGTATCCGTGTCGGACACGTGTCCGATACTCTTTTATCTGTGTCCATAATTAAATAATAAATTTTTAATTTCAGACATGTGTCGGACATTTCTTTGGTGACGTGTCTGAAACTTTTTTAGAACGTATCTACTACTAAACAATAGACATTTGTTGAAATGTGATTAGTAATGCTTAAAAATTTGATACCATATAATTACTAATACTAGACATATTAAAGTTGTACTCTAAATATAATAATAAAAATAAAAGATGCATAAAAGTTTTAAAAAAGAAAAATTGAGAAAATATTAGGTACACATTGTCCACAACAAAAAAATGATGATTATTGACTATAATGAGAATGTTTTAGCCTAAAAATTCACACAGATGACTAGACATTAGGTTTTCTTATCATAAAATACTAATTTTTTTATGAATTGCATATCATTATCACTATATTTGCAATAAATTATATAATGTTATATATAAAATATAATTATTTTTGTAGCATGTCCCCAATGTATCTGTATTCTACTTTTTTGAAAAATGGTGTATCGACGTGTCCGCGTTGTGTCGTATCCGTGTCCCATGTCCATGCTTCTTAGTCCAAAACTCTTGGTTAAACACCTTTAGAATATATTAACATACTCCTTTAATTTTATAGAAGACTAACCTCCATAATCCTTGTTCTCAGCATCGACATAAGAATCAGGAAGTACAAAAAGAACTCCAGGCAAACCTGTAAAACGATGGTAATAATCTGACAATTCAAAACAAAAGTAATCCCATTGTATATATCTACTAAATAAATATAAATATGGAACTAACACAAACCTTCAAGCTTATTTGAAGTTTCCTCATCAATCTCGCATCCAAACCCGAAGTACCTCTCGCAAGAAACATTGTAAATCTTCTTCTTTGCTTCCTCTTCACTAATATATCACAGCCACCAAAATAGCATTACTAATAATCTTAGAATTCTTACCCCCATTAAAAAACTACTTAAAAATAAACCACAAAATCTTCCACACATCAAAAACTATGAAGTTAGGCATTCAAATAATTCATATAACAATTTGTGTCAATTAGAAAACAGAATGCTAGGAATTCTATTAGGACGTTTTCCAATGTCGAAATGAAATCATTTCAGTTTCCTCCTACTAGCATTTGTGAGCATGAAATTGGGCATTACAAATGAAATTCGGGAAGATTAGCGCTTTAACTATTTTTTCCTCAATTCCAAGTCTCCAACCAATGATTTCTATTCCTTGACCAAGATCAGGAAACATATGAAATTATTCTTTGACTTATTATGGATGTGTGCGACTCAACCACATACATCCATAATAAGCCAAAATACTGGCTCATAGATGACTGACACCCAAGTTCAATTGCAAACCTTGAAAAGCAAAAAAAATAAAAAAAAATCATTTCATTGGACATCAAACCCACTTGTTTCTTCAGCAGAGATGGGAAAGATGAACAATATCCTGAATAGTAGTTTGTTACTTTTTTATTACAAATATCAAAAGTATCTCCATTTTTTCTTTAAACATGAATGCAACAACTGAAGATAGTCGGATGGATTCAGAGGCACTGTGAATAAAAACTAAATAAGTAATATCAATTCTGGGATCACATATCCTGAGTTTGTGTTTGTCTAATCGCACCCTTAGTCAAAGAGACAAAGCAAAAGCCTATTTTTAATGTAGTGCGTATAAATCCTGAACTTCACAACAATCAAAAGTCTAACGCTCCTGACGTGCAGGCTAGATTTTGAATCAAGCACGTGAAAATCTTTTAATAATTAGGGTAATTGCGTGATTCAACACGGGACTTCCTGCTCCAATACCAAGCAATTGGAGCTTTTTGTATTTATACTTCAACAGACTCTACCCCCAACCCCACATTTCTCTACCTCTCACTCATACACACACATTAATATGCGCATTAGGTCCAGGGTAACCACTCAATGCCGACACAGGAATAACGAAATACACATACAAATATACACAAATCTGAAAAATAAATCCCTCATTTTCTGTGGGTAAAGTTTCAATCTACCTTCCAACGATCTTAGCTAGGGTTTGAATGTAGCAATCGATCATCTGCTGCTTCGTAGCACCTTCACCACCAGGCTTATCCATGACAATAAGCCAGTGCTCGTAGTCACAGCCTGGAAACAACGGAGCCAACTCGGTGGGTGGGCGTTCACCGAAGTTGGAGGAAGAGTTGATCGGCGAATAAGTCGACCCACCAGACCGGTTCACTCTGCATCGAACAGGGTTCAATCGAACCGCGCAGGGATGGGCGAATCGGAGCAAGTTAGAGAGTGAGACCGTGGAACGGGTGACGGTAGTGGGTCGGGCGAAGCCCGGGAGGGGTGGGGGTTTGGCAATGGTGGAAGTGGAAGAGAGAAGGCGTTTGGAAAGGAAGGAGTAGGACGATGACGCTGAACGGACGGTCAGGATTGATCGGGCTATGGTTGCTGCTATTGTGGCCGCCATTGTTTTGTTAAGATGGAACAGCGAAGAGTGTGAGGAAGACGATCAAGGTTTTGATAGGGTTTTGAGGCGAAAAATCGCGATACTAGTTGGAACTAATTTCCTGAATTGATGGTGGGTCTGTCTGACCCGATACGGTTATTTATATTTTAATTTATTTATTAATTTATTTTTAATGAATTATTTCATTTTTTGAAAAAATTATTAATAAATATTACTTTTCACTACAAATATTTATTAAAATCTTATCATTTTTGTTTTATATTAACGTAGTCTTATTTTTAATATTTTATTTTATTTAAGTCCTAATTTAATTATATTTCAATTATACATTTACCTTTTAGTTACCAAAAATATTTTTATTCTTTTTGCACTCTTATGTCAATTCTGTGGCACACATTTGAGGCATTTTAATTGTCACGTGACTTTGGATTCTTTCTACTATGTCAACTTCGGCGGCACGTCCTTTGGATATTTCAATTGTTATGTGATGTGTTCTCTTTTTACACCAAGTTAATTCTTATTTTGATTAAAATAATATTATTATATTATAAATTCTATTGATACATTATATCATTGGTTTTAAATTATTCTACTAATTTATGTTAGATTTAAATTGATTAAGCTAAGAATTCATTTTAATTGTTGTGTTTGAATCGAAAACAATATTAAAGTGAAATTATTCAACAAATATTATTGATATAGTTTTTTTTACATTTCTTATTTTATTAAATAATCGACAAATATTGTCTCAGATTTTAAAATTGAGTACCCTAATGAGATAAGAAAATAAGAAAATGTGGAATTTCTTTGAATCTTGCCATGCAATCTATGTTAGCTAATATTTTTTTTTTTTTTGTAATTTTTATGGAGTTTCAATGTTAGTTTTATAAGTTAGAAATTTTTGTCCTCTTAATTGGTTCTAAAAATGCAAAAAAATGAAAGCGTTTTATTAATTAAAGGGTAAGGATAAAATTAGAATATAATAAAATTTAGGACTTAATTGAAATAAAATATTAAGAATAAGACTTCATTGATATAAAATAAAAATGATAAGACTTAATGATTTTTTGTGGTAAAAAATAATACTTATTGATAATTTTTTCTATTTTTTTTATTGATTTTACCTAGATACGATTCAATTATTAATAAGGTCATTTCGATTTATAAAATACTCACACACTAGAATTTACATTATAATTGTGTAATATTATCAAATCATGTTATATTTTAATATCTCTAAATAATAGGATATATTATTAAATTAAAATTTTATTGGGAGAAGTAGAACTGGAAAAGATTTAAGATATTGACTTTTTTATTATTATTATTGTAGGGTGTTTAACACTGACTGTTCTTTTGAACTCTGAACCGGCCACCTTAATAGAGGAATAAGGGTGACTAACTCGTAAGAAGTTCGAAAAATATCGAATCTAAGATCTCTTATTTACGGAAAGACAGACTTGACCATTGAACGACCATAAAAATTAGATATTAACTTGTTATCTCAACGCCTTATAAAATTTCATGATCAAGCAATGTGATGGCAACATAATCTAGTTATAATAGATGGTATAGACTCAACAAAGATCATAAACTTCACAAACATAACAATTTGATCCGCTTGAATATTTTTTTGATTATATACAAGGGGATACATATATATTTTGATACAACATTATACTACTGTCACAAGAATTCAAAAAGACCAATAAGATCAAGTCCAAATACCACCTCCGAAAGAACTTAACCTTTTGACGAGTGGATGGGATAACCCGCTCGGATATGATTAATGTTCAAGAAGCAAAGGAAGTTACAAATATTATAACTATGAGCTCAGCTAATCCTCAAGGCATTATCATCCAGTAGCTAACTTTCTTAGGCAAAGCCTCCATAGCTTCCTGTATCTCCTTATTGGACTCCTGCATGTCTGTGTTATAAACAAACAACTTTGCCACAACCAGAAAAATGAGAGAGTTGATAATGCTCAAGACAGCAAAAAGGCATAATAATAGTCCAAATGAGAGAGATTCAAATTATCCAAAATCCACCCTCTGTGACCATTCCTCTTGGTGATATCAGCCACAGTTGACAGAAGAAAACTGCTGAGAAAAAAACCAACTCCCAAACTGGTTGTGAAATAGGCAGTGCCCAAACCCTTCATTCCTTCGGGCGCTTGATCGTAATCATGTCAAAACAAAATAACCTCACTATTCTACCAAAAACTACACTGTATTGAGGAAGAAACTATTTTAGATATACTCAATCAAGAAAACGAAGAAGGTGGTGATTTTCAGTCAATCAACAAGTTTAATCAGAAAATATTGGCCTTGAAATTGAGGTTCATTGAGGAAAGAGCCTGAGTTTTATCTGAGAAGAAGAGTGATGGGTTGACATTTAATAAAAAAAACTGCTAGGTTAATTACTTACCTAGCATGAAGGAACAAGCTCTCCATCTGCCAGTTTTGGATCTTAAAACAGGTCCACCCTTGAGATCCACAGTCCCATCCTGTGCGTAATCTTCTCTTCCATGCACATACCCATTCTCTTCTTCTACCTTCTCCATCATATCACACTGACAGGAGAGAGAGAGAGAGAGAGACTAAAGCTCTAGTTGTACACCATGTCAGCAACACTATGCCTTTTTATAAACTTAATTTGGGTAGGTGAACTGGTATTCCAAGGGCCTTTCATCGACTAGTCTTTTTTCTGTTATAATTTTCATCGGCTATTCCTTCAACCTCTTAGCCGGCCACCTCAAGGGAGGAATAAGGGTGATTGACTCTCGGAAAGTGTGAACAAAATATTGAATTTGAAACTTTTTACTTACACGAAGATAGACTTAACCACTAGACCATCGTAAAAAATAGATATTACCTTATTATCTCAATTCCTTATAAAATTTCACGGTCAAGCGATGTGATGGCAACATAATCTAATATAGATTATAATAGAGAGTATGATTTTGAATTTATAGACTCAACAAAAATCATAAATTTCACAAACATAACAATTTGACCCGCTTGAATATTTTTTTGATTATATACAAGGAGACACATGTATATTTTGACCCAATGTACTCATGTCACAAGAATTCAAGAAAACTAACAAGCTCAAGTGTAAATACCACCTCTAAAAGGACTTATCCTTTTGAGGAGTGGATGGGATGACCCACTTGTATATGATTAATATTTCAAGAAGCAAAGGAAGTTACAAGTATTATAACTATGAACTCGGTTAATTCTCAAGGCATTATCATCTAGTAGCTAACTTTCTTAGGCAAAGCCTCCATAGCTTCATGTATCTCCTTATTGGACTCCTCCATGTCTGTGTTATAATCAAACAACTTTGCCACAACCAGAAAAAAGAGGAAGTTGATAAAGCTCAAGATAGCAAAAAAAGCGTAGTAATAGTCCAAATGAGAGAGATTCAAATTATCCAAAATCCACCCTCTTTGACCATTCCTCTTGGTGATATCAGCCACAGTTGACAGAAGAAAACTGCTGAGAAAAAAACCAACTCCCAAACTGGTTGTGAAATAGGCAGTGCCCAAACTCTTCATTCCTTCGGGTGCTTGATCATAGAAAAACTCGAGTTTTGCAACTTCTAAGAAGTTATCAGCCACACCCATGAGAGCAAATTGAGGGAGAAGAATGAAAATAGAGAGAGGAACTACTTGTTTTTTCCCAAAAATTCCATGTTCTTTTGCAACATTTAGTCTTTTTCTTTCAGCAAAGCAAGCAGTAAGCATTATGATGACATGTAACACAAGGCCAATTCCCATTCTTTGTAGCAGTGTGATTCCTCTGGGATTTTTTGTGTATCGACTAATGAACGGAACGAAGAACCTATCGTAGATGACAATGCTAGTGAGCATGAAGATTGTCACAAATGCTTGGAGACAGGCCGGAGGAATCTCAAAGTGCGGACCGATGCTTCGGTGCAATGTGGTGCCTTGCTTGATGAAGAGGGTGTTAACCTGTGCTACCATGGTGCTAGGTATGAAGGTTGCTATCAAGATTGGCATCATTTTTATCATCTGCTTGGTTTCTTCAACTTGGGTCACTGGACATAGCATCCATTCTGACCTTGGCTCGCTGCTATCTACAGCTGCTTTGTCTAGAAGCCTGTGGGCAATGGCATGGTTAGCTTTTTTGAAATGTGAATGGGTCAAAATTAAGGTTTAGTAGCGGGCCAGGCGAGGACAGACTACATCATCAATCAATAATATCAAAATAAATAAGCAGATGAATCTCTAAAAATTATTAATCAACCCTTCATGTAAGCAAATAACTACCTACTCTTCTTCCATATAAATCGATAACTGCCCAAGTAGAGCTCACCTTGCTCACTTGGTATTTTAGTATTGGTTGCTCACTACAAGAAATTTGTCATTTAGCCGCAAAAATTATTACGGCTAAATGTATAAAAATTGTCACTATATATTTTAGTGACAATTTTTTTATTGTCACTAGGCCGCGGCTATATGCCTATGGCTGAATCATTTAGCTATAACATTTAATTTGTTGCCACTAAAAAATAAATTTTTAGCCGCAACATGAAAAATGTCACTAAATATAAAAAATTTAACCATAATAATTATTGGAGCAAGTTACCGTAATTTTGCCACTAAAATATATCTTGTCACCACCAAAAGTTCGAATAAAATTTGACTTTTAGTGGCAACAATTAATCGCGACTAAAAATATATATATTTTACCCACAACTAAAATAACCACTAAAATTTAGAGCATGTTTTTAAAGACAACTTATTGTCACGGTTAATACATTAAAATTAACAGAAAAAAACCTATCACATATTTAAAAGAATTTATTATTGAACATTTCCCAATTTCACATACTTATAATAATTTAATGAACAATATATATATATATATATATATATATATAGAGAGAGAGAGAGAGAGAGAGGGTTTAATATAAGAAAATTTTAAAATTTAAGAATTTCAAATTTTAAATTAATCGAAAACTCTAAAATATTAAGAGTTTAATTTTCAAATTAATCGATTTTCTTATTTGGTTTTTCCAATAGTAACTATAATGATATTAGAGGTAATTCAGTCATTTTACTCCAAAGTGTCCTTTTTGCTAAATTTTTTTTGAGTTTATACTTAAAATCAAATAATTGGTAGAAAATGTACCGACTTGCAAAAAAATTCAATAATTTATAGTCTTATCAGTTGTCCATGTGTCGTCAAGTGGATGGGTGGGCGTTGGGCCATTTTGCCGGGGCATAGTGAAAATAATTAGGGGGATGTAGATACAATTCCATTGCTGATGACGCTAGAGAGACAAACCTTAATGAGGGTGTGTGGTCGATTCGGAGCTTGCCAGTGGTGGAGTACTCATCCAAGCTCAGCTCATGAAGCTCTTTCGGGTCATTGGGCACAACCACATTCCATTTCCTAACTGCGGCCACAAGAACCTTAGCCATCCGAGTCAATGGGCTTTCCGACATGGGCTTGTGTCTGTAGTAGCGTGATCCGACTATGAACATTGCTATTGACACTCCAAGCCCAACTGTCGGAAGGGCATAACCTACTGTCCAGCCCACAGTATCTTGTATGTAAATTAAGAAGGTGTTAGAGAAGAGGGTGCCAAGGAAAATGCTGAACATCCACCAGTTGAAGAATGAGAGTTTATAGGCCTTTTCCTTGGGCTCAAAATCGTCGAATTGGTCTGCACCCATGGTTGAGATGTTGGGCTTGGTTCCACCTGTACCCAGAGCAATTATGTATAGGGCACAGTAGAAAACACCAACTTGCAATGAGGATGCCCGTTTATCACAATCTTCCTCTTTCACGTCGTGCCCACAAGATGGAGGTCGTAGGGCCGGCAATGAAACTGCTAGTGTCAATAGGCACATTCCCTGTGTGAAAAGAAATGGTTGGATGAGGGCAGGGGCGGAACCAGGATGGTTATGTAGTCGGAAAAACTTAAAAAACTTATTTAAGTGCTCTAATTAGACTCTAATTTGATATTTTATCCTTGACTTTTTAACAAATCATTGATGTGAATTACAACGCTACAATGATTCTACTACACAGACTTAAGGTAATAGCGGGTCATGAAGTTAGCTTAAAAAGTAGCACTAGTACTTACAAAAAAAAATAGCACATTGACCAACCATATCTTTTTAATTTGTAGTAGTTCCAATAAAATATTTAAAAATTACAACCCCTTTGATCTTGGGTGGTCAATAATTTCCTTATGGCTCATGCACGATCATTGTTTCTGCAATGGTTTTTGTCTGTGGCATTTTAACAAACACTTAATAGACAACAATGGTTAGACAAAAAAAATCACTATATTTTATCATGAATCTCAAAAAATAATAAGTTCCAACATATGAAAAATCTCTGAAAATCTTTAGAACCCTTTAATGGGTTAGTGGTTTACTTCTAGACTACTCTCATAGAATCTTGTAGGGTTTTCATTGTGAATTTGTAATCCGCGGAATTTTTTTTCCATGGTCATTCAACATTATTTTCCAGGGTTTTTTCATAGGTTGATTTGCATAATTTTGAATCAGAATAATCACTCACAGAATCAATGACGGAGTAGATTTGTAACAGATTATTTTAGTAAGATTGGCATGGTGAGTGCTTAACCGAAAAATATCTTGTCATCAACGTTGTTGCGATTTAAAAAGAGGAATGAGAACTTGATGGGAGCTAGCAATCAAGTACATCGATTCGTTGATGAATATAGCAAAGAAAGAAAAGAAGAGAGGTAGTTGAAAAAAGGGCAAGAACTGAGAGTCAAAATTTGATGAAGACGACGTGAAAAATAAGATTGTCGAAGTTATGTTTTGATTGAAAATTACACTCACTGACCCTATACTTTATGGAAATTTCAAAGGGGCAAAATTCTGATATTTTTTAAGATTTCCAAATTTTATCTAGCTCCTAATTTTTATTAAAATTTTAGTGGGGTAGTTTGCACCATTGTCCACATTTAGGGATGTCAATGGACCGAAGCGGGGGCGGGGGGTGTAGTCTCCATCCCCGTACTCGCTTAAAAAAATTTCGTCCATCCCCGGTCCACCCCCGTTAGCGGGTATAATTTTCATCTTCATCCCCGTCCGGGGGTAAATTTTTAATCCCCATCCCCGTCCCCGCTTTCCCCGTACCCGCCCAAGCCCAAGCTAATTATCCAATATTTTAAATAATCCAACAACATTCTAAATAATCTAATACAACATAATATAACATAACATATTTGAATAAAACACAAACAACAAATGTCCAAAATAACATAATAGTGGTAAAATCATCTCAATCAACTCACTATATATTTATATATATATTTTTTTTGCGGGTAACGGGGACGGGGCAGGGGTAAGGGTAAGTCCATCCCCGCCTCCATCCCCGCGCGGGTTTATACGGGTATCCCCGTATTCGTCTACCGTCCAATACGTATAGTCCATCCCCGGTCCAAACGAGACGGGTTTGGACGAATACCCGTTTTTTCCCAATCCATTGACATCCCTACCCACATTGTAGATCTGTCCTGAATGAGGGTTTTGGACTCCTTTATTAGACTTTTTATGGACCGGGCTTACTTGCCACATGATGGCCCACGATAGCCTAATAACCGTGAGTTTGGCCCCCTCACGATTGTTAGGCTATCCCGACAAAAGCCCATGAAGGCGGCTCATTGGGTAGTTCTCTATACAACTCATTGGCTCAGAAATTTTCAAAGGGGGCAAAAAACAACAATAGGTTAAATTTTAAAAAACTGGTACATTAACCCTGGCCAGATGAACATCGACGCAGATCAGTACCACGGTCGGTCATTGACCGGTTAATCATGGTGGGCCTGGCCTGCCCTACCCCGACCTGATGAAGAGGCTTAATTATGTAAATGTGTCAATCGTGTCGGATAAAATAGTTACGTATTAAATCTAATCAAGTTAATACGAAAAAACAATAAATTCGTACATGACTTGTTTAAGTAGATGGATGTAAATTTTAAATTGAACACGATTCATTTATTAAGCGAATTACAAGATACAACTTGTTTAACTCGTTTAATAAATAAATCGAGTTGGATCAGGTTAACGCAACAATTCTTTTAACCCGCCACTCATTTGTCATTAAAATGGTTGTAATTCACTAAAAAAATTATTAGTAAACTTTTTTTTAAAATTGATCTAATTAATAAGTATATATATTATTATTTTATTAATTTGATTTAAACGGGTGATAAACGAGTTGACATGTCTCATCCAAACATGAATTTTTTATTAAATGGGTATGATTGGTCAATCTGTTTATCTCCCAAACTCAATAAGTCCTTATCCAAATCCGCTTAACTCCACTGGTTAATTGTGTTGTGCCAAATTTTGATAGACCTATTTATATGGTTTTTAGTAGATTAAAATCCACTCCAATATATTTTTTGTTCAATTTTTTTCTTGACAAATCTCTTGTCATGCATTTAAATGGGTTCCACATAGGCCAGTCAATAGATCGGATTTTAATTTGAATCCTTTAAGCAAATTTTGATAAAATTTTCAACCCATCAATCCGATCCGATCCGAATATGATTAGAGATGTCTAAACGGATTCGGATATATATATATATATATATATATATTTATAATAATTTGATCAGTTATTATTCTGATCCGAATAAAAAAATATATTATGTAAATAAATACCACACATATATTATACCTATACTAGAAAATAAGTAAAAATTTAGTGAATATCACAATGTACGACCTACTTTTTTTTAATTATTTTTCCCTCTCTTGTTTGATTTTACCTCTTACTTTTACTTTAATTTTTCATTTTTTTCTCTTTTTTTAGTTCATTATCAAAATTCTTATTGTCAAATTTATAGTGTAAATGTGTTTTTTGTGATAATAGAATCAAATCGAATTTTCAGATCGGATATCTAAATTTTAACGGATTTAAACATGGATTAAATTTGTCAAATCCATTAGAAACTCGGATCGGCAAAAATTTAATCTGATTCAGATTCGAATATAAGCCAATCCGGTGCATATCTGGTCCGTTGACAGGCCTAGTTCAACAGTATATAAGTGGACTACTCACTCATTAATAATTAATGATCCCTCAAGAATAAAGAATTGAAAGGGATCTGATTCCGTTTTGAGTATACATGATACATAGATGCAAGCATGGAGATGAATGCAACCACATGTTCAAGCAGTGGAGGGAGACAATTGACAGTATGTAATGGTTGAAAAGTATGTAATGAGAGTAGTAGTAAATGTATACCGCTAGGTAAATGGCAGATGCAATCATGAAAGTCCAGTAGCGGCCGAGATGGGTATCTGCAATGTATGCACCTAACAAGGGTGTCATCCACACAGTACCAATCCAGTTAGTGACATTGTTTGAAGACTTTACAGTGCCTTCATGGAGCTTCCTTGTCAGATACAACACCAGATTTGATGCAATTCCATAATATGCCATCCTCTCAAACACTTCATACCCTTTCAAAATATCATATATCCCCATGCATGGGGTGTTAATTACAAGTAGAAGAAGAAAGAAGATGATGCTATGATATGAACAAGACTGCAGAAATGAAGAATTAATCGAAGATAGTCTTATTGAGTTTTTCTAAGAAAAGATTGTCATGTGTATGAATCCCTAACCACTATGAAGTCTCGAGAGGGTCAAGTTTATTTGACCTCGTAAAATGTTTTCGTAATTCAAACTCATAGTACTTTGTATCAGTGGAAATGCAGAACTAACCAAAGACAGTGTGACTTAGTTTTAGATGGGATTTGTCATAAAATTGAGATTTCTTTCCTTATTAGAGAGAGGGCCCTTAGGGAGGAGGGCTTCTTTATTAAAGGGGGGAGGTCTGGAAAGCCCTCACTTTATTGATAGAAAATTTGGATCCCCTTTTCCTCTCCCCTTCCCCCAGTTCTGGTTCAGTCAACGCAAGAATCTTATTGCAAAGTAATCTTTGGAGTTTTTCTTTATTTGAACGGGTTTTTTACGAAGAAAATTTTGAAAAAATGGCAATCCAAGATATGAATCTCACATGGATTTTAGCGAAAGTGATATGCGCATGACCTTATACCCCACATGTGAAGAGGAAATTTTTGTGACTCAAACTCGTAATCATGTCAAAACAAAAAAACCTTACTATTATACCAAAAACTACACTATTGAGGAAGAAACTATGTAAGATATACCCAAGAAAAAGAAGAAGGTGGTGATTTTCAGTCAATCAACAAGTTTAATCAGAAAATATTGGCCTTGAAATTGAGGTTCATTAAGGAGAGAGCTTGAGTTTTATCTGAGAAGAAGAGTGGTGGGTTGATACTTGATAAAAAAAAAACTGCTAGGTTAATTACTTACCTAGCATGAAGGAACAAGC
>CM042195.1:1984668-2005295 GCA_023539305.1 Ilex asprella | reverse complement strand
CTATCCATGACCACGATAACGGCTAAAAGCATGCTATCATATTAATTTTTAGTACCTCATTCAAAACTTAATTTCGATGTAACTCTACCTCTCACATTACCATTAATATATATCAACACATCACTCATCAACCGTGAGAATACTAGATCTTCTATAAAAGTATCCAAATCTTGTTAGTCGATTCCTACTTATATCTTATTAGTGTTATTTCTACAATTTATTGAATATATTAATTTTTAATTCTATTTTTCCAATTTTATCAAACATCCATCTTAACTTTCAACAACATTACATTTTCAAACATATTTCTTAGTTGCACAACAATGTATATCATAAAGGAATGTTGGTATGATGGTAGTCTTGTAGAACATACCTTTTAGTTTAAGGTCTACATATCGACCACACAATACAAAAAATTCACTTCTACAGTTAATCAATTGTGCTTTAATTCTATGAGCAATATCATCTCTATTCTCGCCCTCCTTGTTAGATAATTTACCCAATTTAAATGTTCTATTTTTTATATCTGTTGGCCTTCAATCTTTTACCAACTCACTATTTTAATTGTTATTTCCACTGAAATTCAAGTATGTATATTTTATTTCACGAATCTTTTACCAAACATCCATCTTAGCATCCGCCCTTCAGCCACATTGAATCTTCAAACATATTTCTTACTTGCACAACATTATATATCATAAGGCATTATGTATATAATGGTACTCTTGTAGATCTTACCTTTTAGGTTAAGGGGTACATGTTGAAAACACAATACACAAATGCATTTCTACACTTAATTAATCCTATTAAAATTCTACGAGCAACATCGTCTCCAATCTTGCCCTTCTTGGAGATAATTGACCAAAAATATCAAAAGTGTTCTATTTTTATATCTCTTGGCCTTCAATGTTTAGTACCTCACTATTTCGATTTTTATTCCCATTAAAATTACCGAACGTACATTCGATTTTATTTCTATTATCTTACACCCTTTTGATTTAAAGACTTCTTTCCAAAATTTCAATTTTTTATTAAGTCTTCTTTAAAATTTCATCAAGTCATGGCACTATATCACAAGCTGATAACAATAACATAAACATACAATTAAAAATAGCATCCTAAATGTGTATAGTAAACCCAGTGCAGATAACAATACCATACAATCAAAAATCTCATCCTAAATGTGTATAGTTAACCCACACAAGCAAGTGAAAGGAGACAAAATTTGGATCATTCAATTGTTTCATACTGTCATCAGAGTAAAACTAATTCAGCTCCCGCCCAAAAATTAGAGCAAGAATATAATACAGACTACGATCAAAGCATTGCGAAATCTAATCTCCAAGATTTTGGTTTCCTTTAACATGACTACGTCAATGAATAAGCGTCAAGAAAAATAACCAAACTATAATAAACAAAACAAACAGTCAAATAAAAACAACCAAGAATCATAATTAATCAATTAAAAAAAATGAAGAGGAGTAGAAAATACATTAAGGAAAAAGGAACTACAGAATGTTCTTGTGAATTATGCCCAATACCGCGTATAGAGGCACTGATTTCAAATCCAGAGGTTAATCGAACTGCGGCAACTTTCAGTAAGATAGAGTTTGATTTTTTGGGGTGATAGTGGAAAAGTTGACAGATAAGTCGGCCTTACTGCCACTCTACAGAACCATACATGAAATTTTCACCTCATAGGTCTCCTCGTTCGATTCCTTCGAAGTCATTGGATCATTTTCCGCGTTCGAGAAAGGAAATCTAGGATTTACAAAATGCAATTCATGTATGAAGCATAAAAACCAAACGCAAAAATGAGAGAGCGAGGGTGTCTGATCTGACTATCACCTGTCGACCATCAATGTTGTGCTGGTCCTGAAGGACAGTGTCGAGAACGGACGGATCAGCGAAGACGACGAAGCCAAAACCTCTAGGTCTGCCGGTAATCTTGTCTCGCATGATAACGGTCTGTGTGACCTCTCCGTACTGGCCAAAGTGGTCCCTCAATCTGTCCTCATTGGTGTCCCAAGCTATCCCTCCTATGAATAGCTTTCCCTCGTCCGAATCCATCTCTCACTCTCTCTCTCTCTCTCTCTCTCTCGAATTACTAGTTTCCGAGTGTTTATATATGCGTATATACCTCTGTCTGAAAAATCTGAAAAAGATAGTGGAAATGGGATTGAAGAGAGAGAGAGAGAGACAGAGAGAGACAGCGAGCCTAGGCCCTAGGGTTTGTGCCAAGAAAATATCTTACAATTATACTGAGACGGCGTCGTTTTTTCCTAGGGATTGAATAGCAACAGGATGAATTTCATCCACGGCCTTCACCGATATTCTTTCCGGATTCTAAAATTTCACTGATACCACTTTTCAAAGCTGGTCTAATAGCAGACCTAATGAAAAAGCTTATTTTACCACTTTACCCGCAAACTCTACACTATTTTACACCGGTCTTTGTAGTTTATACATATACATAATACATATATATACCAACATCCCTTGGGTACTAATTTAATTAAATTAAATTTTAATTGAATTAAAAATTAATGTTAAGTTGACAAGATTAAATATTAATTTAAAAATAATATTAAATTCATAAAATTGAATGTTAATTTGATATAATTGAAAGTTAATTTAGTATTAAATTGAAGAAATGATATTAATTTTGTAAAATTAAATGTTCAATTCATAAAATTGAATAAAAATTTAGTATTGATTTGATAAAATTAAAAAAAGGATATTAATCCAATAAACTAAATGTTAAATTGATGCAATAAAATGTAAATATGATAGAATTCAATATTAATTTGATAAAATTAAATCGAGATTGAATGTTAATTTGTTGAAATAAAATAGTAATTTTATAAAATTTAAGATCAATTTCACTTATTTTGGTATTAATTTGATGGAATATAATGTTGATTTAATAAATTAATATAATTGATAGTTAATTTAATTATATTGAATTCTAAATTAGTAGTAATTTGATAAAGTTTAATATGTTTTGATGAAATTGTTTTTTAATTTGGCGTTAATTTTATAAAATTAAATATTAATTTAATGAATTAAATGTTAATTTTATGAATGTAAATAGTATTTTAATAAAATTAAATGTTGTTCTGATAAAATTAAATATTAACAAGATGGTGTAGTGATGTGAATAATAACATTATAGATGAACTAAAATGTAGTACAGTAAATTTCAAAATCGAGAAGGAGGTGTCGCTGAAGTTAAGCCTATGAAAGAGTGTGTGATTGTGAATGTGTGTGAATGAAATTTAACTATAGAAGTAGCATGATCCAAAAATAAAATTCCATTACCATTTTGGTATCTTCTTGCAAAGCATGTTGATTGGTATAAGAAAATTTTAATTACCATTTAAATTTAAATGGTAACAAATGACGAATTTTCTATTTTAATTCTAGTAAAAACAGTAAAATTTTAATTTTTTAAAAAACTATTTTAATTCATAAGAAAAGTATTTGATTTTTTTTAAGGTATAAAAATATCATCCGTCCAAGTTTAATGGCCGTGTGTAATGGATTAATTTTTTAAATACATGGATTTAAATAAATAACTACTAATACATTAAAAATTTAAAAACACGATCTAAATGAAAGATTTGATAATAGACGAAAATTGGAAGAAAATTGGACCAGGTGCCCGATTGTGGGAGATGATCTATGTCACCACTTGAAGGGTTGTTTGGGCTTCGAGGAATTGAAAGAATCATAAGATAGGATGATAATTTGTAGTTAGAATTCTTAAACCTACATTAACATGATAATTGATTGTGAAAAATTGACCACGCATTTTCAAAAAACTTTTAAGACATTTTAATATACTTTTATTGCATTTTAATATACTTTTATATTAAAAATTATTAGTTTAAATAATAATTTTCACTTGAACAATATTAAAACTAAGTTATTAAACACTATGGACATGTTTGGTATGTTTTTTGGGATGAGTTTGGATTGGCTTGATGAAACCCGAGTTTAATCCAAAGATGGAATTCAACTTTTAATGTTGTCCATACCCATGTTTGTTATACACAGGGATATATGATTATTATGATAATATATTTGTATATAAATGACTATTTTACCCTTAACCAATTTGTATATATGGAGTATATCAGATATATGAGGGTATAAATATCATTTGTATGTTAAACCCTTAAACCCCCATATGAAATCCACCTCTCCCTTGGGTTTCATGAAACCCAAATATGTGGGGTTTCATGACCGGGCTAGGATTCAAATCCTATCCCTATTTTATGATTGTCAAACATGAGTTTAAGGGGATTTATATTCTAACCCATGTTCTCAAATCCTTCCAAACCCCCGTACCAAACAACCCCTATATACTCGAAAGAAAATTGAAAACAAATGGTAATAATCACATAGTAAATTATAATCGATGAATCAACATTATCAATAAATAATATTTTTTAATTATTATACTGGTTTATATTACGAATTAAATAAGTTAAGTTATGACACAAATTTAAGAAATTATATAAAAGTAAGTGGGACCCGTAGTTATTAGAGGATCAACGGTCCAGATACGATTTAACCATCCTAATACACTGTTTTTCAAAATAATCAACTCCAACGGTCACTTTTCGTTATTCAAGCAAAAACCTTTGGATTACTATATCATATAGCCCCCCACCAAAACATGACCGTTTGTTTCCTTTTCTTCTTCTTCTTCTTCTCTACCTTTTCCTTTCAGAATCCAACGCTCCTCTCTCGTTTCTCTCTCCTCTTTCTCCAAACATGAAGAATCGCTAATCCCCCAACATCTTCAGTATTCACTGGAACAACAAGAAACTCTGTCCGAAACCAAGAACAGAGACGTTGTGTCTCTACTCTCTGATGGGCTGTTTTCTTGGGTGCTTTGGTGGTTCTAAGGATCGGAAACGCAGAAAACAGAGGAATAAGGTCATCCCTCGGGACCAGGTAAGCCAATCTTTAAGCTTAATGGCCATATTGTTTTCAGTTTTTCTTTCTCTGTTGTTGGTTCAGTTGATTTGTTGGTCTTCTGGAAACACATAAAACATTAAAGATTCATTCAATATTATATTTTCTTTTCTTTTCTTTGGTTTCTCAGCAGCCAAACAGTTTTTTTTTTAGGTTTTTTGAGTTGGGGTTCTATTTATCAGGTCCCAATTATAGGAATCCCAACGTTATAAAGATTGATTCTTTGATTTTTCACTCACAAACTCCTTTCAACAATCAAACAGAATCTCTACTTTGTGTTTCTTTCTTTCTTTCTTTCTTTTTTCGTCCTGAAAATTTGTAATGGACGAACCCAGTTAGCCTCTGAATTGTGTTGCATGCAGAGACATGGAAGTCAGAAGCCTTTGCAAATCATCGTCTCTTCAGAACAGGGCATAACAGAAAACCCCGTCACTCCGGTCCCGGAGCTGCTGTGAGTAACCCGTCCTACTTCTTATGTTACTCTTTTGTATCTTCTGTTCTTGTTTCTCAAAACCAAATACTCCATCTGTTTTCCCTATTTTCTGTTTATTTTTTTAACTGAAGTTGTACGGATTTTGGGTGTAGAGATAAGTCTGAGGAGCACTTGAGCTTGAATACCAGAAAGAGAGTTACATTTGATTCAAATGTCACAACCTATGAGCATGTTTCAATCTGTGAAAGTGTTGATTCTTTACCAGAAAGGGTGGACACAGTTAGTGAGAAGGAAAAGGAGGAAAGTTTGGCAAAAACAAGCCAATCTAGTTCCCTATCTGAAGATGATTCAGTTACTTCCAGTGTTGGATCTTACCCTCCAAACCATAGGTACCAGAACTTCAGAGACAGCGATGATGAAGCTGATGAGTATGGAGATACTGGTTTGGATGATGAAGATGACGAGGAACTAGAATGCTATGGTGATTATGATGAGGATGATTATGATAGAATTGAAGTGAAAGAAGTGTGGTGCGAGTCAATTCCAACTGCATCCATGGAGTCAAGGACCAATAATTCAGCAAGGGCGATTATGGAGGAGGTAGAGAATCAAATGACACATCAAGAACTGAAAAGTAACCGAAATGCAAGAGATAGAAGTGCTTATGTTCATCCTGTGCTGAATCCAGTGGAGAATATTACCCAGTGGAAAGCTGCAAAATGCAAAAATGCACCACCTTT
Source organism: Ilex asprella (assembly GCA_023539305.1). NCBI lineage: Eukaryota > Viridiplantae > Streptophyta > Magnoliopsida > Aquifoliales > Aquifoliaceae > Ilex > Ilex asprella. The sequence continues at coordinate 1,999,136 of CM042195.1, read as the reverse complement.
GAAGCCACAAAACGAGAATTTTACATCAGAGCAAGAAGCACCTCACAAGCTTTCTTTCAGTTCAGAACCGAGTTTTAAGCAATCATTCTTTGGTTTCAAGCCAAACCCACAAAACAATTTCAATCAAGAAGTGGCAGTTGATGCAAGTCTTTCAAATTGGTTGGTTTCTTCAGAAACAACTCCCGTCAAGAAGACTAGCTTTACGGGGGAAGAAACCATTACATCTGAGATGAGTATGTCACAACAAGGATCAAATTCAGTAATGAGCTTAGAAGATAGACCAATTTTAGGTGCACTGACAGTTGAGGAGATTAGACAGTTTTCAGCATCTTGCTCACCAAGGAGGTCACCTAGTCGAAGCCCTGATGAGATGCCACTAATAGGTACTGTTGGAACCTATTGGAGTCACACAGGCCAAACTAAGGATTCTGGTTCAGCCTCTTCCTATAAAGGCATACCAAACACTACCAGCAAATACAGAGAGGTATATGTGAAGTGAGATTTTTGTGGATTGTTTTCTTGTCTGTAATTTTGCTCGTTCTTTGAATTCTTCAATCTTTTTCTTGATTTCATCCGTTTGGTGTTATGCGAATGCAGGATAAGAGAGTGAATTGGCACTCTACCCCATTTGAAACAAGATTGGAGAGAGCATTGATCAAGGGTACTGCTGAAGCTTAATCTCCCAAGCTCTCCTGCTCCATTTTTTTTTTAGGGGGGGGGGGAGGGGGGTCTTAGGAAAGCTTGTGAGGTGGTTTTGGAAATTTTTTGTCTGGTTTTTTGTTTTTGTTTGCTTTCATTTCATTGAGTTGCTACTGTTTGCTCATTTCACTGTGGATTTGTGTGAAGTTGTATGTACTGTTGTAAAATTGTTTTAATTTGATTGAAATAAATTTATACTCATTCGTCAACTCCTTTCTTTGCCACGCTTCAGCTTGTAGACTGAGAAACTTGGTAAAAAAATCTGCTTTGGCCTCTGCAAAATGTCCATAGTTTTGTTGTGCATTGTGAGATTCTGCTATACTTATCGCTTCGGGGCCATCCTCCGATGAAATTAGAATGATACATAAAAGATTAGCATAACTCATGTACAAGAATGACAAGCACAAATTGAGAGAGTCCTATACCCGTCTTACTCCATTCTGGATGTAAGATACTCTCTCTAATGTGCTGTTTTCAGATTCAAGTAAGGAAAATGGGCAATTTTCAAATCGAGCTGATCTGGATCTTTACGCTCATGGACTCTGTTTATCTTTCTTCGCTATTAATATCGTTACATGCCTAAAATGGGATGCTTCCATTTCTGGAGCAAATCCCAGCTACCTTAAATTCAAATATAAACATCATGAAGCGAAATATATCTCAATTTGAAAAATAAATATCCAGAAAAACTCTCATATCCACATACCCCATAGTATTAAATCATGGGTGGGAAGAACTAAGCAGTGCATACTCACAGAAGACGAGGGCGAAAAAGGATGCTTCATTCTCCAACAAAAATCCCTTGATATTCATTCTCACTCAATACAGAGACCAGATGTGAGTCTACAAATCTGATACTTCCAAAACTCGAGGGAATTTGAGTATCACTAAATTGAAGAAGAGCACAAGCTCACTGCCCATGAGAATTCAATTCGAAAGAAAAGGATGTAAGAGTTTCAGAGCTCCTCACCAGTCTACTCTCCCTGTTATACTCAGACATTCAATTTATCCATGTAATCTTGTCAGTTTTAAGAGGATTTGCTATATGTTTGGGCTTATTCATCCACTTTTACCCGCTTGGAGGGTGGTGAGTTAGTTGCACCAACACCATTTGCCTCTACATCATCAGCAGGTTTGGTTCCGGGAACCTTTTGCTTGCCTGTCAACTTCTGGCCACCGTCCTCTGATACTGTGATGGTATTCACTGGGTCGTTTCCTATTTCGTGATGGTCCTCCTGTGAGGCCCCTGGTTCATTTTTGGCAGGGGAATTTTGGGCTGAATCTGTCAACTGAGCACGGGGGTTGTCCAGGGGGGGTGATGAGGCCTTGAACAGGTCAACACCAGACTTGCACTGCTTCTCAAACATCATTTGGAGGCATCTCCCTTGTTCTTCTATTCGCAGCTGTAGATTCCTTTGAATCTGCAAAAGAATGATATAAATACTATTGTTAGAGGAATAGATGCATCCAAAGCAAATCATTTTCGATTTGGCCTGTTTGACTAATAACAAACTTGGAAGTCAGACTACACAAGACTGAGCAGCAGTACTTTCATTTCGTCCGGGTTCAGATTTGAGACCCATGAATTTATAGAATGACCGGACCAAGACATTGAATGGCTTTGTAATTCTTTAACTGTAATCAATACAAATGTATATAACAATAAAATGGAGTTGTGATTCCCCATCTTTAATCATGGAGTTAAGCACGAACGGAAAAGAAAATTGAAAGATGTCAGCACTGCATTTCTGTGATGCTACTTTCTTAATATGCACAATTTTTCGCAGCAACTACAGGATCAAACAACTGAGAAGTAACATAGACAGCTGCTGTTCAGGTTATGCATTAAATCACTAATGAACAGGGTGGCTTTGACATACATCTTCTATGCAGAGTCAACGTGCAAGCCCTACAAACATAGATCTGCACCTTATGATCCATGATCACTCAAGAAATTGAACTCAAATCCCTTTAAAGAACACAGTCATACCTCAAGCTGTTCATGCAGCCGCTTCTGAACTTCCATCTGCAATCGTAGTGCTTCAGTGATCTCAATACCCCTGTTACCAAACACGAGAAATGGAATAAATTTGAGTGATGAATTCAGGATAATAATTCATATGAGATACAACCAGATACAAAAGCTACATCTAGAATCTTGGATGCATCAAAAGACAGAAAGCGTCAAAGCATATTTTGAAGAGACTTCATATGCATGGAAATCTTTATGAAGAGCAACGCAAATACCTACTCAATCCTTAAAGTTAGCTATGGCAACACTTGAGACCAGATTTTTATCAGCAAAAGTGGAGTGACTCCACAAGCTATTTGTAGTGCACCAATCTCGACCAAGATTCACATGAACTGCTTAGGCTGCTTTATACGGGGTCAAATTTTCCCATTGGGAATTTGTACAGTCATCTTCAGTAAGTCTAGAATAGTTTTGGTAGTTAAAGTGATAATATTCTATCTTAGAGGCTTAATTCTAGTGGAACAAGTTCAAAACCATCATTTGATCACCAAAATAGCTGTATCGTCTAGTCAAGCTTAATCCATTCAAATTTAAAACCAACGGAATGACTATCCAATTTAGGTAAGTCCTTCAACCTTTTGTCTACCTGTATACACTCTGAACTCCAAGGTTTACACAAACTTAGCCCACCAATGACAATAGGTAGGCAGCATTATGATAACTTTTCTGGTACTACCATTCATTATCAAATTTAAAAAATGGGAAGGTAATTCTAGTTAGATACAGATGTCAGGTGCAGACTGCAGAGAAAGAGGAATCAACTGCATTCAGCTTACAGGATAACAAGCATGTGCATAATGTCCACATCCAATTGATTGCTCACATTTGCAATTATGATTTAATCACCGAGATTCTAACTTAAAGATATATGGCCATAACAACATTCGAGATGTCAATGTGATGTACAATCTACTCAACTCAACAAAACCTTGTCCCAACATTTCTGGGGTCAGCTACATGAATCATGTTTCACCTTTGTGCTCTATTAAGGCCATTTTTTCTGTTAAACCATAAGTACTCATATCTTTCTTTACTATTGAATTTCAAGTTAATTTTGGTCTTCTTCTACCCCTACACTTACCGTCAGTAAGAAATACAATCATAATATGGAAAATCTCTAGTCTTTACAGTCCCAGTGTTGATGAGACCCATGCTATGCCTCTTAAGAGGTATTGCAGATTTCATTCGCAATAGAGAGATGAGAGACTTGATTTCCACGCCAGGCGCAATTACATGGATATATGTGAGCTAGCCTTTAAACAAAGCCAACACTATTATTATCCTACAGAGAGAGACAGAGAGAGAGAGTGAGTCCTTTAATTTAATACAATTTGGATATGTCCTATTCATTGCAGTTTTGGTTGGTAAAGAACAAGCTTTCTTCTTTCGCTTCTTTTAACTGGAATTATCACTGGTTACATAATGTGGGGAGTTTGGGGAAGGGAGGTTGTTAAATCCATAACCCCACCCACCCCACCCCATGTCCCTTAACCAGGACTTGAACCCTGAGCCTTCTGAAGCAGACAGAATGCAGTAAGGTTAAACTACTTCAGGGCAACCTTAGTTCACCAGAAAAAAATGGCAATGAACACAGAAAAGGGGTCCACTGGCCCTGCTGCCGCAATTGGAAAGGGCTATGCAAGGTCTTAATCTTAAATGGGACAAGACAGGACTGAGTTCAGGGTAAAAGAATAAAAGCTCAACACAGGTTCATGACTGCATCACAAGTCTTCATTAAAGTTTACCAGTGCTGAAATAGGATTGGAATCCAGAGGATTCTATAAACTCAAAGTTTAGTATACTTTTCAGCTTTTTTAAATGTTTCAAGACTTTGTTATCTTGGAAACATTTCTTACTTACTGGGAGGATACTTGGTGAAGTAGCAGTAGTTATGATTAGAGCTTATAAAGGTAAAAGACAAGGCTTTTGTAACAAGTTTTGAGGTTATGTTTGTGACTGCCTCAAGGGAGAACAGTTTTGCCTTTGCTTATTTTACCAGCAACCAACATAAACTTCTGTCATTTTGTTAAGAATTCAGACATCAGAATGACCCTTCGTTAATTTGCAAACAATGATACGGTTCCCCCTAATGCAGCTCTCCCAAACATTCTAGGTCTCCTGTGGTTGTGCCACTGTCATCCCCCTTCCCATGAGAACTCCTAGTCCCTGTCATAATGATCATCAGCATCTCTCTCCCCCCATCAAAGTTGTCAGTCTCCTAGAAGATCAGCATGAGTGCCAGAGTTTGCCGACATAATTTTTCTTTACATAGAATATGAAAGTTTAGGGATATCAATTCTTGGATCTAAGCATTTCATCCATGTGATCTGCTGATGCCATCATCCATTGTTTGGCTTTTTTTCCAAGTCAGTTCTTCACAAGTTTAGGACTTCAACCTCCCAATGTGATCAATTATTGTACAATAGATCAAATTCAGCAGAGTAATAGAAGTGGCAGTCAAAATTCAAGTATTATTGGGTCAAGAATGGAACTTTCTATGTAACAAATTGGTCAATGAAAAGATAAACTACCACTGGAAGGCACCTATATACCACAGAAAGTGACAATACGTTTCTGACAGTCATTCAGATTAGAGAATAAATAACCAATTAATAGTACATACATAAACTATAAACTCCACCAATTGATGGAAGTGGTCAAATCAATCAAGTTACTTACGCTTTCAAGTCCAAAGATGATAATTCTTCAATAGGAGTCAATTTTTTCTCTGAAGATCCTGCAAAAGGAGAATGCCTGAGTTATGGAGTGTGATGCCCTGAATCCTCTTTTACATACTATGGTCCAACCAAAAAAAGCAAGAAACAAACAAATACACCCAAAAGAAAAAAACACCAAACAGTACATCACTGCAAAAATTTCCCTATACAACAGAGTGCTGAGGCTTGGGTAACACAGCAAGTACAGAACTACAAGCATCAGAGCTACAGTGGAAATCTTCCCTCCAATGCTGACAGGTCATAAACAACTGAAACAACTAAAGAACCTAGAAAAATATTCAGGGAACAAGTTCTAGAAAACCTAAATTAGCTTCATGAGCAAAGCTCACAAACATTGATACTTTGCGCAAGAAAGCAATCCCAATGAATAAAAGAACTCAACTTGCAGGCCGTCACTTTTCTGACAAGTTACTGTAACATCCTGTTCCAATAGACAAGTCAATTTTGTATGACGACAGATTATGGTGAGACTAATTGATGGCAAATGCTAGTGAGACCAATTGATAAGTAATGAAGCCAATAGAAGGAACTGAAGTCAAGGATAAAAAGCTGGGTAAAAGAAAAAAAATATGAATATGGGAAACTATCCCTACAACCTGTCAAAATTTCTAGTAGGCTTCCAAGTTCCACTTATAGTAAAGCATGGGCTTTTATGAACCAATGGATAAGTACATGGAAAAATTACGAAAATAAAATTGTTAACAAAGTAACAAGAGGTGGCAGCTATATATGGAGTGAGACACATGCATGTGCTTGCCTATTTGCACCTGTATCTCTGTGTGCTCACCATAGAGTGAATCACGGCCTAAAGGAGAGAAAATAAAAAGGAGGCTGTCACAAGAAATGGGGGACTTTTTGGGGGAGCTCAGAAGAAAACCAAGAAGAAGAGATCGATCTTTCTCAGTCGCTGTATCTATTTTGATATGGCTCTTCTTGCAGGAACTATGTGAATGGGATTGGCATGTTGGTCAAAAAATAGGCAGTACTACACTCGTTTTATATCATGCAAATGCTACAAACATGATGCAAAAAAAAGGGAAAAAAGAAAAAACCATAAACAGAATTTTGCCTTACTGAACAACTTAAATACCAGCTTTCTCCAGCATTTCATTTGTCATAAGAACAGAAGTGACAACAATGTAAAAACCAGAATGGATTGAATGAGATAAAATGATAGAATGCAGCACATTTGATCATCCATAACAAAACAAAAAACAGCTGTTGTTTACCTTCTAATGATTCTGGTTTGTATCTAGCTGTTCGATATTTCTGCAATCCAGAGAACCAAATTCATGGTTACATGAGTAATGACAAAAATGGCTGATCCACTTTGTCGGGAACTAATATAAGGAAAAAAGGCCAACAAAAGCACCTGCAGGTGACTTTTTACATGATAGATTGTCAAACCCTGAACTTTCATTAGCTTCAGCACTCCCTTGGGAGTAGCTCCTGTGGTTCAAAAAGTAGTTAATGTAAATATTATCTCCACGTTTTTGTAACCTCAGACAAGGTCAAAAGGTACAGCAAGGATTAATCTTACTTTCACTTCCACCAAGCTTGTTAACTGACTCCACAAAGGCTTCATGAAGTTCAGGAGTCCAACGCATGCGTGGTTTAGTTGCAGCACCACTCGCGGAGGGGGAAGGCGGAACAACAACACAAGTTTCTTCAGAAGCAGCAGGAAGTTGCTGACGTACTAGGGGCAGGTGCACTGAGAAATTGGTGGACGGTTTGAAAGCCTGGGAGGCCATCTATTATAACCAAGCAAATAGAAAGAAACATATAAATTACATCTCTGTAAAACCTACAGTAAAGCAATCTGGAAAGGCTGGTGTTGTGATAGGACCCTAACCTCTGGCTCTTGATGTACAACACTAGTATCAACAAGAAGCTCATTCCAATCAGAAGTCAATGCATCATTATCATCATTGATTAGTTGGTCTGCCCATTCCTGCCAATCATTTCGTTTGCCAAGTTCCTCAGATGGCATGATACAACCACCACTGTTGCTACTTTCGAATTGACTATTCTGGACTGATGTGTTCAATGGATAATTAAGGAAATCAGGCAGTGAACCTGTACACCAGGAATCATCATTGCTTTCTTTAGTATAGTGACTAGATGCTGTAGATTGAAGAAGTCCCGAGTTACAAGAATGCATTGATGGTGCGGACCCCGCACTTTTTGACGACTGGGAAATGAAAGGAGCCTGCCTTGAATGCTTTTCATGGGAGGAAGCAGAAGAAAAGTGAAGATTGGTGGAGAATTCTGAGGATGAAGAAAATATGTGGCCAACAGCCCCACTATTGGAAGACAATGGAGGATGAACAGCCAAAGGATGAACAGCCAGAGGAGGTGGCAAAAAATCCCTCTCCATGGAAACCTGTTGAGAGTCTTGCAACTTAGGATATTTTTCTCCCAGAGTGGCGGGAAGAACAGGTAAAGGTGAAGACAGAGGCCCAGACACTGCAAGGTTATTGCATTGTCTTGCACCTGACTTTTGAATTGACAAAGCAGGGCGTGCTTCCATTCTTACTCCTCTCTTAAAAGGTGAGCAAGCTCAGCTATCAATCAACTACTACAAGCTTAGAGTCTCCAGTACACCTTTGGCAATCGTTAATACCTACACCATGAAAGGGGTCATCAAGATCATACATCACCAAATAAGAAAAAGAAATATATTGCAACTTATTCACAAATAACAAGTAATAAACAGCCTTCACTAGCAATATTTTTTTGTACGATCAGATATAAGAAGCTACCAGAAAAACACAGAATTGATAATGGAAAAATTGGTATAAAATAAAAAATTGCCATGAAACTAAAGGAGCAAAAAGTATAAACCCACTTTTCCCAAACAATTGAGCAATTTTCCTTTAAAACCCAGTTAACCATAAAAATCTAACTGGACTAAGGAGCACGTCCTTTAGAAAGCTGAATATCGAGCAAATTTACTAAAAACTTGCCATTCCTTTCTACCTTTCGTCTCATCTGATAGACCATCTTACAATGACTACCAACATTGTAAAGCAAATCAAACCAATATTTCATTAACTCCGCCTCCAAGTCTTACAATGTATTGAGAACTATAAGGGTTACTCTATTCTAGGATTGTCATGCATGTTTCAAGGTCGGTCATTAACTTGGAAGGCATTGATACACATCGGTCGCGGTATTAACCGATATGCAAAAATTCTAAAAAATTCCAAAAAATATAAATGATAGCATCAATGAATTATATGTCCAAAATTAATCATCTAGCACATCAAATATAGAGAAAATTAAATATAAGAGTGTTACCGAAAATATTTACCATTACTAGTGTTCACTTTAGATATTTAAGAATGTACCGAACAATAATTTGTATACCATTCATTGCCAATCTAATGAAATATATTAATTTCTCCAATTAACCCCCAAATTAACTAATATACCAATGCAATGCATAGATCAATTTAAAAGACAATTAATAGAGAAACATCAACTAAATTATTTAATCAATTATCAGACCCAAGAGACAAATAAAAGTACAAATCAATTAACACTATTTAATACTACAACCAATAACATTTAATGAAATGCCTCTCACATTGGAGTGAAGAGAGAAATAAAATATACAAAACAATTAATACTATTTAATGCTACAACTAATAACATTTAAAGAAATGCCTTAAACACTGCCCCATTTCACACCTCCCGTAAAAGAAGGGGGGAGAGAAAGAGAGAGAGAAATGGAGGACCTCCTCATCTGTTCACGATTCGAGATTGGAAGTTGAAGTCCAAGCAAAGATTCGACACCGATGTGTGATCGATCGTCATGACATGATGAACCAAGGAAGATGAAGAAAAAAGAATAAAAGGAGGGAAAAGGAGATCTAGACTCGTTGGCAGTTGCTTATTTTGTAGGTTTGCTTTCAATTTCTTTCTTGTCTTACCAAAAAGCATATGGGTATTGCGTGGGAGACTAAAAAATGCTCCGATTCAACTTTGAATATGTGTTTCTCACAGTTTTATGCATGTTTCATGTGGAAATCAACCCTATCTCTTTCTTTCTTCTCCATCTCCTTTTTTTTTTGGCCGACTCTATTGTTGTATTTTAGTGGTCTGTGCAATTCTATCATGAATCATCTCACTCGGTGCCGAAATGGTCTGAATCGACTGAGGTAAGCCCGAATTGCATCGATTTTACTGAGTCATCTCTGATTCAAGGCCGACTCTAGTGAGATGCGTTGAATTGGAGTAACGTGTATCGTTCGGTAGGGGCCCAGGCAGTTATAACTCGGCCGAGTCGACTGATACTTTGAACACTATTGTCATGCACCCTTAGGGCATGATGTGTGATATATGCAAAGGCCTATTTTTCATATTTGCCCTCGAAATCACTTTTCATCCTTGTATCCCCTCAAGGCCATAATTTTGCACTACAATAACCCAACTCCATGCCCCCAATGTTTTTCGTGCCATGGTCCAACCAATATGATTTGGCCAAGTTAATTCGACACTTTTCTTTTCGATGTCGTTTCTTGTTCTGTGAAAACCACGAATCTCTGGAGATTCGACCGAGTTGTTTTCAACACAACTCTAAGTTGTCTAAGCCATTGTCATCAAATGACTAATTTGTAAGGTGGGATTAGGTGGCTTGAAGTCAAGGCACAGAAAGTGCACCTAATTTTGGAGGCTCAATTAGTGTATCAAAATTTAAGAAGTTCTGATTTCGGGTATTGTGCATCTACCTATAAATAGGCTATGAAGTTTATTGTTTCTACATTAGGACTTAGACACAAATTCCGTGAGTGAGAAAGCTTGTTTGAGAATTTGAGTTGAGAAGGGTGTATTTGTACAATGGTTTAAGGACTTGGGTTTTAGGATATAAATTTGAGTGATTAGCTTCTCCCGATATTCTCAATTTCTCTTACAGTAGAGTATAACGTTGCATGGACGTACATAAGGTTTTTTGCCGATCCAAGTAAATCTCTTATGTCTTTGTGTGTGTACTGTGTACCCTATTTATTTCTTGTCATTTTATTGTATATCTCGATACTCAAATCTTGGGTCCATCACAACAAACTGATATCTGATGCTGTCAGAATTTTGCCTTGAGATTTTACCATGGCCGCAAAGTTCTAAGTAGAAAAGTTTGACAGAACAAACGCCTTCAACATATGATGTTTCAAGATGTGTGTTTTGTTGTCTCAACAAGGATTGTTACAAGTTATATAGGGAAAAGATGTTTTCCACGCAATAATACCATATGATGAAAAGAAAGACATATTGACAAAGGCTTACAATGCTATCACGTTGAGCCTTAACGGGAAGTTGCCAACAAAACTACAAGAAGTTGCGGATGTTGCGGGAAGTTGGTAACAAAACTACAGCCACAAGTTTGTGGCCAAAATTGGAGAGCTTGGCAAAGTCTGTTACAAAAAATTTGTATTTGATCAAACGATTATTCACTCTCCAAATGCAAGAAGGTACACCTGTCAATGACCATTTTGGAGAGTTCAATAAAATCATGATAGATCTGAAAAATATCAATTTTACACTCAATGATTTAGTTCAAGCCATAATTCCTTACCACCTTCGCACAAGCACTTTGTCAATACCATCATGTATGGTTAAGAGTCTCTTTCCACGGAGGATGTTCAGGTGGCCTTGAACTCAAGAGAGTTAAAAAATGGTGTTTGAAAATATAGATAGAAGCTCAAATGAAGGTTTGGTTCCAAGAGGACGATCAACGGAGAAAGACTTAAGTAGCAGAGGTCGATCTAAATCTAGAAGTTGATCTAAAAAGATTAAATGTTTTCTTTGTCAAAAGGAATGTTATATTGGAAAAGAATGTCCGAAACGTAAAGTCGTAACAAAAACTGAAGACTTAAACCGATAACATTGTTTGTGTTGCTGATGAAAGTTCCATTGATATTGATGTTCCCACATATAGCACTAACAGCTCAGGTGATAAATAGATTCTTAATTCGGTTTGCTCTTATCATATGCGTCCTAATAAAAATTAGTTGGCCACCTATGAATCAAGTGATTGCAGTATAGTCTGTAAGGTTGTGGGGATAGAAATAATACGAATCAAAATGTATGATGGCATTGTGAGGACTCTTACAGATGTTAGGCATATTCTAGATCTGGAGAAAAATATTATTTTCTTGGGTACACTGCTCTTGTCGTGAGGAAAAGGCAGAAGTAGAATAGCATGTACCAGATACAACGCAACACAATGATGCGTATTGTTGTTGTAACTTTATCTTCAAGCTTAAGCTAAGACACTATCAAATTATGGCATATGCACTTAGAACATAGGAGTGAAAAAGGGCTAGATGTTCTAAGCAAATGAGGTTTGTTGTATGGCCAAAAAACAGGAAAGTTGGATTTCTATGAGCACTGTGTATTCGAGAAGCAATGCAAGGTGAAGCTCAGTATGGCTATTCATCGGACCAATGGCACTTTGAATTATATTCATTCTGATCTTTGGGGGCCTCTCGAGTTCTCTCTCTTAGTGATGGAAGGTATATGTTAACCTTCACCGATGATCATTCTCAAAAAGTGTGGGTATTTATATTGGAGTACAAGAATGATGTCTTTGAATAGTTCAAACAATGGAATGCTATGATCGAGAAGCAAATAGCAGAACAAATCAAGCATTTAAGAACTGACAATGGCATGCAATTTTGTAGAGATATTTTCAATCAATCCTGCAAGAAAAAAGGGATTGTGAAACACTGCACGGTAAGAAAACACCATAACAAAATGGGGTTGCAAAACAAATGAATAGAGCTCTCTTGGAGAGGGCACAATGCATGCCCTTAAATGTCGGACTATCCAAGAAGTTCTAAGTTGAACCTATTAATACAACTTGTTATCTTGTAAATAGGTCTCTATCGACATCTTTCGAGTATAAGACTCTTGAAAATGTTTGGTCTGGATCTCCTACAAGTTACAAAGATTTAAGAGTGTTTAGTTGTTCTGCTTATGCTCATATGAATGATGATACACTTGAGTTGATGGCAAAAAAATGAATATTTCTAGGGTATGCGGATAAAGTGAAAGGTTATCAATTGTGGTGTGATGACACTAAACCACCTAAACGTATTAGCAGTAGAGATGTAACCTTTAAGGAATCTGTTATGTTCAAAACCAATAAGGAGGAATCTCTTAATGTTGGAACGAGCCATGGCTTCAAAAGCTCCAGAGAACTTGCAACAAGATTTAAAAGATGATGTCCCAATCAAGCTAGATGCAAAAGAGGAACAAGACTCTAGTGCGACTCCACTTCAACAAGGGTACATGTTTAAGAGGGACAGAGAAAGAAGACAAACTAAGCCGCCTCAAATATATGATTACGAAGATGTTGTTGTCTATGTACTTAAAGTGTTGAGGCTCACGAGCCCGTCTCTTATCGTGAAGCCATCACTAGTGAAAATTTCACACAATGGGTAGTAGCCATGAATAAAGAGATTGGGTCTCTCCATAAGAATCATACATAAGAGTTAGTGAAACCACCAAAGGGTCAAAAAATCGTTTGTTGCAAATGGGTTTTCAAAAGGAAAAAAAAAAAGGAATCCAAGAGTGAAAGATGTTTGTTTAAAAGCTCGCTTGGTGGCCAAGGACTACACACAGAAGGAGGGTGTTGACTTCAACGGAGTGTTCTCTCTTGTCGTGAAGCATAGCTCAACCAAAGTGCTATTGGACATGATTAATTTATTTTACTTAGAATTTGAGCAACTCAAAGTCAAAACAACATTTCTGCAAGTTGGACGAACAAATTTACATCCATCAACCAGGTGGGTTCATAGTCCAAGAAAAGGAGAACTGTGTTTCCCTGTTAAAAAAAATCTTGGTATAGTTTGAAACAATCAAAAAAACTAAGAATATCAATACAAGCTAACCACCCATATTTCTATCTCAAAATCTAAACCATTAAACCCTTGTACACCCCTCTCAATTCACACTATCAAACAAACTCTTTCATTCAAGGAACTTGTGTCAAATTCTTATGCAATAAAAAGAAACTCGATAGCCTTAGCCTATTTATAGGTAGATGCGCAGTACCCAAAATTAGAATCCTTAATTCTGGTGTACTTTCGGTGCACTAATTGAGCCTCCAAAGTTAGGTGCACTTTCGGTGTGTTGACGTCAAGCCACCTAATTCAATCCATATACTGGTTAACCACATTTAAGGCATGTGAAATGTCTGGCCTAGTGCACACCATAGCAAACATAATGCTTCAAATTGAACTGGCATAAGGAACATGTGACATGCACTCTACCTCCTCCTTAATATGTGGTGACAGCCCAGGTGAGATTAATTGGCTGGCTATGAAATGCATACTTCGATATCTACGAGGTACTGCAAATGTTGGGCTGGTGTTTGACAGGTGCAATGAAACCCCTGGTAGTTAAGGTTGGTCGAAGTGAGAAAGCTTTCTTTGGTTTACCTAGTATCCCAACTTGATAGAGATGATAAATACCAAGCATCGTCTTGTCATGGATGATAGAACACCATAATCAGTGCATGGAGAATAAAATTATGCATGCAAAACATATGTCACGTTAGTGAATGCGACATCTAGCCAGAGAGAGGGAGGATTAAGCAATAGCTTGTAAACTTTGGTGCCAAAATAAATGATACCAAAGTTTACTGCCTAGCTTGATGAAGCCTGGGGTTCTAAACATTGTGCACACACACAGAATTGACCAGCTATTGTCCTGCAGAACATCTAAAAACTCCTGAATCCAATATCATCCATCTACGTGAAACATTAAAAGCTAAAAAAAATTATTACCACCATAGAACATCTCAAGGTTATATCACTATCTAAATTCTCGCCTCTTCCAAATATCCAACTCATATCACCGCATGAAAGCCTCACAAAACTAGTCGGAATCCTTTTTCCACCATTCTGACCTATTCAAGCCCCCAACTCAAGCTAAAAAGGCAATTGCATAAAAACCACCGAAATGCTTATTTATAAGCTCGAATAATCAAGTCC
>CM042195.1:1928220-1969668 GCA_023539305.1 Ilex asprella | reverse complement strand
TTTGGAATAGGATATCTGATCCATTCCAAGACAGAATTTAAGGGCTTGTAATTAATTACAAGTCTTGGAGTGCCTCTTTCTAATTCTGCATTTTTAACAACATAGAAAGCAGGGCAAGACCAAGGAGACTTAGATTTCCTAATGATACCATTTTTTAGAAGTTCAGAAATTTCTTTTTTACAAATTTTCATTACTTCATTGTTCATTTGAATTGGTCTGGATTAGTGGGAATGTTTTTCTCATTAAATCCTTTAACATATGGAAGTTCGACTGTATATTTTTTCCTATGCCAAAAGGCTGTAGGAAGCATAGAGCAAACTTTTTGTTAAAGTTTTTCTTTAGATTGATTAATTCTTTCATTAAGGATTGGGTCTTTTAGTTGTTGTTCAATCCTTTTATGGTCAATTTCTTGTTTTAGAAAATTTACCTGGTTAATTTTCCTAAGGTACTTAGAGACTGATTCATCTTTAAGTTGCCTTAATTCCTTAACTTCAAGTTTGAGAAGAAATTTGAAATAAATTTCTTGGTTAAGTGGTTGAGTAGATATTCCTTCACTATCTATACTGAATGGAGTTAATAGATAGATGAAAGGTAATCCTAAAATTACTTCATCAGTCATATAAGAATAAAGGATGTTTTAAAACAAACATTATCTTGACAAATATGAGCTTTAGGTAATTTATACTCAACATTCATTTTATTGTCATTAGCAGAACTAAGTTTTTGAATGATTTTTTCATAATATTTAGTTGGAATTAGTCCTTATTGAATACAGTTGACGTCTGCACCTGTATCAATGAGGGCAATTGTGTCCAAGATAAAATCATTACCTATTATGATTTTAATCTAGAAATACCATTTTTGAAGTTTTATTTCTTTTATGGTATTTCGTTGATTCAATTGATTATTAGTTGGTAGACACTCATCTTGCGATGACAGCTTCGTTAAACCAGAAGTTTCCACTGATATGGTGGAGGTTACGGGTATCAACTGAGAAAGTGTCTTTGTTGATGTTTTCAGATTTATCATCAGAAGATTGGTTATTATCTTGAGGTTCTTGCTCAAGGTTGTTGGTCATAAATAAAAAGCTTAATTTTTTAGCAAGGAGTTGATCTTGCTTCTTTAAGTCTTTTATTTCAATTTTTAATTTATTAATTTCACTGTAAATGTCAGATAAGGATAATTATTTTTTCTTTTCCCTACTGAACCTTTCCATTGCTTTGTTGATACTAACTAAAGGTTTCTCAACATATAAAGACTTATTTTCTTTTTTGAGAAATAAATCTTTAAGATTTTTAATGTATTTAATTTTTAATTCAGGGGTTTCAATTTTACTGATTAGGTCAATTAAAATTTGTTCCTCTTCAGATTGATTGGTGATTACCCTAATTTTATTACAGCAAGTGTCGTTACAACCTATTTTAATATCAGGTTCACTTGTTGTGGTTGGGGAATCAGAAGAAATTATCAAAACTGTCTAAGTCTGAAGTTCCTTCATCCCTAGGTGGATTATGAAGTCTGAAGATTTTTAGAATTTCTTCAGTTTCATTTTTATTTAAATTTAATTTATTTACTTCCTTTTTAATTGGACAATCAGGGCTTTTGTGACCTTTTTTGCCACAGTTATAGCAAGTTATGTCTTTATCTTTACTTGCTGTTAACCATTTAGACATTTTACCGGATTTTTTGTGAGATTTAGATTTAAAAGATTTGTGGGTTCTTTGGAAGATTTTTTGTAAAATTTAGGCTTAGCGAGTGAATCTTTATTCCTTTTGTAATAAGATTTACTCGTAGAATAAGATTTGTGAGATTTATGGGATTTGTGTTTATGTTTTCTGGAAGTGGATGGTGCTACTGGAAGGAGACCATATTGTTCACAGAAATTTTTCATTTCATATTTAGCATTTTTTTTGTCATTTTGTAATTGTTTGCTAATTTTTAAGTCAATACACATTTTTAATCCTTCTTTTTGGATTGTGCTGACTAATTGACCATATGTCAGTGAATCATACTCTATGATTCCAGTGTCCTTACTAAGGGCTTCTTTGATCATATGGGCAAATAAATTAGGTAAACCATTAACAAATTTTTCTTTCCAGAAAGATTTATTGCAGTCTGGACGAACCATTACTCTGTTAATGAATACATCTTTATACCACCTAAAATCACTAAGTGTGGGACACCTAAGGTTACTGAGCTGGCCATGACTCCTAGCTTCAATATTAGTGGGTGTTCCAACAAAATGTTTTACAATGGTAAAGATTAGGGTATTTAATCCATCAGGTTTTGCTCTTCCTATGGATTCACCAAAGATTGAAATGCCATCATCATCAGTAACAACAGCATTTTTGATCTCATCCCTAGATTCTGGTGTGAGATAATTTTTTTACCAATTTCTTAGTACGCCTGTAAATCCTGAGGTGACTAAGGCAACAATCTTGGGTTCTGGATCACTCATGTTGGTCACATAGCTATTGATGACCATAGACATGTGATAAACTTTGTTTAAAATTTCTTCTTCACTTAAACCATCTATGTTCCATTCATAGAGTTTGTTTGACTGAACAGAAAATTGATTTGAGATATTCCTTTCTTCATATTGAAGATCAGGAGGTGTAGGTTTGGGATACCAGTTCTTTGTGGAACTAGTAGGAATGATTTTTAATTTTTTAATTTTTAAATTATCATTTTTTGGAGGGGTTATCCTAAACTCATCAGGGTTGTCCTCAAATTGTTCCTGTAAAATTTTCATATCTTCATCTGATGAAGATATGGAAGTTTCAGTTTCAGAATCAGAATTTTTGTTGATTACAGTTATTTGGGAAGTCTGTGATGTTTCTGGTTGGGTATCTAATTTCCTAAATAACTGGTCAATTTTAGCAACTCTGAGCTGATCTGGGATTTCTAACTTTGACCTATCTTCAAGTAAGGTAACTAGGGGCTTTTCTAATTTTTTGGAAGACGTAGGTAATTTTTCAATTTTAGTTTCAATTTTATCTAACTGTTGGCCTATAGTTATGAGGCTTTGGTTAGTGAAATTATTTTGTTCAATTATTCTTTTTTGAAATCTTTCTAAGGCTGCTTGTTCAGTAGAGGCCTTATCAGATTCAGGAGGAGGTAACTTAAATGGTGAAGCTGTGATTTCTTGGTCAGCAGATCTAAAAGTAAAAGCTTGTGCAGGAGGGTGACTCGAAGATACAGTTCCTGAGTCAGTGGTCTTCCACTTGTGCTTTGTGATTACTTTTACATCTTTGTGACAAGAATCGAGATAATCAAAGAACTCAATTTCAGATCCTAATTTGTGCATGATTTTTACCCATTGGATCCTGAGTTCTTTTCTTTGTTCAAAATTATATTTTTTGAAAAATTCTTTATTTCTAGATTTGTTATCAGTTATATTTTTTGACAATTTAGTCATGTCTGGCATAAACAAGGTTGAAGATTCTTTGTTTATGACATACAGTTGGTGACTTAAATTAGGGCTAGGTTTATGACTTTCAAAGTCAGAAGGGCTAACAGAGGCTGTAGGAGATGGAGTAAAATCATCTTCTTTTTTACCCTCTTCTTCTTTAAACCTAGAGTAAGATGTGCTTACTGGGTTAATAGGTGTAGGTTGATAATGGGTGTACTGAGGTTTACTAAGTTGTGGTGACGAAGTATTATCTACTCCTTTCATCTTAAAACTTTGAAACTTTTTTGTAACTCATTATCAATTTCTTTATCTCTCCTAGACAAACTAGAATAAGATGCAGATTTCCTACCTTCATTAATTATTAAGGGTTTATTGTATTGGGTTTCTTGATAAGTTAAAATCCTACTAGACTATGACCTAGTATCATTGAATGAGATTTCAACGTTTCCATCAGAAAACTACTTAATTGTTTCAAGGTCTGACTCGGTCTCAATATGGTCAGGCTTGTAATGAGGGTTTTGAATTAACCATTTTGTGGGTAATGTGACATCTTTCCATTGGAGTCTTTTAGGGACCTGAATATTAGCATCTGTTGTGCTAGATTCCATTAAAAGTGTGTTATCTTTAATACTTCTTTTTAATGCATTAACATTTAAGTTTGTGGTGATGCATTTGTAATAAATCCTATAAATAAGAACAATAGAATCAGTGTCTAGTTCAAGATCTGTGATGTCACCTGTAAGGTTTATTCTTAAGGTAAGGGCCTTAACAGTTTTTTCATCTCTCAAACTAAGGGTGAAATCAGGATAACAATTAAAATAGATTGGGCCGTTATGCTAACCAGCTTGCATCATACCCAGAAGGCTTGGTTGGAAATGTTTAAATCTGCTATCACACAAGGTTAGTAAAATAGCAAAAATTTTCCCAGTAGTTATCAAAGGTTTGATAGCTACTTGAACCAATCCTATGTGAATAAAATTAAATCCTTTAGATTTGTATTTCTTAAGAGTTTCTTTCTTTAAGAGTTGATAGGTTTCTCCTATTTCTTTTAAAGGGTGAATTTGTTCAATTGTTTTAATTTGCAATTCCTCATTGTATGCTTTAGGCATCTAAGTTGTTTTGTAAATTTCCTTATTAGGAACTTTGAGTATATTTCATCCTGTCCAACTAGGTTGAGTGACCTCACACTCATACTCTTCTTCATTCACAATATTAGGTATATTGTTAAATGAAGATCTAGATGAACTAATTGTGGAATTAGATCTGAATAACCTATTCATTTTTAAATTCAAACGTTATCAATTAACTCTGTCAATTGAGTCTTTCTGTCTATATTTTCTAACGTAAAGTGGCACAAATAGTTAGAGTAAATTATACATATGACCATCAAACTATGATTCTTATGTCAATTAAACTCCTGAATTTTTTTCATGTGTCAATTGAGCCTTTTTGTCTTTTTGTGTCATATAGTCGATTGACACACTCTAACGGAGACAGACAGAAGCGCTCAATTAACAAAATATATATATATATATATATATATATATATATTTAAAGATTTAATTGACACAAATGTCATAGTTTGAAAATCATATGTTTAGCTTACTCAAATATATTCATAACATAAAGAAATGTTAAGATTTGGAACTATTTAACTGCACCAAAAAATTTGAAAAACTGATTCTCCTCTGGCCAACCAATTTCAATAGATAAAAAAACGAGGCACCAAAACTTGATCCTAAGTGTACCTTAGTATGAGACTAGTCCATCCATGGTATCCAACCTTGATGAGGTTGTCAACAGTGGCATCTCTCAGACATTCTCTTCTTGAGGAAATCAAAAAGATCTTAATCCCTCTGCTTTTGATCTCGTCGAAGAGTCTCAGTGTATGCTCAAGTGCTGGTGCCTTGGCTTCTCTCATCCATCCTTCCAAAGAGGTAATATTCAGCTTGTCTCCCCTAATTTTCAAATCACATCCATAAATCTTACACCCAGATCATAACTGTACCAATGTAAAGAGTAAATCTTACACCCACAACATCAATGTATCAATGTAAACGGTATGAATAGGCACCACAAGTCCAAACACCACCCACGAACCCAACAAGAAATTAAACACGAATTAAGTGTGTAGCCGTAGAGAATTTTGACAATAATTTGATAGATCCACCTATTGTGGTGTTGAACGAGTCCCACATTAATTGGTGATGAGGAAGTCCTGAGCCATATAAGGGAGGGGGTCACTCGGCTACTAGATGCGTCTTTTGGGTTGGAAATCAATGTCCAACAAGTGTTATCAAAGCTATTGCCCAAGCCACTTTGTGGACTTGGCCCTTTATGCCAAATAAGAGAATAATGATGGTCATCAATTGTAAGCTTCGTTCGAGAAGAGGAATTGTTAAGGTGTTGAACAAGTTCCACATCAATTGATGATGAAGCGATCCTGACCATAAAAAGGGAGCAGATCACTCCACTTACTAGGTGCATTTTTTTGGGCTGGAAACCCATGTCCAACACCATCAAACCCATCAAATTAATAGATCAGACACAAATTTGGCTACACTCAATTTATACCCACATCAAATCCACTTACTAGGTGCGCTTTTTGGGCTGGAAACTCATTCCCAACACCACCAAATCTATGAAATTAATAGATCAGGCATAAATCTGGTTATACTCAACATATACCAATATCAAATTTTATACGATGATTATACACAATTATAAATGAATGAGATATGAATGAACTAAATTTTGATGCATACAACATGACACGACTTGATTTGACTCGCATTGAAAATACTAGTTACAGAAATGATCTAAGCATGGACACTTACCCAAAGTTGTGTCTCTTGAAATAGGGCACAGTTGATAAGAGAGTGTCATCAACATCAAAGATCCATGAATCTTTACCATTACCCTTTAAAGAACAGCAGCTACTCAGATACAGTGAAGATTCTTCAATGGCCCTCTCTATGTCCGCCTTATACTGGGTTGAAGTCATGTATTTTCCAATGTACTCAATACATTCCTGGGGGACAACATCAAACTCTTTAATGTTGTTTAACTCAACATTAATTCTCCAACTCTCACAATAATTCTTCAAGCTTGCACCAAACACATTTCTCTTTCTTAGATTCAAAATGTTCCAATCTGCAACTGCTAATCCGACCCATAGGGTCATGAAGGCTAGTGAGAGCACTAAAGTTCTTGCCATCTGCATCCTCACAAGAAGAGAGAGAGAGAGAGAGAGTTTGAAGAAACAAAATGGCAATTTTTGAGTGATTAAGGGGAAATCATCATAGGCACATGGGCTGTGGGGCATGGCCTCATGTTCTGCTTTTGAAAATAACTTTGTTTAAGTTGTAATTAATTAAATTGCACTCTAGTCAATTAATGGTGAGTGCTGAAGAATTCTTGGTCATATGTCGGTATGCTAGATAAGACTTGAAGGAAAAAGAGCAATGCACAAGTTGAAAATTTAGTTTCAGATCTAATTCTTTTTTTTTTTCCCAAGTGTCTAGATTTATATCGACTATTTCCTTATAAGGTTGACAATCGAACAAACTTGAATCTACCCTAAAAAGCTTATTTTTTTAATTGAATCTAATAAATTGTTTAAGTTCAGCCGAGCCTGAATGAGTCATGCCCAAATATTTTCACACAAATGAGTCGAATATGTTGAGTTCGAACCAAATTTGAAAAACGAGCTCAAAAAATTATTTAAATTCGGCTCATTAGCCTTAACAAATCAAAAACAAACCGAACCCAAGCCGAACTCAATTCAATTAACAACTCTATTTCCTTGAGTTCAGTGACTACCACCCTGGCTTGAACTCGATTAGAGCATGTCTTTAGAGAATTAGTGTGGCTAATAACAGAGGTGAGCTATAAACTCAGACGTACTGTGTTCAAAATTTGACAATTCTTTAGGGCAATGTCACAAGGAATTTATCTTTCATAAATATATTAGTGTCGGCGTTGATGGTTTGTATTTGATCGGACCAGGAAGGATATTAGTCGAGGTGCGTATAAACTGACTTAAACACTTCTGACAGTTAAACACACAGAAAAAAAAAATGTGATTTGCTCTTAGGGGGTATGAAAAAAATGGAACCTGAGACCTCTAAATAAACTAAGATCAAGTTCAGATAAACCTTTAAGGATTGTTTGAAATCTAATTTTGTGCTTACATTGAATTAATTAGGAATTCAATATTAAAGCGAGTCTATTTTTTAATTCAAAAATTATAATTAATTAAATCTTTAAATTAATTACTCAAATTAGATAAAAATAATATTTTCTATATAGTTGACACCTTGGAACTGTTAGGGGGAAGAAGAAAGTTAACTGGGGATAAATTTGCATGAATCTCTGCCTAATCTGTAAATTATCACCAAGGTTGGCCTCGTTTGTGGCCAACCTTCTTTGATGGGGCTTGGGCTCTTTTGTACTAAACTTATTTATATACCAGTTATACATAATTTATTCACGACACAAACTCGATATAACACAATTCGTTAAATAGAATATTTTTTAAGATTAATCTCAAATTGCAACCTCAAAGATTATTCGAATCTCAATTTACACCGTCAAAGATCAAATACTCAATTTACACCAAGACCTCTCATGCTTATCTCACATTTAAAATATTACATCTGTTAAGACCAAGGGGAAAGCCAAATAATACAGGGGGAAAATTCTTGTGAAATAACTAAAAACTTCGTTAAAATAAAGCAGAAATTGATGAAAAGCAGCAACAGTCTGAAAGGTCAGAATCATGGTGGATCTAAAGGTCAGAGAGACGATCATTGAAGCAACCGTCATCAAAGTTTTGAGAATAGCTGTGAGGATCATAGTTGAACTGTGCAGTGCTTCTCTGCCATCTCACAGCTTGCTTCCACTGTGACCAGAATCTCCACAACAACTGCCTTGCACCATACGATCCATGGCAACATTTAGCTGGCACTTCTCTTTGAACACAGACACGCGTTTCTGCAGAGCCACCGCATGATGCAATCCTCGTCCGCCACTTCATTATCTGGATCTTCTTCAAGCTTAAGACATTCAAAATTTTCATATTGCTTCAGAAGTCAAAAAAAGAATATGGGTATATATGATCCAAAGGAGAACATGAACAAACAATGGGTGTTGATATATTGGATGTCATTTGCCCATCTAAAGGAGGTGACAAATGTTCTAATCAAAAACATCCCATTCAAGTCCGCATAGCTACCTGTAGGTCCTTATGGTCCCAGTCTTGAGAGTGTAAAGAGGGCTTCAGTCTAGTGATGTAACATCATCAGTGGTGTGACAGCACTTTTAAGATTAGATAGAATATAAAAAAGATGCTATTTTTCAACATAGAATGCGGTGTAGATTCCTGAAAAGCATCTATGGAGGAAATGGAAGGTAACGTCTCACTGTTCATGCACCACATTCATCCACATAATTTCGTTATAACTGTCGTTGGAAATTTGACCAAATTTATGTATATAAAGGGAAGAGGCAATTGAGACCTGCAAAAATTTTGCGGAACTCACACAGAACAACAAAAAATAGAAGAGAGAAAAAAGGGAGAGTAACGCGTAAGGAAAGAAAACTGTGCCCACAATCCATAGCATGATGTACAAATGGGTCATAACTTTATCTATTCAAAATAACTAAACAATCTGAAATACGTTGACAGAGACTACACCTGCAAATACCAGGTACCACTGAGAAATTATAAGATTCTCAATTATAAAGAAGAAAAGAAACAGAAGTACTCCAAGGAAGGAGGTAGATACCATATATTGAACCTATATCGATCCAGACTACAAAGAACCTAAGTCTTGGCATATAATGCAACCACCAAATGCGCTAAAGCTGCACAATCTATAACATACATATTATTACCATAGGAGTGGGTGAACTAAGTTTGTTCCATGCAAGAGCTATAATTGCTTTTCGACAATATTGTACACTCCGAGAGTCATTTTCATTTAAATGTTCAGATATTTTTGATTGTTGGTTATACAACTCAAATACCCTAAACCTTCTGGGGTGTTGTTCTTGTTCCATCCTCTCCTAATTTCTGAAGGCAGGATCAAACTACTGCTTTCCTCAACTCATATAAAACATTGTACTGGTACATCAATTCCCACATTTGATGAAAATATCCTTGTTTATCATAGATTCTAAACCATTTCATAACACTTCTTTAAAATTGCTTTCTTGTATTTTTGACTTTTTTCAAAAACAAAAAAGAGCATGTGATTTGCACCGAAAAACAGTACTTCAAAAACCAAAAAAAAAAAGCAAAGGAAAAAGTATTTTTAGCCATTTCTTGGCCGCATTCGTTTCATTTCTACAAAACATAATCTCATGCATATAATACGCACATGTACAAATATAAGTACACTATATATGAATTAGTATACACGCCTTTCATTTGTTATATAATCAGCAAACATGCTTTCACTTCGCTGCTTCTGATTTAAGCATAAAACAAAAATATGTAATATGTATTTTACTTATACAAGTACTTTTTAAAAAGCATTACCAAATCGTGCCTAGATATTCTCTTTCCCTTTTAATCCACTTTTATAGTGCAGTGATTAAAACACTCCATGGTGATGAGCTCGCGCGTAATGTGAAATTATGGACAAGCTACTTGAGTAGGGATATGCACCTTTTGTGGAATTTTATGTAGTTGTTTTGGCATAAATAAATCCATTTCTGAAATCTGATCAGATAATGGCCAGGTGCCACTGGAGCCCATTCACTTAGCATGGGGCATGTTGCCTGTACTTCAGACGACATCCCCATCAGTTCTTACAATCATCATATGGAGTTCTTTATCTTTACTGTCTGTCACCTATCCTCGTTCAAAAAAAGTATTTGTTAGATGTGCCACAGTTCACCTGCAAGTCTGACTATACCCTACCCACCCTTTTCCAATATTGTACACCATACAGCGGATATTTAAAACAAACACGTCATCTTTTGAGTTTACAAGCTATTTTCAAAACTATTCTCTGAGATAAGAACTGATTTTAAATCTACCTAAATTTCCAGCCTAATCCTTCCCCATTAGAGCCAAGACCCAAGGGCACTTTATTTGTGCCTTGTCTGAGATCCTAGCTGCCTTATTAGATAGATGTCCCTCAAGAAAAAGTCTTCCTTAATCCATGTCTTTCATGAAAGCTCCAGAAAGATTTAGTTTATTTTCTTACCAGAGACTGTCATGGTAAGGTGCCACTGTCAAGCGCATTTACCACCACATGATATCTGGGAGCCACGGACATGAAAGATGTGGAGGCACCAAATCCTTTCAGCAACCTCACCTGGGAGTAGACAATAAATACAAACCATGTCATTAGTTAAAAGCAGCCTTATTAATACTTGAAACAAATACATGTACCTGTGAGACTCATAAATAGAGGAAGGCACAAGAATAAACTTTGGTACACCTGAACATTTAGACAATCAATACAACAAAAGATAGAAGGTATATAGCTTATCGTTTCAATTATATAGTGATGTGCCCCAGCACATAGGATTTGTTGCATCTAGAATTTATGATGTAAAGAATAATCAACATCAGTGTAGGTGAACTTGTCAGTTCCATTCGCACAAAGATATACTGCACATCATAACACATTTGAGAAAAATGCATTTATTCAGTTGCTCCATTCTGCTGAACTTCGTCTCCAAAATAACTTATAGCATAGATAAGATGTAATTGATCATTTAAAGGTCCAAATATAATAAAAAAAGCAATTATCAAGAGTAAGTAGTGTCCTCTATTTTGGACCAAATCAAGGGCCAACTATAATAAAAAGCAATTACCAAGAGGAAGTAGTGTCCTCTATTTTGGACCTAATAAAATGAATGTTGACTTTTAGGTTTATCAAAGGAATTTTTTTCTCAGCATCTCTGATCCACCAAGAACATAATAAAACCGTGAAATTGCAGTTTGTCTAACATCATGTTGGTGAAAAATTCAACAACATACATCTATTTTCTTCTTGCTATTCTATTTCATTGTCAACAAGCTAAGGACAGATCACAAGTAAAGGCTTTTGACCAATAAATAATACTAATATAATTCATACATTTAGCAGTGCAAAATAAAATTTTAAGACAAGCAGATGTCCATCTACCCACCCCCACACAAACAAAGAGAGAGAGAGAGAGAGAGAGAGCTCCATGAACCTACAGTCTCTGTGCTCCTTCCTATCTTCAATACAACTGCAGCATCTGCAGAAATAATAATAATAATAATAATAATGGTTAACCGAATAAATCAGTAAGTTCATAACCAACACATTGACATTGAGAAAAGCAAACAAAGATTCAATACCTAACTGTTGAAGAATCTCCTCGGAATTTACTCTCTATTTCACTGAGATACAATCTAAACAAATTTGACCTGCAACACAATATGTCCCAATCTTAGATTTCATAAACAAGCCGGCGCAAAGCTGTCAATGACTATACTGAAAGCTTGGATGGGTTACTTTAAGTTAAACTCATTCGGAACCAATGGCAAGTGAAGCACCATATTGTGCCACACAGAAACATCACCATGATCACCAGGATAATGTAGAAACAAAGTCACCTATAGTAAAACAAGTCCAGAAAGCGAACTGGCCAAATATATTGGCAGATGTTTCTACAATACAATCACCGTTATCATATCCTTTCTAAAAGAAACGGAGGTGTTCATTGTCCACGGGATATCCTAAAATCATCATAAAATGAATTGTGTACCATGAAGGAATTGCAATTGCTGCAAGTGCAGAGGGTAGCTTCCACAACTGATGAATTTGACTGCCTAACAGCCCCTCCAGACACTCAAGAAGATCTTTTTCCTAGTTCAACCATCAGAATTGGAATGATTTACAATCTATAATAAAAATAAAGGACCATCTAAGCATAGTATACAATCAATGCTCTTCAGAGTAAAGGCATATATTTACACATCACAATACATAAATAAACCAATAATACCACAAAGTGCAAAAAATAAACCCTAAAACTCTATATGTGTTATATCTAATCCTTATTCTGGCATAATCCTCCTATTAAATTACAACCCAACCATCCACAAAATTGGCAAAAGTATGCTAACCACATATAATATCCATATGAGCATCATTTGCAGTGAGAAGAAAACAAATACTGGTGGAAATACATGAAGTCAATAGAAATTCAATTGGTAGCTCTGTAGTGGATTGAGTACATATCTACACACATGTTAATTATATTTCAAAGTGACCAGTAAAATTATGTATCCAATCAAAGTGCCTTCCCGATATTAATTCTGGTGTCATTTTCAGCAAAACATCATGCAAGCTAGTTGGGATCAGTCTCTCCCAGCATATCCAAGGCCATAACCTTTTCAAACAATTATCTAACATTTTCTCTTTACTATCTCAAAATACATCACTTTTGGTCTTCCATTTCCCCTATTATAGAGCCCATTCTAGACAAACAGAGAAAGCAGAGTGAGAAAACAAGGAATACGATAAATTCAAAGGAAAAAAAAACAGATTAAACTACTTGGACTATTAATAAAAGAAGAGGGTTGAGCTTGGTGTCCACCTAACACCTAAGAAATGTCTATAATATCCCTCATTAAATTACTTTCATCATACATAACTTCTTCTTTTCTTGCATTATCAACTATACTTAACCACTCATACCTCCCATAACCATCTAGATTTATACGTTCTAACCTCTTTCCATTCTTTCTCCTTCTTCCTATCTGTCTGCCGGTAACGTGGGTGCACAATCCCTAGTGTAAAAGAACATTGCAATTAAATGCAATCATGGTTTTAGAAAAAAAAATAGCCCTTCTACATTCAAAAAAGTCTCAAACATGGGAATGGATTGCCACAAACCATCGTTTGTCTCAAAAAACTCCCAAACAGCAGGAGGAATGATAACTGTATTCTCTCCTTTTTTTCCTCCTCTCGTCAAAGTCCTTTCTTTTCTTTTCCCTCCTAAACTACCGAAAAGAACATAAATGTTTGTATCGGATGACAGGCACTCACATAAACAGATAGGTTTAAAGGGCAAAAAATACCTTTGAGTTAAGAATTTCCTCTGTAGAATGAAGATCTTCATATCTCCCTAGGAGGACGTTGCGGACTTCATGATATTGGGTTGAGATAGTGAGGGAGTTATAAGAAACTAACATGAAATGTTCAATGAGAGAACTCCACTTGCTTGCAGCACATCCTAGTAACAAAAGCTCCTGTCATAACACAGGATTACCAAAAGGATACAGAAAGAGTTAATATCCGAAAAGTGAAATCAACATGTCAAACCAAATTCTCCACAGCTCAAGTGAAGGCTCCATCCACCTTGGATGCTCCTGCATTATACTAACTTGTAATTAATGATCTTGCCTACCTAACAAGATTGTCATCCTGGGCACTTTGGACAAATTTGACCTACCAATATGTTCTCAACTCCATAGAAACTTATAATGGTAATCTACTATTCTATCTATTATTTTGTGAAGTGATGCCTAAGCATACATGTAGAAACCTGGGATCAAACATTTAAATTAAAAAGATACCATGCGCTCATTCTAAATTCACTTGTTTAATGCCTAATACAACGCAAGTGTATTGCAAAAATAAGACACATTCATGCACATGTACGTACAGATGGAAGTATCACATAGCCCAGTGTATGAAGCATATATTCAGATTTATGGCACCATAAATGTCAAAAGTTATAAGCTATATGCAAACTCACATTCCCAGATCCATATAATTCTTCTCTATATGTAAAGGGGAATCAAATGAAATGATAGGCAGCAAAGAAACTTGAACCAACATACCATTGTTTCACTCAAACTGTCATCACTAGCTCCTGCTGAAACGTCTAACCGTTCAAACACTTGCACCCATTGTATCTTAGGGGCAGAAAATATCATTCTTGCACCTGAGACCAGTCTAATAGTTCTCTTGTCAAGCAAATATGAGAGGTTCTTTGTTCTCCAATGGTTCCACGTGACAGACTCAAACAACTGCTCCTCAGTCCTAAGTGCAAAAGCCAAAATATTAGCTCAAAGCTTCAGGCATAATCACGAAAGTCCTCCTGAAAGATGCAATTACTTTCCAAGTGAAATCAGTCTTTTCATTTCAGTATTTCAAAAACAAGATTGCATCAATAGCTCAACAATCAACAATAATTATCTTTCTGACTGAAAATAATGAAGAGAGTGATGCTAACTCGGAATTTGTGGCAGTTGTTGCTTTTATGAAAGTACACTGAACCAGTTCATACAAAGATCACATTCTACAAATCCATGAAAGACACAACTTAGTGAACAACCACTGTTACCACTTCAGATTAACTATCATCATATCAATTAGGATACGAGCAAGATGCCACACATATGCATGAGCCAGAATGAACTATAGGGAGGAGAAGAGAGAGAATGGGGGAGGGGGGCTCACAATCGTTAAAAGTTTGATGGTCGAGCCATTAAGTTAGGAATTACACAAGTAAACCTTTCCCCCACCACCATTTTGGTCTTTCAACAAAATAAAACCCAATACTACAGCCAACTCCACCAAGATATTCAAGAATAGAAGTATGATTGTTTGAAACCAAGTGGCAGCTAATATAGTTCTAGAAGCAGGATTGCTTGAACACCATTTAACTAATTTTAAACAAAATTGCTCAGGAGCTTCAAGTAAAGCTGGCTTCTAGAAATCATAGAGGACGATCACAGGAATGGTATCTAAGACGATTACAGGAATGAGTGGAAGGTATCTGTGTGCAGGTACAAATATAAGAAACTTACAGGACCTATCAAGGTTTTGTGAACGATACAGTCATCTAATTATTAATTATACATGTTTAAACATGTTTCTAATTGTCCATATATATCAAAATATTATGTACAGATCAAAGTATAGAAAAAAGGTTAATAATTTCCTAACCAATAATGCAACCCATTGTATTGATAGAACCTACGAGCTCATGTGGTACTCGCTCCAATCTCTAAATGGGCTTATGAACTCTAAAAGCTTTTTTCTCCTAAATTAGAGTTACGCCGGACGAGGAAAGCTTTCAATTTAGTGGCTTCTCCAGTTTTCCCTTTCATTTCCACTTAAGCTTCCCAGCCCCGGTTTGTTTAATTGACTGGATAACCGAAAACCACAATATTTCCTATTAACAGCTTGTATGATTACAGATAGGGGTAAGTTTTGTTTGTATATGTGGCCCTTCCCCTCCAAACATTATGGGAACCTTTCAGCTCGCACAGCAAACACTGGTATATCTTCACTGCAAATTTCTGGTTTCAACTCTCAATAAAAGAAATACTAAACTTCACATGGTTTCCAATGTGGACGACCCAGTAACAAACCATGCACAATCCAGTACGAATACTACTTACATTGGAGCTGTGGCATGCTTTAGATGTTCTCTAAATAAGCTGTCGCAAGGCTCAGTCCAGTTGCTTTGTATTATGGTCTTAGAGAGAGTATCCAAGCATGTCTCTGCTGAGGTTATGCAAGATACTGCTACCTGTCGCCTCATGAGTTCTTGTATAGTAAACACTGTGCAATCACCATCAATGCAATTCTCAGATTTCCTTCTGTTGGAAATGTCTGGAGATGAAGTTGTTGCGTCCTCCATGTAGCACCTCCAAACTAAACTTGGGTTTAGTAAGGTATTCTGCATCATCTTCTGAAGATATACATGAAGACAATCGCTTTCTGTCCTACTAAGCTGATCAAGATCCAACTCAATGCTAGATTTCAAAAAAGCTCTAAGATGTGTCTCTCTCAGGGGTAAGGTACGGATCAGATGTTCTGATATGAAATTTCGTGCTCTACCAAGAGTGGCAGATGATAGATGTGCAAGACCCTGCTTTTTGATGGGATGATATGGCAGTCAAATAGAAGTTAACAAAAGAATTTTGGAACAAAGAAAATTTTGACTACAGGAAAAACAGATAAACTTCTGTCCCAACAAAAAGAGTATGAAAAATCCCTTACCTGAGGGAAGTACGGATTAGATGTCATTTTACATAAAGCTGCATCAACCTCCTCTATTGAGTCTTGGTAATCACCTGAGCAGCCAAAGCGCTTAAACACCTAAACATAATAACCAGATGAAACATTGATGATAGCGCCCTCACTGTAGATAAAGGAATTGCTGCATACAATGGAACCTTAAAACCAAATGAAAATATTAACTAAATCATATATCCTTGATTTAAAAGGAGTGTGTTTAAAATCAATAAATAGAAGGAACAAAAAAAGGAAGCTAGACATCCCAAGGATTTGATGGAGCTGACCAATAAATATACAGGTAATCATTGATCTTCAAGCAACTGCTCAATTAGAATGGATAAGCTATATAAAAACAGAAGTATTATACATGGTCGCAGGTTTATTCATTTTATCATCAAAAATCAGAATGATTTAGCATGGAATACTAATGAAAAAAGTTAGAATTAATAAATTGCCTGTCCACTCTGTCCGTCTCTAAAGGTTCTGCAGCCACTAATGCTAATAATCACTTGTAGAAACTACAATTTTTGAATATGGATAGACAATAGCAAATGCTCTTATTTAGAGCAACACATCACAAACTTCAGATGAAAGAAGTGTGTCATAGGACAAATAATTTACTGAAGCTAATTATTGAAAATCTAGTGTTTTTGGAGATAACAAATATGTAACCTAAAAATAATGATTTGCTTGAGAAAATAAAAGAACAGTTTCCTTTCAACAATTATGAAAGAGCATTCAAATAATTCCCTCTAAAGAGAATTACAAATAAATTCAATTTTGACAAAGTATTGAGATAGAGTAATGCTACTTCCACCTAATTTAATAAGCTATTCTATTGTTGCAGTTAGATTAGTAACATGTCACAAAATCAGAGAGAGGCTCGTGTTTATCAATAATAAAATTAGAAAAAAGGAGGTTACATGGATATGATTTAAAAGGAGTTGGAAACCTAGACCATCAACAACACAAAGAAAACACAATCTGTAATTCACGAATTTCATCAGAATGTAGACAAGTTTGAATCAGAAATGTGGACAACCTCGGGGTATCCGTCACTGGGTTAACCTTCAAGTGATCTATTCCCTGAAACTTGAGATACTTATAAATTTCCTATTAGAGGGTATTCAATCAAAAAAGTCGTGCCTGCAACACAAATACGTCTAACATGGAGAGGAATCAAAATTCCGGAAAAACAAAAAATAGGTAAATATCATAAAAATCAAGTCGACGCTGCAAACCATATTTTTCAACAGATACTCATGTTTATAGAAAAACAAAAGGCAAAACATGGTAATGAAGAACAAATAGATACCAAATACACAAGTGACAGACCCTGAGACCAACCTCGTCATTGTACAAGCAAATCTTGAGTGTCTTTTTCATGCATATAGATATATGAACAACTTAACAAACACTAAACGTACGTGTGGCTCGCATTCACAAAGAAGAGACCCCATTCAAAGGCCTTCTTGATGTTTTGGGCAACCTAATGGGTAAGATGACCAGATGATTGATACCCAGAGGCAAGAATCAAGATAGATACAAACCCTCTGAGCAGTTTCAACAGATCTTCAAAGGGATAAGTCAGGGTAAGACCAAGCCATATACTTCACTAAGAAGAGGCCCTACCCAATGCGATTTCGGGTGAGACCAACAGATATTCCCAGCAAATCTCTTTCTCCGTCTTCCCTTTCACGCTACAAACTATATTTTTCAACAAATACTCACGATTATGGAAAGGGGAAGGAAAAAAAAAGAACAAAACGACATGATAATGAAGAACAAATAGATACCAAATACACAAGTGACAGACCCCGAGACCAACCTCGTCATTCTACAAGCGAATCTTGAATACCTTTTTTTATACATACAGATATATGAACAAGTAAAAACGCACTAGGTGTATGCATTGCTCACATTCTCAAAGAAGAGACCCCATTCTAAGGCCTTCTTGATGTTTTGCGCATCCCAATGTGCAAGATGACCAGATGACTGATACCCAGAAGCAAGAATCAAGATATCTACAAACCCTTTGATCAGCTTCAACAGATCTTCAAGGGATATGTCTGGGTGAGACCAGCCCATATTCTTCACTCGAAAGAGGTTCTGCCCAATGCGATTTCGGGTTTGATGAGGCTTTGATGAAGTTGGGTACTCTGAAGCGAAGAAAGATTGAACTCATCTGGATGAAACCGGAATTTATCGAAAAGCGTCTAGTTTTGCCGCCTCCGCAATTAACGCTAAATTCCCAAAATACCCCTCCTGCTCTCTTATTATTTTGACGATTAACTCGATAAATGGCCCCAAAACTATGTTATTTGTTTTAATTCAGTCTCTGAATTAATTTTTATCTCAATTCATCCCTCTAACTATGCAATTTGATTCAATGGGGCCTTTGTGTCTAAATTCACCACTAATTTTAATGAAAATTCTCATGTGCACGTCACACGAGAATCAATTATTAAAGTAGTTAAGATCACATATGTGAGGTAATCCGTTAAAGTTAACAAATTTAGGCAGAAATATCATATTAAGCCACATTACATAATTGAGATGCTAAATTAATACAAATATTAATTTAAAATTTTAATTGACACAAATAATATAATTTAAGTGTCACGTATTTAATTTACTCTAATTAGTCAAAAGCCCAAAAAAGTAAAAAAAAAAAGAGAAATTGAGAAAATATTTTATTTTATTTTTCAAAAGAGACACTCTTTTATGAGGTTCAAAAACTAATATTTTATAAAACGTTTTATCTTTAACATGATTCATTGTAAGTTAATATGCTTAGACTGTAGCAGAATACCCCATAGATCTCTCTATTTCTTTTCAAATAATGGTCGCACCACCACCATCTCCCTTTAATGTATAGCCATGGCGAGGCGGTGACATGAGTGTATGGGTACTAATTCTTCGGGGAGGATAGTTATAAAAAGTAAGTACAATTATGATAGTTTTGATATTCGAGATTGAGTATCCCTATAATCTCTACCCACATGCTCTTTTCTTCGTGAACTCTTTGGGTCTTGAACTGAGTCGGATTGACATACTGGGCTTGACTTGTCTTGTAGCTGACTTAAGCTTACTTAGTTTATTAGGCCTGACCCGGTTAGATTTAGACTCGTCATATACCCTGTAACATGAGCATAGCACAATAAACCAAATGGACAACAATTTGCTAGAAAAATAAATTTACTGTGCAATTCGCTGAAAAATTCCTTGTAGTCCAAAAACAATAGTTTTCAGTGGTGTGAAATTTGACAAATTTGGGATGGGACCAGAGAGGTGGCTGTTGGGACACAGGATTAGTTGGATTTGTTTGATGAAGATTTGAAGGCCACAAGCAATTCCATGTCCAAGGCTTGGAGAAGCGTTAAGGAGAGGAAAATGGAGGAATACGAAAGAGCAAGTTAAAACGAAGTGCAGTCGTATTTGGCTGCAGTACTGTGAAGGTGATACCTGTGGTGATGGTGGTGGTGGTGGTGGTGGTGGTGGTGGTGGGTTCATATACAGTTTTTGTAAAATCATGATTAATATAATATTCTCACTGCAATACTGCATCCATCACCCCTTACATACAGAGCAAAATGAATTTCTCCAAATAAATAGGAAACTGGCCATCTCAAAACAGTGTGCAATCAAATCTTATCAATCTCATAACAATCTCCTTCTCCTTCTCCTTCACTTTCCCCTCAGCCTCGGTTCAAAGGATCAATTACTAAAACTGAGACACCAGCAGAAACTAAGTTCAAGATACCTCTGATAAATGCAAAGACCCAAAAGAATAATCACAGCATCTGAAAAGCCTAAAAGCCGGAATTGCAAGGATGACAGAGCACACAAACCATATAACATTTACTTCTGGAGATCTCACAAGTACATAAAGAATAGACAAACCGTCTCCCAGTTTTTGGCAGCTCGAGTAAGGATCTATTCACTTTAGAATGAAACCTCACAACAAATGCTGGCCACGGAATGAAAAGAGGAGTGCACACACCACACAGTTTGTAGGATAAATAAACAAACAGCTTGCACAAGCAAATACAGATCCATAAAAAACTAACAAAGAAAAATAAAACCAAAATACTAAGAATGGATATATCTTTCTAGAAAAGTAATACGTAGATGCCATCTAAGTGTCGAATCGAAACCTCAAACAAGAGGTGGCCTCTTAGTTTGTACAAAAATCCCATACGAAACACCAAATACCAATCCGTAGAACAAACCATCTACTTAGACTTTAGAAGAGCAACAAAAACTACTTAAAATTTTAGAGACCAACAGAACCAAGGATTCCGTTTAATTGGAATTCATGCTTCTAAACAATAGCATTGGCAGCACTAGCAATCCTTGGCCACAGATCAGCACACTCCTTCCCAATAGGGCCAGTTATAGCAGATCCTACATATAACAAAGTGACAAAAAATTGTCAGAATCAGAAACACAGTAAGGAATTGGATTAATGTGCACGAATGAATAAGGAAACCAGGTTTTGTACATGTAACATCCGAACCAAATAATCAGAATAAATAATTGCATGAAGTAGCTATGCCTCTAAGCAGATTCTCTGCCAACTTTATGAAATCTAAAAACTTTCTATGGGAAAACTGTTGGTTACTGTGCTACAAAAAAACGACGTGTTCATGATAAACCACAACCATCTAGAAGAAAGATCATTGTTCAACAGTAGCATGCTTGCTTGGAAACTCATACTCAAGTCAAAACTTTTTACATCGACAGTTTCCAAGCCACTGATCAGAGGCATATGTTTCCCCAACAAAACTTATAAAACACTGATAATAACCTAATGACATCCAAAGATGAATTAAACCTAGGAAAAGGAAAGCAAGCATGTTAATTTATTTTATCCGTAAATATTGGTACTGATTGAACAGTACAGAATCGCACAAGAAATTCTCCGTAAGATACAAAAAAATAAAAAAAAATCTCAGCCTCACATCTTAACCCATTATCTAAGCTTAAGATATATTACAAAATATGATGGCTGAAATGTACCTTTCATTTCACCTTTGGGATTCACAATGACACCAGCATTATCTGCAAATTCACAAATTAAAATTGATAAGCAATTTTTCTTCATTCCACAAATGTTAACAAGATAGTATTTTGGCAAATCGTGCCTTAAGCTTCAAAAGAAAATCACACAACTTTGAGACGCTAGAAGTCTGTGACAAGGTGACTCATGGTTGCCTATTAGTACACGGAAATGTCAACAACTGGAGAGTGAGACAAACATCCTAACCCTTCAGTCCAATGCTAATCAATTTAATCAGCAGATGCCACCATGTTAATTAGGCCTTTCGCCAATAATCAAACAGTTCTGTTTGTGTTTCTGGAGAATAGAATTCTTGGTCAAGCACTCCTATTGCATGGCTTATGTAACCAAGCAGGCTTATGTACATAAAAAATGCACTATGATATCTATCTAACAACAAATATATGATAGACATTTACCAGCAGACAGGTAACACAATGCAAAATATTACATCATGCTGTTTAAAACTGGCTTCATTTTCTTTTATCTATGCTTCCTGATCAAAATAACCAGTTGAGAAATTGGCCATTATAAACTGTCATAGAAGCAACTGACAAGAAAAGGACATAAACTAGCTCAAATGAATCTTAAAAACAACATTACGCAACTACGAAAACCCACAAATAATAATCAAAATCAACAAATAACATGAACATTAGATAATTAACAAGTGTTACCTTCGAAGTACATGAATACACCGTCCTTTCGGCGCCAGGGCTTACGCTGACGAACAATAACAGCAGGCATGACCTTCTTCCTGAGATCGGGCTTACCTTTCTTCACAGTAGCCATAACCATGTCTCCTACGCAAGCCGATGGCAACCTGTTGAGCCTTCCCTTGATTCCCTTCACCGAAATGATGTAGAGGTTCTTGGCTCCGGTGTTATCGGCACAGTTCACCGTCGCCGCGACTGGTAAACCCAGCGACATCCGAAACTTGTTCCCGGCGGAACCACCACGTCCTAGAAAGATCGAAAATGAAAAACAATACAGTTAGATATAATATCTCGGATCCAGATTGTGCTAATCTGTTTGTTTAACGAGAAATGTGAGATAGAAAAGCCTAAAGATCGAGTTGTACCTCGCTTCGACATTGTGGATCAGCTCTCCTTCTGTCCCTCTGTCCCTCTCTGTCCCTCTGTCTCTCTCCCTCTCTCCTCGCTCCCTCCGTTAAGTCTGAAGGAGGCGCTGGGGTTTTATATGGTATGCGTATTTTATGAGCTAGGGTTTTGTTGAGAACTGAGAAGCAGTGTTTGGACATAATGTCCGCTATGTCCTCTCCGGGGTTTAATTATTTTTATTCGGGACGATGGGTAGCTTTGTTCTGCATTTGGAGTGGCCACAACCACATACCCACAATTTATTTGCCTTGGACCACAATTTGTTCATGGTATTGTACCAAAATTAAATTGCAATCAACAAGTTAGGATTGATATTAAAATATTAAAATTAATTTAAAATAACTCTTTTTTATTTTAATTACACCAAATTAAAATGTAACGTCAATCTTATTTTATAATTTTTTCGATACATTTTAACTTTACATACTTACTTTTTTATGAGGTTATTAATCTTTTTTTTTTAAGATTAATCCTCATTCCAAAAATCTCGAAACTCCACAATTGAATTGTTTATCGACCCTACCATTGTCCCAAAAACGCTCATGACTTGTGGGGGTTAGAATTCATAATTATTTGAACATAACAATTCATCATGCTTAAAATCGACGTTCACGGTTGCTCACTCTATTGACACTGATCCAATGATAGCTCTTTCTCTTTGATAGTTTTACTCACCTATCAATACTCAACGTAATAATACTATGACCATGCATAATGTTAAGACATCTATAACTCGAATTCATGACATGGTGTTAATAATGATACCAACTGTTATGAACCAAACCATTGTTCTAAAACCCCCAAAACTTGTGAGTATTAAAATTCATAACTATTTAAACGTAACATGTAATGCCAACAATTTAAGAATTTGTTTGAATGCTATATATAAAACTTTGTGGGTGCCTCATGTAAATGTAAGAAAATTATAATTTCTCCCTAACGTTATTTTACCCCCAACTCTCCATAATTTTAATATTATTATTGAACAAATATTTATGAATGGGTCAAAATTGTATTATACAATGTTTGAAAGTTTAAAAAAAAAGGATTTGAAAGTTGTTTAAAACATAGTGAGAGTGGCTCTTCTAATAAGACACATGAAATAATATAATTGCAAGAAATATTTTAAAACTCTAGTAGTTAATCATTCGAGGAGGAAAATTTTCTATTTTTCTCCTAATTTAATTTTTTTATATATAGAAATAAATGTGGGATTAAATTAGAAAATTTAGGCTAATTTAGAGTAGACATAAAAAGTATAAGATTAAATAATAGGGAAAAATATTATTCATTTAAAATCAAGCGTTTGACTATGAGTTGACCTCATATCTCATCCAACTGCTCACATTTATCTGGTACAAAATTATAATAAATATAAAACTTAAGGGTGGTTTGTATAATTTAATCCTAAACTCTTGATAACCATTAATTTTACCAATTGACGCAAATAACCTTCACTGGTTAGTGGTGGCCATTTAGTCAATCAGTGTCACAGTCTGACCTCAATAACGAATGAATCGGAAAAAATGTACTCCACTTCACTGCTCAGCCCCGCCATTCTCTTCCCCACCAAGAACCCAAAACCCACCACCAAAACCAAACCCAAGCATCACCAACTCCGTCCTAGAATGTCACTCAACCACCAATCACCGCCTCCAATCGTCAACCCCTTCAACTCCATAGCCAAGCTCCTGTGGGGCAAATCCCTCCCACCCCAGCTCCTCATCTCCACCGTCCGTTCCACCTGGTCCACCGCGTGGCACCTCATGATGTCTCAGCTCGCCCCCTCCGATTCCTCCGGCAGTTACACCCGACCCACCTCCCAATTTCGCGCCAATCCCAACCAATTTCCAGGCGAAAAAGCACCGGGCCCCACAACCCTCCACCTCTACGTGGGCCTTCCTTGCCCGTGGGCTCACCGGACCCTCATCGTCCGAGCACTCAAGGGTCTCGAAGACTCCATCCCTGTCTCAATTGCATCGCCTGGCATAGATGGTTCTTGGGTATTCTTGGACAACAATATCCCCAGTGGGAATAAGCTTATTGCTGGTTCGGATAAGGCCAATGGGTGTAAAACCCTCAGGGAGGTTTATAAGCTACGGCAAGGTGGGTATAATGGCCGGTCCACCGTGCCAATGCTTTGGGATGGAGAGAGAAAGGAAGTTGTTTGCAATGAGAGTTATGATATCATTGAATTGTTTAACTCGGGTTTAAATGGATTAGCAAGTAATCCGGAATTAGACCTCTCACCGCCATCATTGAGAGAAAATATCGATGAATGGAATCGAATTATATACCCCAATATCAACAATGGAGTCTACAGGTAATTGTTATTGGTACATTATGTAAGAGTATTTCAAAAAAAGAGTACTTTTATGTAAGAAACTCATTTCTACATTGACTAAATTTTTAAAACTATCTGAGAAGTATTTGAATATAGATATATGCTACTGCTATCTAGTCATAACTCAATGAGACCTTGGGACTGGCGGAGGAGAAAGGTGTCAGTGTAAAGCTTC
This sequence comes from Ilex asprella, assembly GCA_023539305.1. Classification (NCBI taxonomy): domain Eukaryota; kingdom Viridiplantae; phylum Streptophyta; class Magnoliopsida; order Aquifoliales; family Aquifoliaceae; genus Ilex; species Ilex asprella. The sequence continues at coordinate 1,944,523 of CM042195.1, read as the reverse complement.
TATATCTTCTATATTCTTCACTACTGTTTTATTTTTCTGGGCAAGATAAAAATGTGTTGTGTGAAGCTTCTGTATCACTCAATTGTGCTTCATTCAATTGTGCAAATCTGACTGAAGCAATAGTCAATTAGATTGGGTTATTGAATCCAGGGGACGACGCACTGCCAATTTTTGAATTGTGTTTCTTCCATAAAGAGGTGCAAATCAGAACGACCCTATCCGCATCTCACCTTGTCGTTCACTTTGTCTTCATTTTTTAAAACACATTACATTTCAAACAGATGAATATATTCAATTTGTGTGTGAGAATGTGAAGAATGTTTTTTTTCTTTAGGTGTGGATTTGCACAGAGTCAAGAAGCATATGATAATGCAGTGAATGAGTTGTTTAGTACATTGGACAAGATAGATGATCATTTGAGTGCTTCCAGGTATTTGTGTGGAGATGTTCTGACCTTAGCAGATGTATGTTTGTTTACTACTTTGATTCGGTTTGATCTTGTGTACAATGTCATGTTCAAATGCACAAAGAAGAAGCTGATTGAATATCCCAATCTTCATGGATATATGCGAGATATTTATCAGGTAATAGCTCAAGCTATGGTCACTATTTGCACAAGTACATTCACTGGTGTAGATTATTTATAAGTAATATGTGCACTGATGATAGCTAGCAATGTCCGCGACGGTCTTCTGAGCATTTGGGGGGTGTGTGTGTGTGTTGTGTTTGTTAAAAGAACATCAGAAAAAAGCAATGAACGCTTTTTCAACGTCATTACTGTGGGAACATTTTTGTAAAAGAGGAATAACAATTGTAATAACTAATAAGGTTTATCCAAACGAGCATAATTGGTAGTATGCCCGGGTCATATCTGTCTATCCCCCTCCAAATTCCGTAGTATAGCCTTATTATGCCTGTTTGGAGGGGGACAAACAGATATGATCCGGGCAAAATTGGTAGTCTTATAAGCGCATTAAAGTACGTGGGTGGTTGAATGAATTTAGATCATAAGTTTAAGGAATTGCTTGGTTTGTTTTAGAATGTGGCAAAACGAGCAGTAGATCATAGACTAATGGGAAGTTAAATGGTCATGCATTAAACAGATCATGTCGCCTTTGCTGTTTTGCTCATGGTGTCCAATGTTCCAAGTCTTGTGGAACACTTGCTTGTGAATTGCTTTGTGGGTGTGGTTGGTTATATACAGTGATCGTTACTCCAACATTCAACTCTACATTTGTCTATATAAAACTGGAAGCTTTCTGTATGCTGCACGCTGGATTGTCACATGTTTTTTATTTCCTGAACAGATTCCGAAGGTTGCACAAACTTGCAATTTCGATGCAACCATGGATGGTTACTACAAATTTCTTTTCCCGCTGAATCCAGGTGGTATTCGACCAATCATGCCTTCGGGTTGTGAGCATGAAGCCCTCTACGAACCTCACAACAGGGGCTCCCTGTCATTGGACCAAAAAAATGTACAGGTTTATGTATCATAGAGCTGACTTCCAGTTACAGTTCAGATGTGTGCAGTATCTGTTCATGTGTATAGTCGTTTTCTGAAATTTCACCTCATTAGATACTGTGCGACTGTGAAACATTTTCATCTATAACTTGTATATAAAGTATGCTGTTTATCGATGAGAAGCTGATCGAGTTGCCAAAAATGAATCAGACACTGATGAGTGGTTGGCTGTAGATTACCTTCGACGTTTTCTATTTTTTTTTTTTGATCAAGACGTTTTCTATTGTTGAATGTCAAAGAAATTGTGGTAAACTTCGTATATTTGGACCAGAAATATATGAACTTGTGATGTATCATTTACTTAATAAGGATGGGTTTTGCATTTTTGACGCTGTCTTATTTTCGTGTTTGTGATGTAATCCGGACTTCAAGCTGATTGAGGGAATTGCTTTTCATTCTCAAGTGGATAAACTAGAATCCATTTAATTAGCCTAAGCCAAGAAGTGTACAACTATCAGTATTTGGAAGCCAATAAAATTTTCTTCCACACAACTAATCCCCATCCTAGGACACAGGAAAAGGGTGTGGGGTGGGTGGTGGTGTTGAAGGGGGGAGGGGAGAGGAGAACCAAATTATCACAGTTGAAGGTGTTTTGGATATTATGTTAGAGTAAGAGGGTGTTCATGGGTTGGGTTAGCCCACGGATTTCATTATCCAGCTCAAAAATAGGCTCAAAATCCGATAATTGACCCAGTTGAGTCTAAGCCCAACATCTTTCAAGAGAGAATTTGGACTTGTCCTCAAATCTATTACTCAGCCCAAAATCCAGCCCTGAGCCCACCCACAAAAACCCAACCCCTGAGCCTGCCCAGCCCATCTACCCTTCCACTCAATTGTTTGAAAAAAAATTGACCATTAAAACTTTGAAAGTTTGGTGACAATATATACCTCTAAAAACAAATAGGTGCACTCAATGCTCAATTCAAAAAACAAAGTTAGGCTCCTCCCCCTATTCATAAATAAAATTATTCATTATTTATTTTTTATCCATTATTTATTTTTTATCCATTATAGCTTTACTTTTAATTCAAAAATATAATTTACAAAAATATTAAGTTAATTTTTTTAAAATGAAATTATATATATATAAAGTACGTCCAACAAATTCACCTAGTGACGGGTTAGACTACGGATAGCCTATCCTACCCAAAGCTCGCCCCGTCCCATCCGATAACTCACCTGGATAAAGACTTAAGCTTACCCTATCCAAACCAAAAAAAAAATTTGCAAGCCTAGCCTGACCCGGCCATGGACAACCCTAGCTGAGTGCATTTTCTGCGGTGGGTGTGGGTGAGAGAGAGAATAGAAGGAAAACTGATATAGAGAAAATCCAAGACAGGAAAACATTGCTAAATAACAAAAGGTTTTGCTTACAGGAACCTGCAATGTGGCTGGTAGCAGCATCTGCAACTCAAAACCCAAATGATTTGGCATTTATGGAACATACACGGCATTAGATTGTACAACAACATACAGAAAGCTTCTTATTCTTCAACAATAACCCAAAACTGAGTCAATTCCAGTGTCAGCCAGGGGGAGCAAAGCCAGTCCAGGAAAACTGGTGTCATTGACCTTTTTCCTTCCTGAGGGGGGAGGCCATGACGTTCAAATACCTCAATAGTTAACGAAACCCCAGATGTTCATCTCCTAGATCTAGACCCTACATCACAGAATAATAATCAGCATCAAAATATGCAAGAAAAATTATTGGGATACCAAATAAAACACAACTATGTTGATTTTATCAAGAATTCACTGTTATTCTAAATGTGATAGACTATTTCATTAAAAAAAATAAAAAAAGCCCGAGGTACAGACAGGAGAGCCAATTAAAAATAACTGTAATACAACTAACAGAGCTATCACAATGGCTAGCTGATAGGTTCACACACAAGATATTGACAAGATAGTGAAATCGGAAGAATAATCAGTTCATGTCAAAGCCTCAAAGAGGGGATCAGGATTATGGAACATGGTATAGGAAGAGGTTTAAAAAAGACGAGAACTTGAAAGTCAAAAGACAATATATCCTCTACTGATTGTGTCATCTATTTATGAATAAAAAATAAGAAAGATAAGGAAACAATTAGAAGACAAAAGATAAAAGACACCAAGAAGCCAAAAACTTGGTGTATTGCACCAGTACACGTATGTTCTATTCGTCCTCCCCAGACCACAAATTTGGAGGGAAGAAAAATGAAATCTTCCGGGCATTAGAACTCAATGTACCACTGCTCTATACACCCATGGTACACTAGCTTCCTCAGAAAACTTGGCATAACTCAAGATATGCCCATTCAGAAATCAAACTCTGATGACAGAGGACAATAAGGAATGATGCGAAGGACCATCTCTGGGTCCAAAACTACCCAATTTCTAGAAAATACATGTATCTAGTGTCAGATTCTCGTTGAATCAGACAACTAATCAAAGGAGAATGCTTCCAAATCAGTTTCTCTAGGAATGTGCCTCAATTTCTAACATTTGACTACAAAAATAACTTCGCAAAGAGCAAGCCTCATTAGTCTTGTACTCCAAGTGTTAACCTTGAAAATTTCTCAGGCTGGGGCCACAAGGCACATCATAATACGCAGTTTTCCCAGATCTAGAGTTTTTAGTTGATTATAAGATAGCATTGCCCATTTGGCAAAGGAGACGAGCAAAAGCTAACCAAAGAAATGTTCTCAACTTCAAGTTCATCTGCAATTACAAAAACGGGGCAAAATGCCAGAAAAGAAAGCCCTATCAGGTCTTTTGTAGATCTATGTTTTCTAGGCATTTCAAACATATTGCCTACACTGATCTACACAAATCTCCCATTGGTTTCCTCAACATTCCCTTAAAGTTTCCAGATCATTTACATATGCCTTCAAAATCTTCCGCCCAATTATTCATACACTACACCCATAAGCTTTCCCAACTCTCACGCTATTCTCCGAGTTTGTTGATTCTCATTTAATAAAAAATTACTAAGATGCAATTTTTTTTCCTTAAGGAAAACTGCCACCACCTGCTATTACCATTATTATACAATACCAACTTCGCTTGTCACATATACGTATGCATTATAAAAGGACTATAACGTGAACAAAACATATTTGAAAAGCAGTGTTTTTAGCAATAAGTTTCTAGAAAAAAACTGTCTTTGATAGTATTTTACACACATGCCGAATGTTCAGGAGAGAACAATGTCAACCTCTACAAAAATATCTAGGCATACTGGTATCACTACTCACTGGCCAGCAACCTATTACTAAAACATCAAAAATCATACGTCATAGCCAATTTTGAAGGACCAAAACAGACTTACAGAAATTGGCAATGCAAACAAATTCATAAATGCACACTCGCAAGCACAGCAATACAAGCTACTCAAAAGGGAATGGTATCAATCAAAAAAGGAAGCAATGTCAAATCTCTTATCTCAGGACAACACAAACTTCATGCCTTACAATAAAATACTTACTGCTTGAACGCTTAATGTTCCTGCAGAACTTGCTGCCACACTGGCAGCGAAATGCCTTGACAGGGTGATCATGATCATCAAAGTCAATACCATAGTCCTGCAAGCAAATGATGTATAAGTTGCTGAACAAAAAAGTCATATAAAGCAATTACAAAAAAAAAAAAATCTCATTAACACAATCAAATTTGAAGTGTTACCATAGATTCTTTCTAATGTCGAGTAACTAGAAATAACCCCGTATCTGAAGACACTCTATAATACCAAAAATTGAGCATTGATCGTGCAATATTTATATTTCAAAAAGCAATCTATTTTTTTCTTTTGTTTAATTACACATTTTAAAATTAAAGTGAAAAGATAGAAGAGAAAATCAGAGAGAGATAAGGAAGAGAGCAGAGAGAGGTAGGTATGGAATAAAAAAGGTTGTCTGGCATTGGGAAAGTGTGTTGGTTGAGTTGATGTTTTTGAGCAGAAATATTTTTTTGGGATAACTTTTGTACTATTGAATCAAAGTAGATGAAAATTTGATCAATCTTAACCGTTGTTATGCTTTTATCAGTTGAGGATTCAACTTTCTACCTGCAATAATATATAGATATGAATGAGATAAGGATACAACATAGATGAAAGATGCAATTCATTTTACAGACGATAACAAGGAAAACACATTCATAGGCAAGATGCATAAAATTGATTCGTGTAAAATGAGCTCGTCTATTTTCTGACCTGCTTTACAAAGAGAAAATCATAAAACCCATTTTACAACTTCAGATGATTCAGGTAAAATTTAGTCGAGTAAAGTAGAAGGCAACCGAAGTTGAGTTCAGGAAATACCTTATTTTTTCCCCTTAAATTAAGGCAACTCGTTCTTTTAAAACTTCGGTAGGTCAAAAGCTGCCTATTCATGCTTAAATTCCATGGCAAAAAAAAAAATACTTAATTTCTTGTAATTTTTAATTCTTATTTCTCTATGGTGCTACTTGTAAGTTGCCAGTTCTTCAAATTTTAATGTGATATGTACTACCTAATGGATTGAAAACTTAACTGCCATCCAGAGTTCAATCAGATTCACCCAATGGTTCCCTTAACCTGATGTGCATTCCATTTCGAAGCACAATCCAGGTGACATGTATAAGTTGTGAATAATATCATTTTGCCACACCACCACCCAAAATCAGACATGTTTCTATCTCAATTATCTTTATTTCGAATTAACTCTATGTATTTCATGTGAAGAGAGATTCAACAGAACATCGGACAGAATGACTGAATTGTTATAAAGCGCCAAATAAACCTGGCATGGTTATTGGCACAACCACATGCATGCCTCCTTGGTCCAACCTTACACAAGCCATCGCAACTATCTATGTAAGCTCTCACGTCCATAACCTTGAAGAATAATCTAATAAATCCCTAACCTACTTACCCAAGTGAGCTCCTCCAAGGCTTCTACCTTTCTTGTAGTGAAGAAAGCGAGCTGCATGAACAAATACAACAAGATTTGCTACTCTGAGTGATTACCAAATTAAATAGACAAAGGTAAAGCATTCAATGAAGTACATGAGATTCCATACGTGATAATAGTGGTGATCAGGGGTCTCCACCTCCACAGGGATCTCAACCAAGTTTGAATCAAAGCATCTAACAAAACAAGACATGGAATTTTCCGAGGTTAAAACCCCAATGATGAGTCGGGGAAGGTATTTCTATGCATACAAACAAAATGACAGTAAACAATCCAATTGGAAGGGCAGATGCATGACATGCATGCATGAGAGAGAATATATATAGCTAATAATTGTCTGTCAAGTCAAGTTTTCCTTAAAAGAAAAGATAATAAGGCAAGCTGAACTGCTGAGTCACTCTTTCAACATCTTGTCGTCATTGTAACATCAATGGGATTGAGATAACAGAGTAACACATCAACACTGATAATAACTGCACTGCACCTTACCACATTTTCACAAAACTCCCTGAACTGCAAGTCCAAAGGGCAGAACAAATGTATCACAATTTGTACAGAGAGACAGACAGTCAGCAACTAAACGTAGTCCTCAACTGTTCTATTATCAGTGTTGATGTACTATCCGAAGGACAGAACAAACCAAAATTAAATCATTCATTTTGGTCCCATAAGTTTCGCTTGCTTGGGTTATTTCCTTTTATACTCTCCTCCGTTATTATTTACTAAATCAACTATTTTGGGCCCTCTAACACTGCCCTGAGAAAGGGAGGGGGGCTCCTCCCCCTTGAGTTTCTTCTCGACAATAACATCTTTAATCTTTTAGTGACACTTGGATAGGTAATAGCACCTCTTAAGAATTAAAAAACAAAAGCCTAAGATAAAAAATAGAGAGAAACTGAGATATTTGTGGTAATATGGAGAGAAGGAAAGCAAGCATGATTTTAACAATACCAAGATAACTGCAAGTGTGGATATTAATTTTGAAGACTTGCGCATAACAAACCCACAAAATATTATTGAACAACTGGAAAAACCAGCAGGAAAGCTTCAAAAGAATGTCTGATGATAACTAGTGTACCGTACGGCACATGGAAACCTGCATGCATGTGCTTCAGTGTGTACCAACTAACCTGTGATTAATGAACCTTGCAACATTCCCATAATATGTTGCATCCAAACAGAGAGCTTCTTCGTCTTTTAAGACTCCTTCTGAACACCAATCAGCATCAAGCAATACAGGATACGAGTGTGCCTCACTACTGGGGCTTCGTGAAACTCGATCATACAGCTCTGAATTGGTCAACACTTCTCCAACATATTCACAGACAAATGCCCCTTTTGGTAGCTCCTCTAGAGTACGAAGACCCCAACCCTTTCCTCCAGGTGTCATGAACACCTAGAAAATACCAAAAAAAGGACAGAAATAATCATTAGGGGAATATTAGTTCAGAAATCTGAGTAGATGATCCTTAAAGTTGAAAAGCATACCACAAAATCTCACCTGCAATTTGCAATTTATGCCCCGCTGTACAACTCGATTGCCACATTGTTTATTGCAGCCACATTTCCACCAACATTCTTTGATGAACCTCCTCACTAAATGCCCTTTACATGGTTCTAAAATATCCTCATTTTTTGATCTTTCCAGTGGGCATTCCTTACAATAATAAAGGCAGTGCTTTTGAGGATCACGATTCATAGAAATACACTCATCTAGAAACTCCTCCTTAACAAGGCCTTCCGTTGTGTAAACAAAATCACCCCCCGTCTCATGTGCACATGCACACAGTGTGGATGATGAGAGACAATCACCAAAACAAGTTGAACAACAATTATTATCTCCAATACGCGCCAGAGCGAAATTCACATAAGCATTTTGAAAAACTACATTTTGGGGAATGTAGTGAAAGGTTGGTGGACACTCACTGTTGACTTCATTAGCCAATGAGATTGAAATTCTTTCTTGTCCTTTGGCAATATCATTAGCATCATGGAGAGCCCTTCTATCATTAGGAGTAAGCTGAAGTTTCTGAACCACCGCCACACTCTGGGAATTCATATGAACCAGGTCATCATGTTCCTTTTCGTACTCAGATACACCATCATTGCTACTAATACACTTATCAGGTTGTATGTGGTCATCCAGACCATTGCAAGGAGGAGGAAGCCTAGGAATTTGAGGCAAAGCCCTCTTAGCGTTACATGGAATATTGGCTGGCCCATTTGACAGGTTAGATGGCACGCCTCCAGCACCTAAAGCATCTGCTGCACCAGATTTTTTCATCAAATCCATAGTTGGTGTCTCAATCACTGTTTCTTGCGATTCATTACTGGAGACAGTCCCTAGTTCCCAAGTGCACACACACATATCCTCCATTATTTTTGTCACAGAAAAATTTGGGTCGAGGACTTTGTATGGTCCCAGGCATTTGTCCTCCATCAATTTCAGAACTGCATCTAAGCTTGGCATACGGAAGTCAGGTCTTCCAGCAGCAGAAGTATGACTCAGAGAGATTTTCACTTCTCCAACGGGTGAGGAAGAAATTTCTAAGCTTGCAGAGGATTCATCAAGGATTGTTGCAAGCTCACAATTGGATCTTGTTTCATTTGATGATGCCAGCACACCATCAGTTCTATCTTCTCCATTTTCAATTAAAGAAGCCAGAGGTTCTGGATCACGTTGTTCTCTGAGTGGACCATTCTCTAATGAAGAATCTCCCTCATTTAATGACTCTGCTCAAAAGTTGAAACAAAAGACTTTTGAGCGAAAGAAAGACAGGCAGAGCAGTTCAATACTCAACAAATACTTCTTCACAAGATATTTAGCAAAAGTTAATGCGCGTTAATTAGTACTCTCTCACATGTGTTATTGTGCATAATAACAGGAAAATAGGAAATTAGAGGCCAGATAAATTTGTATATCACATAACTCAATATCACAGTCCTCAACGTATCAACAGGTTGAATACTACCAATTAAATATATTGACAAACTAGGAAGCACGGATACTTCCACAGGGCTGCCGTGGCAATGTCGGACACGGACAAGGCCAGGATACAGCCGGACACGTGTTCAACACAGTTAGAAGTGTCCTGAACAGGGAACTTGGTCGGACACGGCCAAGATACGTCTAGGTCACAACCAAAAATTTTTTTATTAAAAAAACAACTTTTAACTATTAAAAGGAGTGTAATTTTTTTTTGTTATGCAACTTATATACTATAAATGTTAATAAATGTCATGATGTTTGATGAAAATGGTAGATATTTAATTTGATCTATTTCAATTTTAATTAAAAAAAATTATTTGTTAGGTTTTATTATTAATATCGTTATAATATGTTTTACTTTTAATATATTACAACTTTATTATTATTTAAAAAATATATTATATTATTTTAATAGCCGTATCCTTGCCGTACCCGTATCCTATATTTTTAAACTTTGTCGTATCCCCGTGTCCATATCGTATCGGATACTATCCATGCTTTCTAGATGACAAATCAACATGTGTCAACACGTTCCTCCTATTTTAATTAGTCAACTACAACAATCACTAAATGACTAAATTCAGATCTTATGAGTGAAAGCATGGCCTAGAACTTCAAGTGACCAAAACCAAAGATGACTCCACTGCCACACAAATTGAAAAGAGCCCATCATATGGACTAGCCGTGTAAACAAGTAGAGCTAAGCTGATGAATGGAGTACTCAAGCTTGGCTAGACTGAGCTGGAGGAGAACCCATGATCAGTTTGAGCTTGTAAGTAAATGAGTACATTAAACTCAAGTTCCACTCACGTGTAGGAACTTGGAATCCTTAGTTCGGGCTTGACTCCAAAAGGCTCAATATGATACAATATTTCAAAGTTGTATAAATTTTGAGACCCATTTCTCAAGTGAGGCAACAAGAAATCTTTGGGAGATCAGTTACACTCCAAGAACTACCGTTACTAACCCCGTCATCTGGCAACGATGACTTAGTTCATGCAACAAAGTTCAAGTCAAACTATATAATTTATCATCTAATAAATAGGCTTGCAGCAAATCATATTTATCAGACTAACATGTTAAAGTATAAATATTTAAATTACACCCTCTGCAATAGCTTAAGTTTTTGGAGTAGATGATTGTTTAACATGGTATCAAAGCAGGGTCATTTGTTCAAATCTCAATGTCATCCTAATTACTAAATGATTTCTTAGAACCAAAATCTAGTCTGCACGTGAAGGAGGCGTGTTGAAGTATAAATACTTAAATTACAAACCATCTCCAACAGTTTAAGCTTTTAAAATAGATGATTGTTTTAACATAATACAATCATAATTCAGCAACGGGAGAATATGTACCCGGATGGATCACTGCAAGAGGAACCTCAAACTGTGGCACATCATCTGTAGATGGCTCCTCTTTAGGCTTGATCAATGCATGAGTTTGAGGCATCTTCTGTCTAGGTAAACGAACAACAACAGGCTCAACCTTTGGCTCTTTAAAGACCACTGCATGGGATGACTTATCAGCAATTGGCCTCTTCTCCCTGGAATTAATTTGAGGTGAGAGAGGTCCCTTTCCCCTGTCTCTGAGACGCATCGGAGAAGAGATTGGGTTAGAATCAATTCTCTTCATGACAGCTGCCTGAGTTCTGTCAGCAGCACCTATCAGTGGTGGATCAGATCCTGCTTGCACAGACAAAGACTTGGGCGAAACAGGTTGCTTTCCTTTGTTCCTGCCAAGTGGCTGGGCCGACACGGGTTGAGATTCAATCCTCATGTTTCCTGTATTAAGCTGAGGTGATTCAGTTATATTTGGTAACTGATCTTTGGGACGACTTTCAGGTAGGTCATTATCTTCCACTTTAGGCTTCTTTATTGCAGTTCCATCAAAGCCGGGGCCAGAGTTACTCAGAGAAGGTGAAGCTTGTCCTTCTTGGTGCCTTAACCGCAACCTTTTTAAAGGACGTTCAATCTCATCATGCACCTGAGTTTCATCCTCCAAATCTTTTTTTTCTCGCTGGCCAATTGAAGTTCAATTTCAAACAAATGAAAAAGAAACCAGTCAAGATATATTAGTATCAAGAATCAGAACAAACATAAGGGATAGATAACATACCTCAATATTCTCCAATTTTTTCTTATGTTCCTCCACCTGATCAGAGAAGAGTAGTCGTAAAGTTATAATAGAGGACACATAAATAGTGACAAAACAAAATAAACTAGCCAGTCAGAATGAAAGAGGACGGGGGAGATGTGTGTGTGAGAGAGATACAGAAAAAGAGCACCTCTGCTTCTTCAGTCTCAAATATATTGTCAGCAAGAGCTCTATAATTTTCTTCTTCAATCAGTTCCCAATTCTTATCATACAATTTTAGAAGTTTTTTCAACACTGGTTTCACTTTTTCTTCTGAAATGCCGAGATCCCTCATAGCACGAAAGGCTTTGGCAACTCTTGGATTGGGCGGCGGCATGGCTTAATCCAGCAGGCTTTTCGAAGGGCCAGAATCATCCAACACACTCTGTATCAAGTTTAAATCGACAGAAATATATCAATTTTGACTAACATGGAAAGAAGAACAAATACTTAACTGAAAGTAGCAAACAGGACCGATTTATGTAAATACAATCATATAACTGTATGAACTGCTTCAACAATTGACCAATTGTTGGCATAAATTTCAATCTAACAAAAACTGAAAATTTCCCAATTTTGGCCCAATGTGCATGTCAAATTGAGTTAACTGAAATTATTTCATCCAATCAACAAGAACACAGAGCTCTAACCTTTTTGGAGTTGGGAAATCTGAGCAAAAGTGAAAAGAAAAAGAAGAAAGTTGGAACCCTCAATCCACTTTTGAGAGCATGTCAGATATTACTTCTCTATCAAAACAAGTATCAATTCATTTATTAAGCATCACAAAAATGCAAAGGGTGAGACGTTTCTCCTCACCGGCTACCACGTGTTACACATGCCAATATAGAAGTGTTTCAAAGTGCCCACCGCTAACAAGTAATTGCAATAGGATCATTTTTCTTGTCTGAAGATGAGACTTCAAGCAATCCTAAACTCAGGGGTGGCTCAAGAAAACTTGAGGCCTAAAGCGACGTCTATGAGGCCTTTTTTTTTCAAATGTTTGTGTCACTATTTCTCTCATTCTTTTTGACTTTATTAATTTTAAAATTTTGGTTACCAATATTTTTTTTTTGTTTATTTCCAGGACAGTTGTTTTATATGTTTAACTCTCATCGTAAATATTTTTTTTATTATTTTGTTGTATTATTTTATTATTTCTTATTATCTAGGATCTATTAATCGTTTATTTGAATTACTTTAACCTATTTTTTTATGTTGTTTTATTTAGTAGTAGGAATAAAGAGATCATTATGAGATTTAATTATTTTAAAATTTTCTCATTTTTTAGAAAGATTTGTAGTTGTCATATTTATAATTACATAATATAATATGAGCTTAAAATTACAAAAAATATAACAACAATATAGTTTGAAATGTCACGATTATTTGCAACATTAAAATTTGATATTTTAGTTCTTTCTTGATCAAAGTTTGTAAAAATAAGTGGGTTATATTATGTGGGTTTGATTTGGTATATGATTTAAGATAAAAATTTGCGTATGTGTGAGAGAGAGAGTTTTATTTGTGTTTAATTAGAGATGTAAGAGAGTGAGTGTGTGTGTGTGTGTGAGAGAGAGAGAGAGAGGAGAGTTTTGCTTTTACTGCTTTTGTTTTACTACATTGAATTTTGACCGTTGCAACAAAATATGTGGGCTGTATTTTTGGGCCTAACTATTGAATTTGAAATTTAGTTGTTAGGCGTACACTTTATTGAGATTTTTTATGAAATTTATATTGTCGTATATTTAAAAACTTGAACTTGATTAAACTGTACATTAGAAAATATGGGGCTTTCTTTATAGTTGGGGCCTAAACCCCTCGCTTTTTTTATTACACAGTTGGGCCGGCCCTGCCTAAACTCCACATCTAAATTGAGAACAGAACAGAACAGAATGTGCATATATTTAAAGCTAATGGAAACTCAAGAAGAGGAGACCTGGAATAGATAAAATTAATGAGGTGGAAGTCCACAACATCGATGGATGGCGTTTACATGAGTTAATATCAATTATGAACCCAAGACAAGATATGTAGGCATATCAATATGGCCTAGAAAATGAAGGTAATCTGAATTACCTTTTACTCACACCAACCCCTTACTCTAGCCTAGCAGTTTTGTGGCCATATCACCTAATTGAGCACCAGCATTTTAGTAGACAACAAGGAGGAATTACCAATTAAACACCCCTCCCCCACGGATGTGGGGTGGAGGTTGGTTGAAAAAGAAAGAACTTTGGCCGCGTGATGGACAAAGAGGGGGCACTGCGCCACTGCATCTTTTTGTTGCATCAACAGTCATACACCACAGGCCCAATATCATAAGCTCAAGTCAAATTGACAATAACTTAATGATGAATGACTAATGATTAACAGTAAACGATTCCAATCCATTACTTTGACTAATGAACTTGGTTTCATTGTGGATCATCATTTTACTAATTAAAAATAAATTAGTTGTTAAGGAAATTTTATAACTTTAACCATGACTGTAAAACCCGGGAAAATTTAATTTTTTATGGAAAAAGGGCAAAACGGTAATTAGCCGCTACAGTACGAGTTGAAAACTCGAAATTTTCTAGAGCTCAGATGAAAAAATAGATCTCACCGTTGGATTCGTCTCGCGAAATCTAGTCTTTCAGTCAATTTTTGTTGAATTCTGAGATAGTTGAATTATTCCCATTTTACAATGAAACCGGGTGTCGCGTAACCAAAATATACGCGATCGGATTTTAATAGCGAAACACGAAAAATAATTTAATGTTAGTTCAAATAAAATGTATTGAACATAACACAGGACGAGATTTAAATGATTCGAGACAAAACCGGATCAAAATAAACGGGACGTATGGTGCGTTGTAGGCCAAGTATCCAAGGAGTATAAATAGGGGAGATTTTTCTTCCTATTATCCAGCTGATTTTCAACAGAGAGGGGAAGAAGAGAGAAATTCAAGAGTTCTTCCATCTTCTTGCTATCTAGGGTCAATCGTCCGTCGAATTGCTTTGGCCTAACAACAAAAGTTGTTCTACGCGATGAGAGCGACGACTACCTACCAAAAATCGCGGGTTTCGCCTGAGTCTCAAAGATGGAATTTTTAAAAAACAAGATTTGAAACTTCAATTGGGCATCTTGAAGTTTCTACTATTCGAATTACGTTTCAAGAAATAGGGTTCTTCCCCTAACTAAGCTTATTTCCAACTTAGGATTTGTATATGAAATGGGTAGCTTGATTGAGATGCAATCTCTTGTTTAAATATACTCATAGTATAACTAGAATATGAGAAATGATATAAGAATGTATAAAACCAACTTTTCATGAATTGGGTTTGTTGAGGATTGCTCATTGGGTGATTTCATGAGAATGTGATAAATTGGGCATTATTATATGTTTACATGATTTTGTGTCTTTTGGATGTTTGATAAAATGCCTATGATTATGATATTTGAATGAAATTGATATAACATAATTTGTGATGATGTTAGAATGTAATTATATGATTGATGATATAAGTTACATTGAAGACTTGAAGTTGTTCACAATGTGCTCATGACATGTTGAACATGATGTTGAAATTGTAATTGAAAACTTAGTTGCATAGTGATATGACATCTAATTGTTCATTACATTACATATACACGGGTAACATCACATTCATGGACATTTGACATGAGTGTGGGTATGTGTGCATATTTTTGGATCAAATACCATTCTTAGTGCTTGAGGCGTGGACTCGGGAAGGTTGGACCTAGGTCCAACTGAGTTATACGGGTTCCATGAAAAATTTGTGTCGGGCATAACAAGAAGGGCTAGACTCTCCCTCGGGTGTAAAACCCAGTAACTGGTTTATGTGCTTCCGACAATGAAAGTCTAAAAAAGTGTATTGTTGTACTCGGAATCGAAGGTAGGATACCAAAATCCGTGTCGGTGTGGTTGACTGTTGGTGCAAGTCCAAGAAATTACCTACTCAAAAAAGACACATGGTTCATTTATGAAAATGGTCATTAGATGCGTAGCATCAATGACGGAGATTTGGAATGGTCGGATGCATGCGCATGGCATTGCATTTGTTATGGGAGCCGATGAAGGGCTCGGGTTGCATTGCATGTGTTAGTCTCACTTCATAACATGACATAGCATTGTAAGATTCATTTCTTGAAGTTGTATGTTATGGGATGAATGCTTGTTTGATTGTTGAATTCATGTGAGCATTTCATATGCATCTAGATTGAAGAGTAGCCTCTTTAAAAAATACCCTATTGAGCGTGGCTCACCCTTTATAGGTAGGGGTGTTCAAATTTCTGATTGATTACAATTTCCTACCCTACCCTACTGAACGGCTAGCCGCAAAAATCGGGTAGGAATGCGAAATACCCATCAATTTTCGCATTCCTACCCTACCCTACCCGTAAAAAATATATTTAAATTTTTTTATATTTTTTTTATGTTCCGTTTGGTATGATGAAAAAATGGAAGAATGAAAAGTTGGATGGATAAAAAAAATATCATGTTTGATAAGGAAGGAAAGTAGGAAGGATGGAAAAGTGGATGGATTAACTTTCCTTCCAACTCACAAAAATCAATCCCTCCAAAATCGGACAGAAAATGAATAGAAATGTAATTATTTGTGTTGAGATATATCTTATTTGTTTATATATTTTTTTATATATACATATATTATGTATACATTAATTTCATATAAAAATACAATGATAAAATATGTATT
>CM042195.1:1880232-1913337 GCA_023539305.1 Ilex asprella | reverse complement strand
GAAAGTGAACCTCATTATTTTCCTAACTTCCGGTAACTGTTAGAATAAATTAAAATAAAAGTTTTAAAAACTACATAAATAATTATTTTGCATTAATTTTTCAGTTTAAAACTTTACTATTGAAATTTAATTCTTGCATGTTCATACCATTTAATTATAAAATTGATATAGGATTAATGACTTGGAAGTTATATACTAATATATTTTTAAAGCCTATTATTCAAGTGTATTTAAAACAGTGCCTATAAAACAAGGTGGTTGATTTAGATAGAAGATGAGAAGTTTTACCATATTTGATATATGCTCCTCTTCCACCGAGTGTTGCTATTCTTTCTATATATTTCCTTTTGCCGATTATTACATTTGCATACCTACAATATTTGGTATTAGTTTACTTTGGACAACTTCGATTCGAGTCAGATTCACCCCTTCCTTCTAGTGGGCGTGACCATTGAGGAGGTACTACTATGAGTGTTTGTGTTTGATATTGGAGTCGCTGGTGTCCGTCAGTACCCTCACGCGGGGAGGCTCAACTGCTTTAGGACAGTGTTCACACGTCTCTTGGACTCGCAAACTAGCTCTTTCTAATTTATATTATCTATTTTATTCTATTCTAAATTAATTGTTGTTTTATATTTATTTGCATATTCTTGTTAGCTTGTGATATGTATATTATTTTTGTTAAGTAAAATTATGTATAATTATGTTAATTATCCCAACAATAACTACCACATTCAATCAACAATACATAGGATTAGTAAGATTTACGATCTTTATTTCTAATTTTTTAATTGAATAGTGATATTATGTGCCAATAATAACGTAGTGTCACCATTATATTCAATATTTACTCCTCGATGAGAGTGATATGACTCATATTGGGAACAAAGCTGGCATCGAATGCCGAACTTAGCAGTTTCATTCAAGACCAACGGTGGGATTGGCCACAGTCCATATCACATTTACTTGTGGAATTGCAGCAGAGTTTGCCTTTAGGCTTTTGTCCTCTACCTGTGAGGCCTGACTCTGTCCTATAGATCCCTATTGCAATGCTTTATTCTCTACTCGAAAAATGAAATAAAATATTAGAGACTAATTTAACCTGAATCGACCACACATGAAGATATATATATTTTTTTGATGAAATTTTAATCGCCGAACCTAATAAGTTCGGGGTTAAAAAATATATATATTATAATTAACACATCCAAAGCTATTTAATGTGAGATAAAATATATTTTTTTGGAATAATTTTATTTAGACTTAAAAATTAAATATAATTTGTTGATATAATGATGTGACTTTAATTGAAGATAAAATATCAAATATTTTAAAGTTTACAATTGAAATTCATGTTCTATTGAATCTTTTATTTAAATAAAATCGAAAATAAAAATTTAACTTTTTTCTTAAAAAATCATAATTAATATACAATTATATTGTATATTGAAATTTAATTTAATCATTTAAACGACCAAATTATTTCAATTAAAACTAAAAGATATTGTGTCAATTACGGTTTGACCATTTGTTTAATTTTTAAGTTTTATTCTAATAGATAGTATAATTATATACCAATTATTTTTTTTTTAAACTAGATTTTTATTTTTGATTTTATTTCAATAAATAACATAATAAAACATGAATTTTAGATGTAAAATTTATGTTCTATTATGAATACTTAAACCTCTTGTTTGATTTTTTAACTTTATTCCAATAGATAATATAATTGTATACTAATTACAATTTTTAAGAAAAAAATTAAAATTAAAATTTTATTTTTATTTCAATAAATAATACAATAAAACATAAATTTTTGTTATAAAATTTAAATGCATGATATTCTATCTTTGATTAGAACATTTTTTGTCTAAATATAATATTTTAAACTTAAATTTAAGGGGTCTAAGTGTTATACACCTACAAATTTTAAGAGAGTCAAAATACAATTTATTAACGGACATATTTATAACAAGAGTCTAAATGTTACGCGCGTACAAACTTCAAGGGATCTGTATATAAAATTTCAAATATAATAAATTTCAATGCGTTTGGGTGCAATTCTCCCTATTTAAAAAGACTTCACTTATTTCATTCCAAAATTTTTTAAAAATTACATATTTAACCTAACTTCAGGCTGAGAGATTACCAAAATTTAAATCTGTGAACTTAGACCGAGCTCAATGCCATAACCATAACCATCAATAACATCAGCACCAAATTTCCAAATATTCCAACGCAATGATCGGCAGAGCCATGACATTGAAACCCAGGAATTACAGAAAATTATCAGAACACAAAACCTAATTTTAACCAAAAAAAAAAAAATCCTACTTATTGATCCTCCCAATTAGGAAGTTTTCCGATTTATAAAACCCTAGACAGAGAAACTAAACTCGTGTGATCTGATAACCGACAATTCAACTACTTCGGGGCAGCGAAGACGGGAGGAGTACCAAGCAAACTAGCCTGTTGGAGTTCGAGCTCGTTCAACAGCTGCTCGCGTTCAATTTCGATGATGAGCGGGACGAACAGGATAAGGAATGTGGTTCCGGCAATCCAGGCCGCCTTTCCGGTGCTCTTCAGGAGCTTCTTGGTCACGAAGGCGGCGTCTGAGGCGGCTCGCTTGCTCCGGTATATGATCGTAGATTGTGCAACGGGTGATGAAACCCTATAGAGGATTCCTCTTTCGTTGCTTTTCTTGCTGCTGTCTGGTCGTTTTCGGATCGACATGGCTGAGAGAGAGAGAGGAGTTTGGAATGACGGAAGTCTGCGGAATAGAGTGGGAGGGTTTTGTGAGGTTTTTGACTTGACTTCTCCTTTTTATACCTGGTGTTTGGATTATCAGGAAGCATTGGATTGGATTGGATTGGAATCCAAATTCAATCCAACCTAATGTAAAGAATCCGGATTAGAGGATTATAAAGATGAGATTCTAATATTATCCCAAATTTGGAAAGGTTTTATTTGGTTTGTGAGTCCCATTTACATGTGAAGATAATTCATAGTAAACTTGTCCATTTCATCCTTGTGTAAAATAACGTGATCCAATTCTATACCATGTTTAGAATGAAATGAAAAACAAAATTAATCCATTAGTATTGTCTATTTTACATCCAAAAATATTATTAAATAAATTACGCATTTAAAAAAAATATTGCATATTTTTATTTTTTAAAAAATATTTAATTTAATTTGTACAATACACATTTTATCACCAAAATCATATGCATCATGGGAAAAAAAATTCCAACACAAAAACAGTACTACATAGCGATTCAACTTAATTCTAAGTCGTTGTTTGTTGAAAAATCAAAGTTGTGTGTTTAATAAAAAAATTAATTGTTAATTTTCAATAAAGAACAAAATTAACCCGAATCATATTCAATATTTTCAAAGACCAAAATACAATTTATCATGCAAAATGGTAGGGCATTTTAATATTATTGCATGAAACACTAGCACACATCATGTCAATTTAAATTACGTGGCTTTAATTAATACGTTAAATTTTTTTTTTTTACATTTTTTGTATAAGGAAAGGAAAGGATGAGCAAAAATATTAAAATCTTAAAATTTAAAATTTGTAATGACACGCAACTCCCTAGAACAATTATTATTTTTAATGTGATCCAAACCATTTCATTAGACCAAATATTTTCATACACTTACTCTCAAATCATGAGCTTCCATGCTACATTTTGACAATTATGAGAGAATTTATAACATTAGCATTTTAGTTCAAAAGTATGACCGAGTTATGTGCTAAATTTTGAATAATGACCTAGGGTAAAGTGCAAAAAAACCAAGCCACTGCCGTATTAACTGGATTTGAAGTTGGTTAAAGTGGTCATCTTCCTTTGCAAACTGTGGAGAGGGGTCCAGATGCTTCGGCTTTTGCATCACACACAAACTAAGACAAAGAGAAATATAGAGAGAGAGACTAAGAGAGCTTAGCAGTCGCCTAATACTCTCCAACATCTGGAAAGCATTTCCCATCTAATACTATCCCGTTGCAGTCGCCTCATCAGGAGATGAAAGGACAATATAAAGGAGCTGAGCAGTCTGATAACCCGCCTGATCAGGAAAATGAAGGGGCAATTCTAAGTGTTCTTTGTAATGAGACGAAGTATTTCGAATGGTAGGTAATTAAATTCAAGAAAATATTATGAAAGTATAAAATAGAGCCTTCCTAAGGTCTCCGAGGATATCTCATTTTCATTCTATAAACCTATGAGTATATTTTTCTATTATCTTTTTGGCCAATACATTGAATCATCTAGGACTGGAAGTTGCAAAAAGTATTCAAATCCTATAGGACTCCATTGAAGTTTTTAAAGAAAGTTCAGAGTACAGAACGGTATGATATTATAAACCTTCACAGGTTTATAATAATATAATGATAAAATTATTTAGTAATTTAATATATGTAATGGTGTAGGGGCGAACCATATAAGTATAACTGTAGGAAATGTTAATATTGTAAATATTAGTTAAAAACCTAGTTTTAACTTGTGAATATACGAAATAGTTTGTAATAGAACTTATACCAACTATACTTGATGTACAAATGTATGTTGTATAAGTTTATGTTGATTTTGGAAGAGTTTGGAAAGGATTGAAAATTAAAAACAGAGAAAATAGGCAAAACTGGACAAACTGTACCGGTACCTCGAGGTCCAGAGACTTTAACGTACTGGTACCGTGTATCGGTACTGTCAAAAGAAATCTGACATTTTAAAGTCACGAACAACCGACCCTCCTTCCACTATAAATATATTAAGATGCCTCTTTTAGCCCCATTTCCGCATGAATAACCCTAGAGAGGCTTAGAGAGGAAGAGAGGAAGGAAAGAACAAGAGATACAAGGCTTAATTCAAGTTGGGGAAGACCAAACTTTTATCTTCTTCACATAAAACTAAAGAACCAATGTAGAAGTTTTCTTCCATCCCTGTTCATTGAGGTTAAGGTTTAGATATATGTATGTTTTACTTCCAAATCTTAGATATATGCTATGAAATCTTTATTCCTTGACATTTTCATCAAGATTACCATATTCTTTTTGCCATCAAACCCTAGTTTTCAAGAGAAATGTGTTTTTCTCTCGAATTTTCTTTTATTCTTGATTTCAATACTTGAATGCTTTATATTTAACAACAAAATGGTATTTGTGGATGATCTCATGCAAATTTTACTAAAGAATTCCATTGAAATAATACATTTAAAATTTGGGATTTTTTTTGAATTTTTTTTAAATTGAGATAATTGATGAGTATTTACATATCTTGTATGGTTTGTTGTGATGGACTTGAATTACCTTAGAAAAACTCTCGTAGAGTGTTAGAGGTTAGTCTATCCCAATGGGGTGAGATGATTTTCTAACACTTGTAGTGAATTGTTATTTGTGAAAACAACCACTACTGTTCACGTACGCCGAGGAAAAGGGATAGTCTACTAGTTCCTTGGAATGATTCGTCAATGCAATTGGGATGGGACACGCCTTTCCAAAAGTGGTTTGAGATTGTATGGTTATAATGGGTGAACGGGATAGAATCGTTGTGAAGATTCTTGAGAAGCAACCTACATACATGAGAATATGGGATGATGCTACTGAATTTTTTTTAGAGTTCATCTATAATGAAACAAGTGGGCGAATATAAATTTTTTAAAATCTTAAAAATTTTAGATGTAATGAGACCCAACACTACAAAACAAATCTGATTTTTTAATGACACCCAACAATACAGAACAAATGTAATTTTGTAATGAGACCCAAACCCTTTCGTTCAAAGTTGATTTAGATCGAATATTTTCAGACACTTATTCTCCAATCATGTGCTTGCATGCTACATGTTGTCAATTGAGAGAAAATGTTGAAGGGAAACAATTTAGTTCAAAAGTATAAGAGAGTTATGTGTTAATTTTTGAACTTAGGGGGTAAAGTTCAAAAAAAACCAAACCACTAGGGTATAAACTGAATTTATTACTCATCTTCCCAAACAAATGGGTTCCATTGGACTCTTTGGTGGTTCCACATGCTTCGGTTTGACAGAGAGAAAGAGTGAGACAGAGAGAGAAGCTTTTGAAAAAAATTATCTTTTTCCCTCTCTATCTTCCCAAATAAATTGAGATGGGTTACCATGTAGAGCATCTCTGTCTTTCCATACGTTGGGACATACCACACGCAAATCTGCTCAACAGATCTGGGTGTTTGGAGAGTTCCAAATACCACACTAGCAAAAAATCGAGATGGGTTACCGTGGAGAGGCAATAGCAAAAAGAACATGTGTTTTCAGAGACAAAGAGATTGATACATGGAGGTAAGTCATTCGACTGTGGAGGGTATTTTTTATTTTTCAAATGTATTCCTACTTCACAATTCTGAATCCCACATAACAGAAGGGTTTGCTAATGGTCTGCAGAGGGCAAAACAAACGACCAAGGAAATGAAAAACAACGAAAATCTCATCCCCAAAAACTTATTCAAACCTAGGATAAGTGGACCCCTTCACTATTTTAATCCAATCCCAATTGCAATCCCCCCTATCCTTTGATCCAAACGCCACCCTAGGGCGTGTTTGGGTAATGGGGTGGGATAAAGTAAGATTTTTATTTTTATATCGTAACTCCTCCAAGCCAAATCCATCCGTCCACTTTCAAACTCTAACCCAAGATTACATTCGATCTTAACATTTGTTTGGCAATCAAATGTGTAATTCAATAGGCCTCATAGATTACACAAATAATTTTGTAGTTGTTTACTATTCTACCCATGATTCTATCCATTCCAACCCAAATCAATCCTATCCTATGTTTGGTTAATCCATATAAGCCTAATAAAATTATACATTTTTCACATATACATAAAAACATATAAAAATAAGAAAAGTTAAATATATATATATTTTTTGCAAACAAATTAAAAATTTATTTCATTACTTAAAAATTGATTACAATGAGAGAAAGACAAATAACTTTGCGTTAAAACAGTATGATAAAACAGCCAAAACAATGAAAACATAAAAACAATCTCTAAGACAAAAAGATTAAACAGAGAAAAACACGCAAAACCTTTTGAATGTTGACAACAAATCACAGTTGAAAATGTCATGCAGATTTCCATTCATCATTAAAGCAACATATAAAACAATGAATGTAGCTAAAACAAATCTTGGTAAATAAATAGCTTGTATGACAGCACACCATTTCTTCTCAAATTCATGTGATCAAACAAGGATGCCACCAAATCACAAAATCCAAGTTCTCTATATTAGGCTACCGCTTACTGTGACATTACTAGTTTTCACAATATTTTGGTTTACATCGCTGCACTTGACTAAAACGGGAGATCCTTATGAGGAAGATGAACTCGTAACACTCTATTTTTTTTAAAGAGAGAAATTTATTGAATAAATCTCAAGAATTACAAGAATCAAAAAACAGAAAAAACTGTTTTAGCAAAAAAACAAAAATTTTGTTACCAAATATCAGACAAAACAATTTAAAATTCTTATACAGTAACTGTATTTCTGGTCCTCACATCTCAACTCCAATCCCTTTGAACCAAACACAGGCAAACTAGACCAGTTGCATAAGCATTCTACCGATCACAATTCAACTCTTGGACCTCTCCCAGCACAATATATCTTTAACACTCTGCACAACAGTTAGGGGTGGCAATCGAGTCGTGTTGTGTCGGGTTCGTGTCGTGTCAAAAATTAATCGTGTCGAACATTAGTCAACCCTAACCCAACCCATTTAACTAATCGTGTCGTGTCGAGTTGACCTGTTTATTTTCGTGTCGTGTTCGTGTTGATCCACATAAACTTTAAATAAAAAATTTAATTCTAAGATTTTTTTTACTTAATTGAATCTCTCCTCATATTTTTTCGACAAACTAAAAATTAACCTAATAATAATAATGAGTAATAATATTTTTTTTATACAATAATTATGTCGGTACTTGATAAACAGTTACAAATAATTTATATTTTATTTCTATAATACTAATTAAATATGTTAATCGTACATTGCACAACCAAATTAAACATTAGAAGTAATAAAAAAAAAGCTATCAAAACATGAAAACTCATACATGCAACGAAAAGGCCAGGATAATCTCTTTCGAGTTAAAAATTTCGTGTTGACGGGTTAAGCGGGTTGAACCCGAAGACGACTCATTAACATTTCGTATTGACAGGTCGTGTCATACACGGGTCCGTGTCAAAAAATAGTCAACTCAAATCCATTTATTTGTGTCGTGTTCGTATCGAGTTATCGTGTCGTGTCAAAAATTGTCACCCCTAACAACAACAAGCAAAACAAGGGATACAAAACACCATAGCCTTCTTGTGATCAAACTCCATTCTCATAAACAACACCAAAGCAAACAACCACTCAACAGTAAGACAAATGAGCATAATATATAATTCATTGTATAGTTTCACCAAAAGGTTCAACGTTTTCCTAGTTATGCTATCACGAACTACAATGAAGGTTTACATGGAATTTATTCAAAATGCATCTAAGTTTTACAATTGAAAGCAAATAATCCATACATGAGATCACTCAGGGCATAGAACAAGAAAGAAGTGTACAGATACTGCTTTCCATTGCAATTATACATCATTTGATCTTTACATATAGTCGTTTCCTTTGACAAATATTGAAAATGTTAGCGTCAAAATCAACAAAGTTATCAAAAGAGCATAAAGCAATTAGCTGGTGATGTTTCTTATTGTTCCCTCCATAGAGGCATAATAACAAACACCTGGCACATGCAATATGCCCAACAAGAATATAACATAGCTGAACATGGAAATGGTACAATGGTACCCACATTCCTATATCACAACTATATTCAGAGACGAGAAAATTTAGCCCCGTCAACATAAGAGCTTTTGTTCGAGCCTCTTTCGTTTGTGACATGATTACGCCCAAAGAATAACGCAATAATTGTAACACAGTTTTAGGGTGTCGATTCCACATAGAGACAAACTAAAAGGATAATAGAAAGAACAAAGAAACTAAAGAAAAATATTAAATGATTATTGAGGAACAAATATTATTTTTAAATGAAAATTAAAGTGAATCAAAGTAGCTAACGAAAAAAGTACTCAAATTTGACAAACAGTAAAACGTCGGAAATCCCTTGCATAAATCCAATATTTTAATTGTTCTTAATTCATTGAATAATTCAATTCCCAAAATTCTTAATCGGGAGATATAGATTTATTAATCAAGATTAAACCACATGTAACTCTTTGAAAAATCATTCACCACTTTTAAATACGTAAATTATTCACTATTGAGAAAATTCGACAACAATATACTCAAGAAACAATATTGCAGCAAAGAATTAAATAAATGTAGATAAATAATTGATCCAAACATAATCAAATAACTAGTCCATTCAATAGAAAAAGCATGACTGAATCCATAAATAGAATAAATTCTATGACTATTCAGGGAAGAAAATATCAATAATAAATTGCGAATGATAAAACAAAAGAGTTTTACTAATTAAAATTCAACTGAATAAATTAAAAATAAATAAAATATCATCTACTATGCAAGTTCATCCCTCGCCTTATTTTGAAAAATTAGTTACCCATAACTATGATGGACAAGAAAAATCTCCCAAAGAAATAGAACAAAACAGCAAGCATAGACATTTTTTTTTATCCGATCCGCGTCTGCTCCCAGCCGCCATACGTTCTGCTTTTTGCCTTCAGTCGCCACACACTCAGGAGAAAAGAAAAAAGACTCCCTCGCCAAGCAAAAGAATTAGGTTTAACAGTCAAACCGTTTTTTGACAAAATACCTTTTCTTCCTTTTTTTCCTAGCCCTTTTCACTTCAACTCCTTCTTAATTCCAACTTTTTTACTTCAGCCCTCTAAATCCCAACTCTTGTGTAATTTGAGAAAGATAAAATTTAATAACAATTATGGGTGTTGGGCCTTCGTGAAAGATGTATCAGTTTCAACCTTTTTGCTCCATGGGCTGCCATCAAAATAAAACCAACAAATATAAAAGCCCAATAATAAAGTTTCAAAAAAATATTAAATGTAAAACTCAATTGTAAATTCTTTCTCACCAACCAATAATGCAATATTTAAGATTTAAAATATTATAAAATCATGCTCAAATATATCTAAATGTGAATAAATATTAAATTCAATAATATAAATTATATCTAATTATTTTTATTCACATTTTAGCATTTTAATCCAATAATAGGATATTTAGAGTGCATTTCGTGCACTCATCATGACACATGCAAATTCATTTCCCCTAGCTGGCTTTAGCAAGTTTTTCAAAAATTTCCCCCATTTGGCTTCAGTAGCTTCTTCTGATTTTTTTCCAACTTGATTAACTAATTTTGATCCCTTCTATTTTTTTGACTGTCTACGTTAGTATCAAATTCAGCACTATCTTCGAATACAGGCTAACCAAAACTAGAAATATGCTCTAAAGGCAAACCCAATTTCATATTTTTATCATCCAGTTCAAGGTCATCAATTTCTGCCCCAAGACAAGCAATACTCATTTCTTGGCCTTTGAAAATGCTCATCACCAAATGAAGGTAGTTATAAATATCCACTCCATCTTGTTGTTTCAACCTAACCTTGCAAAGAAACCCCCAAGACTTATATTAATGCAAAACATATACAAATGTGGACAGCAATGACAAATAAGAATCCTTACATTGAGGTGCCATCAGACTTTGTGCGCGTTGGCTATCTCGACTTGATAAACACGTTAAACAAAACAAATAAGCACCCAAAAACGAACTGAAAAAAAATTATAAAATAGCACCATTGTCTTCCCCAAAACCGTTTGAACTAATATTTGAGAATCATATTCAATCAAATACAACCTTGACCACAAATTAAGAACATGAAAAACAATTGCCACACACAACATAATTAGACCCACAAATCCAACATAATACATAAACCAAATATGAACGGAAGCAGATCTGGTCTTCGGTGTGTGTTCTTCGTTCTGTCCAAAGAGATCGAGAGAAAGAGATAACAATAGAGATAGAGAGAGCAATGAGAAGCTTACCTCAAGAAGAACATGTGTTTTCGTTCTGTCCAGTGATGCCGTCTTCTTTGTCGACTCTATGAAGCTCTCACCCGTAGATGCAAAAAATTTGGAAGACCTCTCCAAATCCATGATTTTCTTCGCCTCTGTCCTCACCCTTGAACGAGCTTAGCTAACAGAAGAAAGAGAGAAGAGAGATTCGTCGCAAGTGGGTGAAGAAAGAGAGAGGGGTAAATACACCTTGGGGGAGGGTAACCCATTGCTTGGGTTTGTAACCCGGGGGGTGGGTTATCTGAGACTGGCATATGGAGGTTAATATTCAATTGTAGCACCGGGTCAAGCGGTGACCTAAGATTTGTAGCCAATCTCAAAAATAGCTTTTCAAACATAGGTTGTATGGGTCTCACTCCTATTTTATCCTATCCAACTAGTAGATAATCACTTTTATCCCACTACCAAACACACTCCTATAGTCTAACTTGGGCACTGGGTTTGATACATGCCCATTATGGACTCGGGTCGTAAACGTGCACGATCCATGAGCCGTCTGGTTAGCAAAGGCATACAAGGAGGTGATGGGCAGCGCATCACTCGAGTAATGTCATGAGCCTTTTTTGGCTCGCTAAATAATGCTGGCCTGTGAAATATTTTTTAAATAACAATTAGTGCTAGATTACTATTTGATCTTCAATGTTGCAAAAATTTAAAAATAACCTAAAACAACAAATTCTATGATGCCTAAGTCATACCTAAAACTTGTATTCCAAATGCATTCGTACCACGCATTCTTTGTTGCGGGGCCTAAAAAATCAACTTTTTTTATCTAATTTGTGGTGCAAATGTATTTGAGATAATTTTTTTGGGTTCTAATTTGAGTAATATAACCTTTTATATTTAAAATTAAAATTCAAAAGGTGGTCGAATGCCCATTAGAGGTGGGGGTGTCAATCATGTCATGGTCATATGACTCATATGTGTCGTGTCATTGTTATTCGTGTCGTGTCAATACTCAAGACAAAAAAATTAAATTAGTGTGTTTTGAGTATTAAATATTAGTCTAAACTATTTATTATGTGTATTTAATAATAGTATTAATTTTATAATCGTTCTTGTATAATTCGTGTCAAGTTTGTATCAATAGATCAGAATTGACACCCGTAACTAAGAGCACCCAACTAGGTAGAATGATAATCACTCATAGGATTTGGCTCTCAGATACCGGCTCATGAATAAACATGAACCATTGACTTGCAAGTCTAATTCGACGCACCGACTTGTTATCGACCTTTATTCTCACTCATGAAAAAAATTATGGATTCAATAATTTTGTGAGACTTAAAATGAGTTGATTCCCTTCGATTCACGGTAAAAAGTCAACCAACTCAAGGAGAAAAAATTAGGTATAACTGTTACACTATATTATTAGTTTTACGTGGTATAAGAGTCCACTAATAAATAAACAAGACATCAAATATATCCCACTAAAAATCATAATCACTAAATCATATAATACATAAGCATATCCATGATAAATAGTCAATCATATTGTATCTTTTTACATCATGCTGGTTACACCCAATATTTACTCCAGCCCAGGAGACACATGTGAAAGCTAACTTGGTTTTCCTATTCGATTAAAAGTTTCATAGTATCAAACATATTTGACTTTCTATGAAACATTTTTTTGCTCTATATTTTTAAATACTTATTTTTTAATATTGGACAATAGTCCCAATCAAGTTTATTTGAATAATTTATACATCGTAGGCAAACTTAAGATGCATGTGATTTCACCTACAAACCATACGCATGCGCATCATATTAATTAAAGATGTTTTAATCAGATTCCATTTTGTGAATTAAAAATAGGAAAATTTACATACAGACTTTTTGAGATTTGTCACTTAATTATTTAGACCCATGACATTTGAAATATTACACACAAACTCCATGAAATTTGTATGCGCGTAACTCTTAAAATTTTGTCATTAATGTGTTATGTTAGTAAATTATACTCAGACCATGTAAAGTTTTGAGGTATTTAATATTTAGACTCCTCAAATTAAAAATATTATACTTAAACAACAAGTAAAATTCATGTTGTATTTTAAATTTTACAATTAGTTAGAATAAAAATAAAAAAACCAACCAAAGGGTTGTAAGATAGTAAACACCCCATATAAAAAATTGGAATTATCTTATTCACTTATTTATTTAATATTGAAAATATTATCATAGTGTAACTGTTGCCTTTGATATTGACCCTTGCGAGGAGGTTCAGAGGAGGTTCAGATCCGCACCGTTCGAACCGAACGGATTTGAAAGGAGCCCAAATAAGATCGTACCCCATCGCTATTGTATGCCGATTCAGGTTAAGGCCTTTTTAGAGTGGCCCAGGCCCAATACCAGTTTCACCGCCTATATAAACAGGACCAATTCCCTGCTCTCACTCCCCCACACTCTCTCTCTCTCTCTCCCCGCTCCAATCAAACGGCTAGAAGCCCCCTAAAAACTCAAAACAAAACCCTGCAGAACTTTTTTCACTACGAAGGCTCTCGAATCTTTCGGCGATCTCTCGCTGCCTTCTCTCTCAGTTCGGGTATGTTTCGCCGATAGAGTTCTCGATATGAACATGTGTCTATAGCGACACTCATGTTGAAGTATTTCCATTCTATGTTTAATTTGCAATACCCTTTTTTCTTTATCTTCTTTACATTTATCTGTTGCACCAGGGTTTAGTGTCCGAATCCCTACTTCTTTGCTGTGTGTTGCGTCATCATTGTTTTAGTTCAGTTGTTGGATCCTTCGTGTCTTTACGATGGGGTTTGTTGGGCCTTTATTCTATGTGCGACTGTTATAGCATGGGAAGTCTGATTGATTTTCGTATACTAACCTTGACTGTCATTGTTATGGGAAGGATTTAGAGAAAGACTGGGAAGCATATTATCCATGATTTGTTCCAAAATATTGCGAGGATTTCGACCTTCTTGAAGCTTGCAGTGCTGATCAAGTTCTCATATAACCTAGACAAAAATCTCACCGTGGCAGCCCATGCTTCGGCCCATGATTATATTTTCTAGAGTACATAGAAACTGCAAAAACCAGTACAGACAGATTTAAAAGTTAATGAAAATTAATATCCCGTTCCATTTTTAGATTTTTGGTATAAGGTGTAAGCCAACTGAGTTTGTCGTCATGTAATTACCTACAGGTATTCCCTCTGGCTTGGAACTCCTTAAAGGATGGAAATTTTATCTTGGCATGTTGTGTTATTTAGAATGTAATAAGCATCAAGAAAATGGGATTAGTAATTGCTTCTTTTGTTGACCCTACAATAAAACTCTGCCTCATGAATGCTGGTGCATACTTTCCTCACTGTTCAACAGTAGAGGTGATCATCTAGAATGCTATGATAAATCATGAGAAATAAATGCAATGAAATACACTGATAGTCCTATAAAAAACCACTAATGAATCCACCTGCCCCATTTTATGCCTGATGAACTGAATAAACATTAAAATAAGCTTGAATAACTGTTTTCACTAGCTTTTCCATTAAATGACTCTGGAATCTTGTTTTAGCGAGTGTTGACATGCGTTGACTGATATTCATACTCTTCTGTTCATGAACGCAGCATTGACCCTTTGAACACTCGAATCTGCAATGGTAGCGGACAAAACTTATTTAATTTGAACTGTTCATTTGTCTAATTTTACAACTTCATGATCAGTTATTTAAAAAATGGAAAAAAATTGCGGTTTCAGGATTGCAATCTCATCTATTACCATGGTTTCTTTGTGGTTTAACATCTGAGTAACAAACTCTCTATAATCTTACAGCTTTTTGAATGATCCTCACACAGTTTCTTCCTGTAGGATGAGCGATAGTGAAGCAATGATTGCCCAGACATCTGTTGTCATGGATTATACACCTGCTGGCTATTCTTCTACTAATTATGGTGGTATCAGCACAACTGCTGCTACTGATGCTGGTGCTTCTACTGCTGGATCGGTTGGAGATCTTGCTGCTTCTGCTGCTCCAAATTCAACTGCAACTGCAACTGCAGACTTGGTTACAATAGATGCAGCTGATGCTGGGGCTTATGTTTCTGATGTAGGTGATGGAAATGAATGCCATACAGATCCAAATTCTTCCAAACATGATACTCCTACTATGACTACATATGATGCCAACGAGAATCTTATGGGGATTGCAAATGCATCTGCGGATACATCTCAATGCACTGCTTATGACTCTTCTGTAAATGGTAATAATGTTAACGAAGCAAAAAATATAGTGTCAGCTGGTATAAATGAGAACGCGATTAATTCGAATAGTGTGCATGGATCTGCTTCGATGTACCAACTGGTGGAGGGTGCTGGTATATCCCTCTCTTCTCTATCACATTTTTGTGCACGGATATGTTATTCAGTTATTGTGATTTCTATTTTTTCCTCTTCCAAATTGGTAACTGCAATTAAATTAATCAATTTGGGAATAAGCAAGTCATATAAATGTATCATACAAAGCTTATGGCCATAAACGTGTTCTATAAACTCTATTAAAGAAATACAAACTAAATTACTCGAGTGTTTAAGGAAACCTGCCATCATATTATACTTGACAGTTCATGAGTGTCAATGTATGTAAGCAAACACTGTAATCAATACATACTCAGCTCTGCTGTCGAATCCGTGAGGACTGAATATTTTGAATGAAGTAGTCTATCCCAAGAAGGTGCCCAGAAGTGGTTTCGAATTTTTTATATTTTTTAATTATGGCATCAGAAAACTCGGTAAATAATATGTTCCTTGCTTCAGTGGTGATGTCACTAGCATATTTTTTAGTATCGTTACACTGGAACAGTAATTTAGATTTTGGAACACTTCATTTTTTGTCTTTTCAGAATTCCAGCCATCAGGTGCTAGTAGGAATCGACTGTGAATACCATTCCTTTTTCCTGCGATTTGATTGCAGTAATTTTTTTTTTGAATTTCCCAGAAAGCATGTGCCCCATGCTCTTCTTGTATCTTTGATTTTTCTTTTTCTAAATATATTTTTGTTCGTTCGATGATCAAAATCCTATTTGGACATGGTTCAAGGTATCGGCCGAGTCCGATACGACTCGGCCACTACCGTTACGATAACGATACCCGAAACGTAAAAATCACGAGATGAGCTAATATCGGCGATATCTCGGCGCTATCTCAGTATCTCGGCGATATCTCGGTGGTATCGGCCCAACTCGGAGCTAAATCGGTTGGACTCGGCCGAAACGAACCGAGTCAGACATATTTATGGATACATATTTGTTGTTCTTTTTTTATTTTTATTTTTTTTAAATTAGGTACTAGTAAGTTAAAAAAAATTCTAATAACATATGTTTAAAGTTTAGTGTGTCCTTAAATAAAAAAATTCAACCTAAATGATGATAACTATTTTCGGTAGCGTCCTTATAATTCATTTTTATTATTTTTAATATGTTAAATAATGTATTTTTGGAATATAATGCAAGAATGATGATATTTACATTTTTTAAAAAATTTTCATGATTTTTTTTTTAAAAATTGGGTCTTCTATCTAACGTTTTGAGCGTATCGACCGATACTACGCCGCGACGCCGCGACCGATGTGTCTCAGTGCTCTCCGAGTTGATGACCGATACCGCCACTTTGAACCATGTATTTGGATCTTCTTATTTTTGCAACAGGACCATTTGTCTCATTGAATTTATTAAAGCAGAAGTTACATTGTGCCTTCAAGGCCAGTATCTAATGTTAGTCATGCCATTTGTATATTCATCTCCCCCTCCCCTCTGTGCTCTCTCTCTGATTTCTGTGAAGTGAAGAATCATTTTTATGTATATGTTTCCATTTTTCTCCTTTCTTGTTTGAAAGGTGCAGGAACCAGACTCTTTTGAAGTGCCTTGTTATGTTTGCAATTCTAACAAAATTTCTGCTTTGAAAATTGAGACTGTTGCAAGGTTGGCATTGGAAGTTTGTCACAACCCTTCCTTTGTTTTTGTTTTATTTTTTTTGTGGGAAGACAATCTATTTCATACAGTTTTTTTTTGACATTGATTTAGTAGAATTTTTTCTGCACATAATACTATTTTCAGAGCTACGATGTACAACCTATGAGTATCTATATATCTATCTTCATCAGAGAGTATATCTTTTGGTCGAAATAGTAATTGTTCACAATTCACGCAACTTTATGAATTGCTTTTGAACCACTTAGCTTACAAAGGATTGAGGGGTTTTGTTAGGTTTAGGTTCATATATTTGGTAGTATAGTTCCATGAAGTAGCAATTGGTTGGTGGTTCTCTCTCTCTCTCTCTCTCTCTCGTGTGAGTGCCTGTGAGCTGTTGGTTTCTTATCTTTCTCTCAATCACTTTACTAAATTAAATAGTTTAGGCAAACCAGTGGACATTCACTTTTGAATATGTTTTGTCTGCTAAAAAATTCAGCCACATATTTGTTTTACGTAAATTTATTTTGCTCTTTGTTTGTGACATTTTCTTCCAACACTTTTTTGACAGCATTGTCTGCTGAAGAGGAGCGCTTGTGGAGCATTGTGAGAATAAATTCTCTAGATTTTAATGCATGGACTGCCTTAATAGAAGAGACAGAGAGGACTGTAGAGGTATTGTCATAGAGATTTTCTAATGTTGAATGGAAAATTGACTTTGTTTAGTCTTATGTTCTGTCGACCACATGGTTAAATATAAAATTTTCAGGATGCATATTATTTCTTTTTAGATCCGTACTTAGAGAGAAGTTTGAGTCACAGTGTTATGTAATGCAATAATCTGCATTCTGCACTATATTGATGATTTATCTATGTTGATGTCAGAAATCGGCATGGATATGTTACGAAGGCTAGTTGGATAAATCTTTCTCAATTTTAATGTTGAATTTTCTCGATGCTGAGTACGGCTCCAAGTCCAAAACTGTAATAAGGAATGAAGCAAAAGAATTCCCTTATGTAGATATGATATAAAAATTTAAGCGTTTTATGAGTAGTCAGTTCGCTCCCTTATTGGTTGCTGTTGCTTCTTGTTTCCACGTTTTATCAAAGTCTGTATATTCTGTTTCTATCATTCTGGATGAATGAGTATTAGCAGCTTCTAGTTTCTGTAGCTATGCTGTTTTGGGGGTGTGGTCTCGGTTGTGCATCTCATCAAAGACTAATATCAGAAATATTTCCAGTGCAGGGTTTTGAAGTCACTTGTTATTTATATGTCCTGAAGTTTCTGTTTAATTTCCTTTTTTATATTCCTTGGCCATTCAAGGGGCTGTCTTTCTTGCTTGAGTCAACTCCCTCTTTTGACAGAGTGATGTCTTCTTATTTATTTATTTTTTGTTTTTGTTGGTGATCTGTAGGCCCCACTAGAAATGGCATCATAACCTTTTTTTTTTCCCTCCTCTTTGGGTCATTCACAGGACAACATTTCGAAGATACGGAAAGTTTATGATGCTTTTTTGGCGGAATTTCCTTTGTGTTATGGTTATTGGAAGAAGTATGCAGATCATGAGGCACATCTGGGGTCCATTGAGAATGTTGTAGAGGTCTATGAGCGAGCGATTCAAGGGGTGACCTATTCTGTGGATATGTGGCTCCACTACTGTATATTTTCCATTAGCACATACCAAGATCCTGACACTATCAGAAGGTAATTTCTGCTTATTGATTCGATTATAATAGTGGTTCTTGGGAATATCGCCATTGCATGATTTTCTCATTGTCACAGGGCTCTTGTGATCTTTATTGCTTTCCAACCTGATTTCAGTATGTGTGCAACCACTATTAGCCAAATGGATGGTCTAAAAGCTTTTTGGGGATGCACTTCAGAAAAACAGTTTTATTGATGTGCAAGCACTGGTTTTATAGCTACTGTATTGGGAGCTGTTTGAGTTTCTTTCGGGTTTGATTCTGTTTTATGGCCTCACCATCCTCCTTCCCTTTCACTTTTCTGCATAGGGCTGTGTCATAGTGCATGTAGTTCTCCATGAATTTTTACTGTTTTGAACTATGACAAATTGAGTGGCCTCAATATACCAATTGCTGCTGAGAATATCTTGGCCAGAAAGGCTAAGGTGGCCTCTATTACTCCTCCCTTTTGTGGACATCGGTTTTCTCCAACCTCTAATCCTACTAACTCCAACGACAGGCAAAGGCCAGTCCACAAGAGAACCCCAGAACGGGAGCAAACCCCCTTCTACTTTTCTTGCTTTCCTTTCTCGCCTGCCATTAAATGAAAGTGGATTAGAGTTCCCAAAGGCTGGTGAAAGTGAAATAGGAGACCTCAAGCTTCCATACGAGATTAGAGAATAGAAAGAAAGGGCAGGCGTCCAAGCAAGAAAGGGTTTCTAACTGGAAAAGAAAGGCAAGAGCCCTACTTTAGAGGTATAGGTTGCAAAGAGACGTTGCTACTGAGTGCTACCTTGGGATGGGGACAGCAGACGATAATAGAAGACGATTGTAATATCGTCTGCATCGTATTATCGTCTGCACAACCCTGGTAAACCCGAAATGGCGGGTACTTGAGCTCAACGGTTTGCTGTCTTAACTCAACCGTAGGAAATCTCCTTACTCAAAGAAGTACTAGAGTTATACAGGGAATGTTATCGGTACTTGAATACTGAAATTGTATTTCCCTATTGAAAGACTGAAATTGTTAAACTCTTACTTCAATCGTACTGCAACTGCAACCGCAACAGGATAGATTCTAGATGAGCGTTATAAAGTTAAGCAGTGTCTCGAGGAAGGTAAACAGTGTGTGTTTATGCCTCAGTTTGAAGTTTCATGTGCTCTTCGAGTGAATTATTAGTTCCCCTTCGACATGAGTGCTGCTGTAGAGCATTTATGGATATGCTTGCAATGGTTAAGCCTATTTTTCTACTAATGTTATATTTTATTTGTGCGTGTTTCAGGCTATTTGAAAGAGGGTTGGCTTATGTTGGAACAGACTTCTTATCTTTCCCACTTTGGGACAAATATATTGAATATGAGTGCATGCAGCAGGAGTGGTCCCGTGTTGCCATGATCTATACACGGATATTGGAGAACTCCAGCCAACAACTGGATCGATATTTCGAAAGGTGATTCTCCTATCTTGAATGCCCATTTATTCATTCGTTCACCTTTTGGTCTGGGGCTTTCAGCTTTGCTTCTTCTTTGTTCTATATTTACTCCAAAACCCTCATGCACATCTATGGTACTGTGTTGAAGAGGCTCTCCGTGTTAGAGGAGACTGGACTTGTTAGGTGGTTAAATCCTGTCTGGCTTTGAAATTTATTCCCCTCAATTTCTGTCTGGTTTTGAACATGGGTTTATAAATTTCGTTTGGTATGGTGCAAGTTCTTAACACGTGGCATGTTTACAGTTTTGAGGATGCCACATTAATGAATAGCATTATCCACATTCTTTTTTGGGTCTTTACTGAGTAGGGTTCTGGGGTGCCTATGTGATTATTAAGTTAGGGTACTATTGTACTAGTAATGGAGTGGCTGGAATCAAATTGTTTGTCTAGAGACTAGAGAGCATATAGTTCTAACCAAAGCCGACTTAAATTCACTATGTTGTATAGGCAGCAGGTCTTGGAGTAGTAGAAGACAGGAGCAATCCACAATTATTGACGAAGAGGAACGCTTGGAAAAAGGGATCAAACATATTGAGGAGAAACTTTAACAAAGGCCAATAGCCAATAGCCGATAGCCGATGTCACTACCCTTAACTTCTTAATGTATACTTTAAAGCTGATGGGAGGATGACTTTCTTCAAGCAAGTGTCCCTGGGGTATTATATTAGTAAAAAAAGAAAAAGAAAAAGAAAAAAAGGGGGGGTGGGGTTGGTTGGATCCTTATTTATCCAGATAAAAAGGAAATGATAAAAATGGTTGCATCCTCGTGCATCAGTATGTGTGCTGACAGCTGCCAACCATGCTAGTCTGTGCACCTTTGCCTGAGGAAGTCCTTCATATTAAACTTATTGAATATAACTGGTTTATTTTGTCTTCTTTTGGACTGGAATTAGTTTCTTTTATCTATAACACACCGCAGTGGGGATTTTTGTGGTCATTAAAAAACTTTTTGTTGGAGGGACGTCGGGCACTCTAGTTTATGTGGAGATTTGCAGTTCACACTCAATTTATGGCTTTCTCTTGTAAATAAGTTGGTCCAGTTGTCTTTGGAGTTGATGCAACTTCGGTTACAAGTTAGTATCTTCTGGCATGGTATAGTTTTGGGGCAAAAATGCATCTGACAGGTTGTGAAAACAGTGCCAAAAGCAAAAGCTACCTACCTATAGATACACAAAGACACACACAGTGTGTGTAGATATATACATATATATGTTCTGTATTTTAATGCTAACTAAAATATTTTATCTTGGATTGAAAGATTTGTGACTGAAGTTATTTTGCAAGATGTCAAAGGTCCAGTTCTCTCTGTAGTTGATATGAGTTATGTTACCAGCTATTATCTTCTATCATTGAAAGGTTCTTGGGCAAAAATTCATGGCGCACTGTAAAAGCTGTGCCAAAAGCTACCTGTGTATGTCTATATTGTATATATATCTATTGTATAAAGTGTTTTGCTTAATCTGTAAAATATTAGCTCTCAGAATTGAAAGATTTGCTTCTACATGGCTGAAAAATATTATTTTGTGTCCTTCGAGGTTTGCCAGGTTAGGCCTGCTTAGACATGGTAGTAGTTATCTGTTTTGGATGCACCACCACATGTTTCCAGCAGCTGGACACATTATAAGCAGCAGAGGCTGGTATTTCTTATCTTGTCTGCTGGGACGAGTTCTTGGGTGTTTCGTTTGAACTGATTGCTTGTTGTGTCGTTTATTTTAAGTTATTGATGACTCGTGAATACTTACTGGGGGAAAAAGATGACTCATGGATCATTTGTTGTTGTGGGTGCTCTAGTTGTGGTTATGTGAGTCTCTGTATGAGCCACACCTGGGGGACCTGTTTAGAGCAGTTGATAGAAGAAAGGAATGAAAGGACGGATGGTGGTAGTGTGTATTCTCATGCCACATGGTGGGTGTAGAGAGAAGAACCCTTGCTTAAAGAGTGTGGGGGTATTTATAGATGAGACCACGCATGTAGTCTTGGCCTCATGTCTATGGACCCAATAGCTAGAATTTGGCGCCCATGCGGTCTAAAGCTGTCATGGAACACCAATGGTGGCTGTGATATAATTGATATTGTGCAGTTGTAGTTTTGGCATATGTCTGCATCATCTCCTAGCTGTTACTTTTCCCTTTTCCCATTGACCCACCCCAAAGTACTATCTCCATGAAGCCCCTTTGTCAAGGTATGGCATGGTGAATAGCTGTCCTTGTAGGGCTGCTGATGCAGAACAGGAAGAAGAAATAATCAGAACATCGAAAGAGGAGAAGAAAGAAAGAACAAAGCCTAGAGCAAGTCCGCATGAGAATACGGCTAATGCGACATTAGGCTTGAAAGCAAGTTTGACTCTAATTTTTCTTCGATCAAGTTGCACTTTTGAAATCAATGCTGATGAATCTTTATCAGTACCTCTGTTATTTCTGAATTGGCTGAAGTAAGAATATTTCTAGCAGAATAAACTAGTAGAAGTGATAGAGAACGAAAAGGGATTGGAGGAGTTTAAATTTAAGAATTGAATTTTAATATATTTTTTAGTATTATTTTATTAGTTAGGCAATAAGATGGGGATTGTGTAGGAATTGGATAGATATTAGAGATTAATTATAATAGTTATTTTTGATATTTTTAATATTTATCTTTTAAGCAATTTCTTTTACCTTTTAAGGGTTTAGTTGTCATTATGACTATTTATTTCTTTTAGAGTTCTTTTAGGATTTGTGTTCTCCCTATATATATAGAGAATACGGTATTTATTTTGGTTAGACTAGACTTTGATTATTGATTATTGATATTGAATCCTTCTTCCTCAAATTCTCTCTCTATTCTCATCCCCTTCTTCTTCTTCTTTTCTCATTCCCTTATTTTTCCCTTCTCATCCCTAAATCTTTTCCTTCCTAGTCTATATAAAAGCTAATACGATTTACATCAATTTGGTATTAGAGCCCAACTTCGATCCGTACAAATTACAAAAATATCAGCGACATTGTTCATCGAAAAAAAAAATTGTTTGCAGAAATCACTGTTCACGCGCTGTTTTGTGCACTGTTATCACGGTACTGTTCACGGGAGTACTATTCACATGGTACTGTTCATCGTGCTGAAAAAAAAAACAGAAAAGAAATAAAAAAAAGAAAAAAAAATTCAAAAAATCACAGAAACACCATCCAGAAGCTCTAGAATTGCAAAAACATCCCCAGTAGATTCAGACAATTACAAGAAGGTCACCTAGAAATTATAGAAACGCCATCCAGAAGCTCCAGAATTGCAGAAATATCCCCAACAAATTCATAAAGTTATAGAAACATCACCAAGAAGTTCCAAAAGCTGCAGTCACATCCCAAGAGGCATTCATAATTTATAGAATCGTCCCAAAAAAAGTTTCAGAATTTTCTCTTGATTATGGTATGCATACTCTCATAGAATTTGAGACTAATATTTTTATTCATTGAGAAATTAGAGAATTTGTAAAGGATCTAAAACATATTTTCTTCTATTTAAGTTTTATCACTTCTTATAATTATTAATTGCATTCTTGAACTCATTCTTATGTTATTCTCATCTTTCAAAGTCAATCATGAGTTTATATGATCATTATGATTCATATTCATATACTTATCCAACATCAAGAATGTCTCAAGTTCACAATTTTTCACAATGTCATCATTATACCTATTCCACTCTTAGAGTTTTTCGGAGTCATCATAATGTCCATAGTAAGTCTGAGTTTTAATATGAAGATTATCTAGAATACTACTTTGGGACACTTAAGTCACATGACAGTTACCAACGTCATGCTTCCAAAAGTCATCATCAAGGTCAATCTAGATCAATCTTCAATGTCATTAGTGACCATTCAAAAGTCCAAACTGTCCTAGAAAAAAAGGTTGAGATCTTTGAAATTGGAGTTGCCAATACTAAACATTCACTCGGCCAATTACGTGAAGAATGTAGAGGGGTAAAAAATCAATTATCTGAAATAACAAGTCAACTTTTTCACTTGAATAAACTTCTTGCAAGTCAGCAAATAGAAGAAAATAAGGACAAGTCTCCAGTTTCACCTAACGTTAGACACTCGCATAATGATAGTCATATTTCTGTTTCATTGGGCCCTTATGCTTTACATCCTTTAAAACATACTTTCAATCGTTTGTACATTGACACTATTGATGAGATTATTTTTGATCCTATCATGTTTCCCACCTCATTGGAGCCAAAAGTTGAATCATCATTGAGCATTGAACTTGAAGAAAAATCCATTCAGTTGGTTCCTATGCAAGATGTTGAGCATATTGAACTATCTATTTTACAATTTGTTGGCAATTATTCTGTGTCTACTATTCCGAATCATGATGGAATTGTTGTGGATTCTTCTTTAGATGAGATTGTTGATTTTGTTTCGGATTCTTCTCCACCTGAGATTGTTGACATTGTTTTGAATTCTGCCTCACTTGAGAGTGTTAACTTGTTTCTTTGCTTCCTGTCCATGGCATGGTTCAAAGTCGCGGTATCGATCATCGACTCGGAGGGCACTGAGACACATCGGTCGCGGCGTCGTATCGGTCGATACGCTCAAAACGTTAGATAGAAGACCCAATTTTTTTAAAAAAAATCATGAAAATTTTTAAAAATATGTAAATATTATCATTCTTGCATTATATTCCAAAAATACATTGTTTAACATATTAAACATAATAAAAATGAATTATAAGGACTCTACCGAAAATAGTTATTATCATTTAGGTTGAATGTTTTTATTTAAGGACACACTAAACTTTAAACATATGTTATTAGAATTTTTTTTAACTTACTAGTACCTAATTTAAAAAAAAATAAAAATAAAAAAAGAACAACAAATATGTATCTATAAAAATGTCTGACTCGGTTCGTTTCGGCCGAGTCCAACCGATTTAGCTCCGAGTTGGGCCGATACCATCGAGATATCGCCGAGATACCGACATACCGTCGTATCGGACTCGGCCGATACCTTGAACCATGCTCCTGTCAAATGTTTAATTGAGTCTGTACTTTCTTATTTTCAACACCAGGGTGTTATAGTTACTCCTTTGTCATTGATATCTTGTCCCACTGAATGTTTTTTGTTCGAATCTAATAGAAATTGTTTTGCTATTCTTGAGTTTGGATCTAATGCTTATTTACTTAATTTTTCATTGAACGTTAGTATTAGTCCAGATTTTTATTTGAAGAACATGCTGCTTAATCGAGGTATTCCAAAGCCTCCTATTTTGTTTGCAGGTATTCATACAGATGGAGATTTGTGCATTTATCCTAGTCGATGGAAAGAAGTCAATGATTCTTCAGTCTAGATAAGGCATTCTGTCATCTTCAGGCTGCTCTCTTAGAGTACTTCTACTTTGAAGACTCTCCGGAGGAGAGTTTTTTTTAACCGGAGGAGAATGATGGGGATCGTGTAGGAATTGGATAGATATTAGAGATTAATTATAATAGTTATTTTGATACTTTTAATATTTATCTTTTAAGTAATTTCTTTTACCTTTTAAGGGCTTAGTTGTCATTATGACTATTTATTTCTTTTAGAGTTCTTTTAGGATTTGTGTTCTCCCTATATATATAGAGAATATGGTATTTGTTTTGGTTAGACTAGACTTGGATTATTGATTATTGATATTGAATCCTTCTTCCTCAAATTCTCTCTTTATTCTCATCCCCTTCTTCTTCTTTTCTCATCCCCTTATTCTTCCCTTCTCATCCCTAATTCTTTCCCTTCCTAGTCTACATAAAAGCTAATACGATTTACATCAATTTGGTATCAGAGCTATTACAATTTACATCAGAATATTTATTTGAATAGGAGTATTAATTAGAGTTTGATTAGAGAATTATTATAGAGTTTTAGTATGTTAGGGATCTGAGAGTTTGATCATGAAACTCTTTTAGTATTTTAGGAGGAAAGTAGTTTTTATTTTAGTAGGGAACTTGACCTATAAATAATTGTGTAATCCCAACTATTTTGATTAGAGAGTGAGTAATATAATAAAAAGTAGTTGTCTGTGGAGAATTTATGTGTTTCTTCACTGATTTCTTGCAAGGATGAGGTAAACTCTTTCTTTTTTTTTCTTTTTTCTTCTTTTTCTATTTTCTGATTTTTAGTCCTTCCCGATCTACATCAAGAAGTTTATGTATTTGGCTTATATCCCTGCTGCCTATATGTATTTTTTTGCTATGCTGAATGAATTTGGGTTTGTAGAGGTGACAAGATTTTTGTCTAAATGCACAGTTCCTCCATTCTGGCCCTTTTTATTTTCCCGCCCTGCTTTTTGTTTTAAATGTTTTATTTCAGATACTGTGGACACCCTTTGGCCTGGTTTAACTTCTGTAGTGTATTTGTTCTTACTAACTTGGAATGTTATTTTATTTTAATTTTCAATTTGGTGCCAACTGTGTTACAGTTTTAAAGAACTTGTTGCTAATCGGCCTCAATCAGAGTTGAGGACTGTTGAGGAACCTGCTGCTGAGGCTGCGGCAAATTCAGAAGCTGGGGGGCCAGAAATTGAGGGAGAGGTTCATCCTAATGCTTCTGTGCAAGCTCCTAAACCTGTAAGTGACAGCTTAAAAGAAGCCGAGGAGTTGGAGAAGTATATTGCGGTTAGAGAAGAGTTGTATACTAAAGCTACAGAGTTCAATTCTAAGATCATTGGTTTTGAAACAGCTATCAGGAGGCCGTACTTTCATGTGCGGCCCCTCAATGTCGCTGAGCTTGAAAATTGGCATACCTATCTTGATTTCATTGAGGGAGAAGGTGATTTCAGTAAGGTATTTGCGTTTATTAATTCTACCCACATTTGAATTTTGCTTGGTTTGTAGTTTTAGTGGTCCTTGTTATATGTTGACTTACAGTTAAGTAATACCTGCCGCATCATATGCTTTATTGGCTAATCCGTTGGATGAAGCATCTTTTAAAACGGGATATTGAACTTGGACTAAAGCATGGGCCTTCGATTTGCTTTCTGTAAGGCTAAGTACTTCAAACCCTCATTTTGAGTCGACATTCTGGGTTCATGATGTGTTGTATGGCAAAATATTCGTTTGAAGTTCCGATGTTATGTATGCAGGTGTGTTGTCCTCCTAACCCTCTGTCTGTCTGGCAAGGAGGGTCCCTCCTTTTGTATTTGAGGGGGGCCTCCGTGTTCCACCAATGGAGTATTTCTTATGAGTTTCTCCTAGTGATTTTTGTTCAATTGTTTTTCAGTCCATGTGACATGTTACTAGAATTTAGTAATCCTTGATGTTATTTCCATGCACCAGGTTGTCAAGCTATATGAAAGATGCCTAATTGCTTGTGCCAATTATCCGGAATACTGGATACGATACACATTATGCATGGAAGCTAGTGGTAGTATGGACCTTGCAGACAATGCACTTGCTCGTGCTACTCAAGTATTTGTCAAGGTATGGGATTCTGCTTTTATAATATGGTTTTGACTTTTTAATAATTCTCAAAAGGTAATTGATCTTCTGTTATTCAATTAACTGTGCAAGTTTGCCATTGATCAATGTAATACAACTGTATATCCAGACTGTTGTATAGCACCATTTCTTGCTGGAATATTTCCAAAATCCAGAAAAATATTAGTTTTGTCAGAGCATAACTGACCTTGTTATGGCAAAGTAATATCAAGTCGTTGTTTAACTTTTTAATTGAGCGGTGATGGTGCTAACAAAAATGCAGAGAAATTCCAGAGTTTGTTACATTTTCAGCAGCTTTTCTATTTCGGTTAAAATTTTTTGCAGATGCTGCAAAACTAGAGAGTGTGGAATGGAAATCCCTGTGTATTTGTGGCAAGTTTTCCTTTTGATGGAGTTCTCTCTAATGTGCTTTGGAAGTAGCAATGGAAAATGTATCACTATAAAGGAGATTTTGCGGTGCCTATGTTTATCACTTTGTTGTATGTATGGATGTGTGCCGTCTTGTGCACAAGAGTCTACTGTTCAGCACATCAAGATTTGCGTTTTGAGGGAAATGATTTCATCTTGTTTTCTCTGAACAGATATCCACGTAGATGACTTTGTTCCTCTATGGTTACAATATGCATTTCTTTCTCTATTGATTGACCTTGTGCACTCTGTTGGAAGATTAGTATTTTTCTGTGGTTATTACTTGTTTGCTTACAAAAAAATGTGGTGGTATCAGAAAAAATATTGTGGTGCTTTTCTTCATTAATACCTGTGCATGTGCACGTGAGATGACTTGCTTATACCGGAAAAAGTTAATCTTTATGCATTGTGAGTTTGTTTAAAGTCAGAGCATGGATTCCTTTGGTGGATCAAGTTACCTTTTGGTGTGATATACTTCGGTCTGAATCGTTGTCATGTGCACAGAAATCACCAGAGATTCACCTATTTGCTGCTCGATTTAGAGAGCAGCATGGGGA
Source organism: Ilex asprella (assembly GCA_023539305.1). Classification (NCBI taxonomy): domain Eukaryota; kingdom Viridiplantae; phylum Streptophyta; class Magnoliopsida; order Aquifoliales; family Aquifoliaceae; genus Ilex; species Ilex asprella. The sequence continues at coordinate 1,884,733 of CM042195.1, read as the reverse complement.
CAGTCCGGGGGCTCGAGCTGCCTATCAACTCGTGCATACTGAAATTTCACCTGGTCTTTTAGAAGCAATTATTAAGCATGCAAACATGGAACATCGGCTGGTAAGACCATTCAAGCTCTATTGTTGATTGCCTTTGATGCTAGTATTGCTTGTTTTGATTGGTGGTTTTCTACTGATTTCACAGGGAAATATGGAAGATGCTTGTCGTTTATACGATCAGGCCATTGCAATTGAGAAAGGAAAAGAATATTCACCAACCTTGCCACTGTTGTTTGCTCAATATTCTAGGTTTTTATACTTGGTATGCGTTGCTCTTGATTTTTAATTTCCCGTTTGTGATATATCTACTGCTCCTTTTGGGCGTGGTATGCAGGTGTTTTTGATTTTGTCCACGTTTGGGTTCAGCTGCTCAACTTTTTTGACTATTCCACAACTTTCAAAAGATGAAGTTTACCTGCCAATTAAAGTGAAAAATAAAAATTTGCTTTTCCCCATTGAGACCTAAAGGGTCTGTAAATTTGTGGATACAATCTATAATCTGCCCTAGTAAAGGCAAGCCCCAATCATGTTTGCTTGGTGTTAGCTTCATGAACGAAATCATTATCAATCAAGATTTGGAAATGTATTTTGAAAGGCTTTCAGACTTACGGTAGCCTTTCTTTTGGTAATGTCAAAGTACAGCTGTAATTGTTTCCCTGCCATTTGCTATGTGGTAATGGAGAAAAAGTTATGATTTGGCTTGGCAAATCTGCCTTGATAATTTATGCTGCTGGCAGTTTGAGCAATGCCATTATGGTTAGCATTTATTTGAAACATTTCAATCAACTTTGTCGAAGCATGTAGATATATTTTTTCATTTGGATGTTAGGATCATCTCTTTTTCTAAATCTGTAAAATGTCAAGAATGTTTTCTTTTTTCTTCTCATTTCACTTTGTTGTTCTTGGATATTTATGTTAGCTTTTCCAGTGGCTACATTGTACTAATGAATCTGTGCATGACAGCATTAGTTTTCATCCCAAAATTCAAAAATATAGAAGTCACCTAAAAAAAGTAATTTCAACTGGTCATATGAGATGTTTTATTGGATAAATTTGATAAGAAATTGAGAGGCCGTTAGACAAGGAAGAAGTGGGGGAAATCCTAGAGACCAGTTGGAGCTTTGGATCCTCAAGGAGAGTAGAGGAGGAGAGGAAAAAAAAGGGGGGAGAAACCCCTTAGATAGAGGGAAATAGCAGACACATTTGGAGCCAAAGCCTCTCGCAAGGACTCAAAAGATTTCACATTTTCGGCCTCCTCAGGCGTGTCACCTTTGCGACTTGTTTATAGCCTCCGCCAAACCCTAAGAGTTCATTAGAATTACAAAATGATTTGCTAACTATTTTTAGTAATGCATTAGGCTTTATCTTTATTCTTTTGGGAACTGGTTACATCTCTAGTTATCTATTTGCTATTAGTCTTTGCTATGATGGGTTTCACTTTGAAACAAGTTTAGGACTGTCCTTGTCATTCGTATGATTATGTGCTATACTTGCTTAGTCAAGTTAATGCCATAATGACCGAGTTGTCTCGCCTGCTTGTGAGTGATACCATTATTTTTTATTTTGAGATGTATTAGTGTGCCGCTTTTTATTTAAGTGAAATCTCTTTGTTATTGATCCCAGATTTTTTTAGTGGCTTGTTAAAAACACTTTGTAGCTCTACCCGACAATTTTTTGCTTCATAGGTTATTGATGCAAAGAAGGGAGAAATAGAAATCCGAGAATAGAAAAAGAAAATAGGAAGGGGGGTTTATCTCATCCTCGCAAGGAATCGGTCAAGAAACACAAATCTCTGCAAAGAAATTAGTCAATTCATATTCATAACTGTAATTCAAATAATTGGGATTACACAATGCCTTGATGCTTGATGCTTTGCAACAAAATAGTTTAGAAAACAATGCCTTGATGCTTTGCATTCTTTATGGTCTTGTCTACATACACTAATTTATGTGAAGGAAGCATATAAACCGATGGAGACAAAATAGCAACTCCATCTACGGTGACACTTTTTGGAATTTGTTTAATTCATCAATAAGAATGTTGTCATCATTTAGTCGGATTGAAACTTGTAGCGGTGGAGCTTGGGGTAGAACTGGAGGGCTATGTTCAACCACTTGTTGATTGATAGTTGAAGAGACAAAATTAAAATCTTCACTTGTCTTAGTTCCACGGACTGCAACTAGCACAAGTTCTCTTGGTGAATTGATGGATGTGTGAATTGTATCTAGCCTATTATTCAATGCTTCTTGTGCATCAACACGTTCTTGGAATAAAGTTAGTACTTTGGTATTTAACTTGATATTGGAGACCATCTTGATGGAAGAGAATTTTGAGGAATTTCTAAATATTCTGGTGTCAATTTGTAATTTTAGAAACTTTTGTGATAGAATTATATTTCAAAAACTTTTGAAGCTAAACTATACTTTTTTTGAAATTTTTGGGGTTGAAGTGTAATTTCATAAACTTTAAGGGGCTGAATTGTAATTTTATAAGTGTTAGGGGGTGGATCTGAAGTTTTTCTTAGGTTAGGTACTATTGGGTTAGGTTAATAAGAGATTGGACTGATTTTTGGTTGGGTCAGGGTCATTGATAAGGAGATTGGGCCAAGATCTTAAAAGACTGAAGTCCAATTCTTTTAAGCACCAGAATCAAGTTTATTGACGAGACTGACTTTAAAAATCAAGGTGGGGTCCATGCCTTGAAAACCAGCAACAAGGTATTCCATAAAAAGCAGTCTCCTTGATTATGGTTGGTTTGCACAACAAACCTTAGCTCTTCAATTTTAGTCATAACCAAAGAATGAGTTAGATGATGGCTTTAGTGACAAGTCAATGAAGTAGGACGAAATTGTGATGGCTTGGCGAAGTGGCCACGAAACTCCGATAACTTTAATGAAACGAAGGGAAAGCCAATGAACAATGATAAAAATTACTCTTTGGTTGAGCGTGATGAGAAGCAGCGATGGGGATCAAAGTTAGGCTTTAATACCAATTGATGTAGAGAGGGGAGGAATAGAAATCATATCATAGAATAGAAAAAGAAGAGAACTAGGGGAGATAAATCTCATGCTCGCAAGGAATCAGTCAAGAAATACAAATCTCTTCCCAGAGAAACTAATCAATTCATATTTATAAATCTAATTCAAATAATTGAGATTATACCATTATTTATAGGACAAGTGGCCTGCCCAAATAAAAAGTACTCTCTAGCTAAAGCTCTATGTAAATCTATTAGTGAGATGATTATTAGCTAACGAAATAATCTATAATCTAATAATAAAGGGTTAAATGCAAACAAAAAATCATGTACTTAGGGTCATTTCCATGTGACCTCATAGTTTTAACTGTTGTATTAAGGTCCCCCTCAACTTAAAAATAAAGTGCCACATTGGATGGACGTTACATAATTTGTAAAAATACAAAAATACCCTCATTTGGCTATTTAATTTTCATTCCAATACCCTTCTTCTACCTCAAGCCTTTCTCTCTTTATACTTTTCCTTTTCTCTCTCTGCAAGTCCTCTCTCCTTTCCTCACCAAAACCCACCCACTGAAACTCCCCTACTTCACATTCATGATTGCTGAATCCTAATTTATTGGATTTTATTTGGTAAGATCAACAAAGAATCGGTCAAGGATTAGATTTTAAAAGAATCATCTGGGTATGTTTACTTCTTCATTTCTAATGATGTAATTTTCTTTTCAGGTTCTATGGTTTTGTCGATTGGATTATGGTTTGTTGGTCAGATCGTTCTATGGGTGTGTTATAGTTACTAGGACATGTTGGAATTTGTTGATTTGTGTTGTGCTTGGAAGATGAAAAATCATGTGGCGGATTGTAGCCGAAATCATTTTCTGGTTATGCATTTGTTCTTCAATTGTATGATTCTTGTTGGATGCTCGGTTTTGTTGATCTGAATGTCGAATTTTGCTTTTCACAATCTCGCTATATGTTGTTCTTAAATTCTGGTTCTCTATTGGCCTCATTGGGACTTTTTGTTTCTGGTTTTTTGTCCCTTGATTTGGTTCTGGTTGAAATCTTCAGTTCATGTGGGGTAGAAATTTTTTGTTTGGGATTTTGTTCTTGTTGGTTTACAAAGATGAGAGAGAGTTTCAGCGATGTGGGAATTCTGGTGGGGGTGGGCTCGGCTTGGGGAGTGCTGGGGAGGGGTGTTGCAGGTGGTGGGTTTCGGAGGGGAAGGGAGAGAGAGTTTGAAGAGGTTGTGTGTCTATGTGTGAGAGTGAGATGCTAGTTTGTGTAGGCGTAGAGAGAGGAAGGAAGAACGTTGGGTTGGGGAGGTAGGGTCTTGAGGGTATTTTAGGAATTATACATTAGAATTTTTATACATTTTATCTTCACTTGCATTTTTTAGCGCATGCATCACATGCTCCGTTAAATTAGCAATGTCCATCCAATTTTTGATTTATTTTTAAGTTGATGGGGGGGGGGGGGTTTAGTTCGG
>CM042195.1:1856074-1875983 GCA_023539305.1 Ilex asprella | reverse complement strand
GTATATATATATATATATATATATATATATATATGAAATTTTAAAATTCAAATGATACACAAATATCAAAAAGAATCTTGAAAATCTCACATTCTAATCTTGAAAGTCTCACATTCAAGTAGGTATGCACTATTTATGGTAAAGAGTAATTATGGAATACATTTTAAAAAGAATTTGAAAATGCTTTAAAATGTGTACTTATTGTCAACTATTTAATGAAAAAGAGGACTTGAAGGAGGATAAGTTTGGAGGTGGTACTTAAAGCCAAATAAGTTTTGGAAAGTGTACTCACATCCTATTATCCCTTTAATTTTTGACCGCAAAATCTCATAAATTTCTCACTTTTTTTTTTTTTTGCCCGTTTTCTCTTTTTCTTCTTTCCCTTATTTCTCCTACCTTTGCTCACTGTGGAAGTGAGCTATATAGCCCCAAGCCAGGCTCCTCACATCACTTGTGAGGTATTCTTCTTATGTCATCATGGACATTTGTCCATCCTCTTGTCCACATTTTTTTTTCCTCAATATTTGCATATTTTTAATTTAGCCATTCCTTTTCATAGATGCTTGTCATCTAGAAGTGTCACTTATAGACTGTGAAACACGGATATGAACACGGGTGTCGTATCCGATACGATACGAACACAACGATACGACAAAATCCCAAAATATAGGATACGGGTACGACGATGATACGACTAATTAAAATAATTATATATATAACAATAACATTAATGATAACAAACAACCAAGACATAGCAAACATTACTTGAAATGAAATAAATCAAAGATTCACAAAGGCAGCAAGCAAGACAACAAGAAGATTGAAAACTCTAAAATTCTCAAATTTTGAAAACTCTAACCCAATTAAATTAACCTAATAAATTTTTTGAAAGTCCAGACTCCACATAGACCAGAAGGGGTAAGAGCAGTAGTAGCAGATCTAAAAAAAAAATTTTTGAGGCAAGAAGAACCTGCAAGAGACTGGGCAAAACGATCGTAGTCGCCATAGTAGTTGCAAGTTGGTCTCCCTTTCTCTTCCCTCTCTTTCTCCTCCTCCTCTCTCTCGCTCTCGCTCTCTTTGTCTCGACTTGGTCGTTCACTGATGCGATACCTTTTTCCCTTTTGTTTTTTCTTTTTAAGCCAAACGACATATGAAACTTTTTTTTTTGTTTCGGTCCCTTAAGTTTTTAAAATAAAAAAAACATACCCTGCCGTATCCTGGGGTGTCCCTCACGTATCCGAGTCGTATCCGATCCCAAAATAAAATAACCACGGTTTAGGACATTTCTACAAGTGTCAGATACGTATCCGACTATCGGATACTCGTATTCGTGTAGGACACGTGTCCGACACTGCCACGTCGACCCCTCAGACGAGTATCCGTGCTTCCTAGCTTATAGATATATATCACATGAGACACATGTTTATATTATTTGGACATTATGACCATTACGAAATTTGGCCTATATATTAGTCATTCGACTCGTTTTCACGTGAACAGTCTATATTTTAGGTCTATTTGTTCATTTTAATTAAAAAAATTTATTATATGTTTATTTATATAAATATTTTTAAAAAATAACCTTCAATTATATAAAATAATAATTGATGACTTAATTAACGTGTTAATAATTAATTTATATACGAGTCGTCACAACAATATGCTAAACAAGAAAAATATAAATGGCCAAATACAAATTAATTCAGATGATAAGGATCATGGATAGCGAAATCAAGAATCACATTCGACAAGTCACATGACTCAATTACTATCAAACAGTCTCATATTTGATGCCTTTTAGTGACATGACAAGTAATACTTGATCATATAAATCTATACTCATAATAACTAATTACATCCTGCAAGGCTGTAATCACAATCGCACCCCGCACGGTCGTAATCACAATTGCACCCAACAGGGCTATAATCACATTCTACCGATTATGCCCGAAATACACTTTATACATGTACTAATCAATCCTAAAGTATTTAGCTCAAAATAATTTTAAGTCAACCAATAAAATTGATAGAATTTTATATCAATCAGAATAATCAATACGAATATAAATTTGAGATAATCAAATGACACTCTTTGCAAAGAGATTTTAAAAGACATGAGCATATTATATAATACCCCGTACCTTAAAATCATTAATAATTTCAATAAATAAGAAATTCGAAGTACCCTGAACAAGATGCTTCAATTTGGTAATGATCGAAAGTAAAATCTACTATTTAATTTTTGACCTCAAAATTCCATAAATGTTTTTTTCTCTTTTTTCTCTCTTTTTTCTTTCTTCGTTGTGTCGTTCGAGTGGCCAAGACAGGCTATTTATAGCCAAAGTCTTGGCCCCCTTGTGTCATGGATGATGTACCTTGCTTACCTCATGTGGACGGTTGTCCACTTGTTTGCCATACTTCTCTCTCTCTCTTTTTCTTTTGGCACGTTTTAAATCTTGCGGCCAGGTGATATGACACTTGCCCTTTAACTCACATATACATATATTTATAGATATATTCATTCACTATACTATTACGAAATTTGACATAAATTATAGTCATTTGACTCGTTTTCACGAGAAGAGTATATTTGAGGTCCATTTGTTAATTTTTTTTTTTTTTTTGTATTTATATATATTTTTTTAAAAATAAACCTCAATTATATTGTGAATCACAGAAGTGTCAAGTATATATTCACTCAAAAGACTTGAATCTTCGACAACGACGCTGGATAGAGTATCTCGAAGATTATGACTTCACACTTCAATATCATTTGGGAAAAGCTAACGTGGTAGCTGATGCATTGAGCAGGAAATTCCGAAGTGCAGTGATCAACGTGATGAAGGACAAATGACAATTGAGGAAGGCACTAGAGGGCTATGACATTTGGATGGGTGAAGAAGAAAGTCAATCACGTTTGTTTAATCTTGTGGTTCAACCTATCTTTAGACAAAAAGTTTTTGAATTACAACGTTCGGATTCTTACTTAGAATCCATGCGCACCCAACTGGAAGATGAGAACACTTTTGAGAATTGGTGGTTGCAAAAGAGAGAATTACTATATCAAGGAAGGTTGTGTGTATACGATAATGCTCAGTTAAAAGAAGAGATATTCAGGGAATGCCATCGCTCTAAGTTTTCTATACATCCTGATAGTACAAAAATGTATGAATATATGAAACAACAATATTGGTGGAAAGGAATGAAGAAGGATGTGTTTAAATTAATAGCTCGATGTGCCATATGTAAGCAAGTAAAAGTAGAGCATCAGAAACCTGGTGGATTGTTACAATTCTTACCTATTCTAGAGTAGAAATGAGATTATATCACTATGAATTTTGTGATTGGATTGCCTAGAACTACCAAAGGATACAATGCAGTATGGATTAACTCACCAAATCAAATCATTTCTTAGCCTTGAAAAATACTGATACTCTAGCTACGTTAAGTCAACTTTATATACGAGAGATTGTAAAATTATATGGGGTATCGTTATCAATCGTGTCAGATCGAGATACTCGTTTTGTGGCTCAATTTTGACAAAGTTTACAAAAAAAACATGGGAATCGAGTTGCATTTCAGTACTGCCTACCATCCTTAAACAGATGGTCAATCTAAAAGGGTGATCCAAATATTAAAATATATGTTACGAGCTTGCGCTCTAGATTTCAAAGGTAGTTGGAATGAACATCTTCTACTGGTGGAATTTATTTACAATAATAACTATCAAAGTAGTATTGACATGGCTCCGTATGAGATTTGGGCCAAAACTGGTGATAGCATTTTATTTGGTCCAAAAATTGTCCGAGAAACCACTGAAAAGATCCAAGTAGTTTGGGATCGGTTATGCACTGCTCAAAGTCGTCAAAAGAGCTATGCAGATCAAAGGAGGAGACCCTTGGAATTTTAATTGGGCGATTATGTATTCTTGAAGGTATTTCCTAGGAAAGGAATATCTAGATTTGGGAAAAAGGGTAAGTTAACTCAGATACATTGGACCCATTGAGGTAATACAACACACAGAAAATATAGCTTATCAGCTTGCCTTGCCAGTTCATTTATCAGGAATACATGATGTGTCTCATGTATCCATGTTAAGGAAATGTCAGCCAGATGCGGCTAACATTATCGACCGAAAAGATGTCCGAATTTAAGAAAATGAAATGTACGAAGAGCAATTTGTGCTAATTCTCGATGCAAAGGAGCAAGTATTACATAATAAGGTTATATCACTCGTAAAGGTGCTATGACAACATCATGGTGTTAAAGGAGCCACGTGGGAACTGAAAGAGCATATATGCGTACAAGATATCCTTATCTTTTTAGCTGTCAAGGTAAGTATCGAATTTTGGGGACGAAATCATTTTTAAGGGAGGTAGATTGTGACGACCCATATATATATATGTTGATCATTAACATGTTAATTAAGTCATCAATTATGATTTTATATAGTTGAAATTTATATATATATATAAATACATAAATAATAATTTTTTTTGAACAAATGAACCTCAAATATAGACTCTTTGCATGAAAACGAGTCAAATATTTATAATTTAGGTCAAAGTCAACAACCCAACAGTTGCCATAAAAGGCAAAAGTAAAAAAAAGGTTGAGGAGGATAATATGAGAAAATCAAGCACTCCTACTGACTCCGATGAGGACTTCAAAGATTTTCAGGGATATACCCATATTAAAGGTGATATTTCTATTAATGAAAATTTGCTTAATGATGATATGGAGATAAACCTCCAAGATAGCGGTAATGAGCTGTACAATTTGTTTTATAGAAAATAATCGAATAAAACCAGATTCTCGGATAAAGCCGAATCTTAAGGAGTAATGCAGACCATGACGTCACGAACAAATTATTGGCGTAATGTAAAATAATGATGACGTAAATGTAAATTATTGAAGTTGTGTGCAGTAAAAGTTGTAAATAGTATAGGCTGTGTTGAAATCCGAATTTTAAGTCTGGCTCCTATAAATAAAGGTGTAGGTCCAGCCTGTTGGACACACCTTTTAATACATCTCTTGCATCTTTTTACAACTTCTCTTAGTCTCTCCTCCTTTTCGGTAAACAGATAAAGGGATCGGTAAATAGAGAACAACGAAAGCTTTATTATACAAAAGTCTAATACACAAGGTCAAACTTACAATGATGGGAGACAAGACTGAAGAAGTATGCTATATTACAAGAGAGAAGACCATCATACAAGAGTCCAGAGAGGGTGCAAGACAAAAGGAGTTAGGTGAGAAGTGTAGGAAAAGGTGTAGAAAAAAGAGGAGGGTTTTAGAGAAGTCGTAAGAGAGTGTAAGAGATGTAGTAAAAAGTGTGTCCGACAGACTAGACTTGCACATTTATCTATAGGAGCCGGACTTACATTCCAAATTTTCAACACACCTTATACTATTTACAACTTTTACTATAAACAATTTTAATAATTTACATTGACATCATTATTACTATACATTACGTTGATAATTTGCTCGTGACGACATGACTTGCGTCACTCCTTAAGATTCGGCTTTACCTGAGAATCTGGCTTTATCCGATTATTTTCTGTAAAGCAAATGGTACAGCTCATTACTGCTGTCTTGGAGATTTATCTCAATATCATCATTAAACAAATCTTCATTAATAGAAATATCACTTTTAATAAGGGTATATCTTTGAGAATCCATAAAGTCCTCATCGGAGTCGGTTAGAGTGCTTGGTTTTCTCTCATTATCCTCCTCAACCTTTTTTTTGCTTTTGCCTTTTATGGCAACTCTTGGGTTGTTGATGAGATCCATCTTTTCTGTTTTACCCATACCAAATGTGGACATAACTGGCACATCTTGTCTAGTACTGCGGCTTTAAGCTACTCAGTATTTAAATGAGGTTTTTCTTTATGAATATTTTCTTCAAGAAATTCAATGGTATTAAATCTAGTATTTATACCGGAATTGAGAATAATATATTTAGAGGTTGGATTTATATGAGTTAAAGGTCAAGTGTCCCATCACTTGGCTGCAAGATTTAAAATGTGCCAAAAGAAAAAAAGAAAAAAGAAGAATGACAAACAAGTGGACAGTTGTCCACGAGGTAAGCAAGGTGCATCATTCATGATGCAAGAGGGGCTAAGACTTTGGCTATAAATAGCCTATCTTGGCCCACTTGAACGATACAACGAAGAAAGAAAAGAGAGAGATAGAGGAAAGAAAGAAAATGGGTCAAAATTTTGTTGACCTAAGAGTTGTTTTTACGATCAAAATTTTGAATAAATTTTTTTAGTTATTATTTAGTAATTCTATAGGATCGAGTCACTTAAAGTTGATCCTCGTTAAATATTTTTAGATCAAATTTAAGTATCATTATTTTTCGTCAGGTATTTCAAAAATTATTTTAGCTTAACTAAGCCCTTATTACCTATTTTTATTCTAAAATATTATTTTGGTTGTTTTGTCATAGTACACGGTATCGAGTAAAGGTCACGTCATATGTAGGGGTGTTCACCCTACCCTACGGGTAGGAAATATGTTCTTCCGCATTCCTACCCGATACTTTGCGGAAGAATTTTTTCTTGGCCTACCCTACCCAACAGCTTTAGTATTCCTACCCGCCTTCCTACCGGATTAATCGGGTAGGAAGGCGGATAAATATTTTTGTAACTATTATTTTTTAGATCATTTTAACAATTTAATTAAATAACATTCACAAATTTAACAACACAATAAATTAATAACATTAAAATAAAAAACAAGAAAGTAATTAATTTAAGTTTAAACAATATGAAATACAAAATTAATGCGGGTAGGGTAGGGTAGGAATGCGGAAATAGATGGCTATTCCGCATTCCTACCCGATTTAATCAGAAGAACAAAATCTCTTCTGCATTCCTACCCAATTTTTGCGGCTAGCCGATTTTTAGGGTAGGGTAGGGTCGGGTAGGGTAGGAACTTGCGGCTAGTCGGAAATTTGAACACCCCTAGTCATAGGTAGGGTGTTCTTTATCTTTTACTGTCATTAATGTATCTCATGCATGTTTGGGGGTTTCATATTAATTTTATTTTTTTAATGTAAGATTATATCGCTAATCATGAGGTCAAAATTGAGTTTTATAAATAAAACGTGATTATGCACATATTATATATTTTTTAATCTTGTAAAATCAAGTTGCATAAAAAATATATGTATATTTTTTTAATTCAGTGTTTGATTTTTTACTTCTTGTTGGGTCTGAATACGATATAACTCTATTTTATGATTTTGATGAAATTTCAATGGATGCACATAATTGAGGAAAGGGTTCGTAGATGTGTGGTCCTTGGGAGGATTCACTGGATTTCTACTAGTCCTTGGGTTCACTGGTTAGTATAGTTATTAGTATTGTACGATACGTCACGATACATAGATAAAACGATACGAATTGAAATTTTGTATCGTTTTTGCTTAGTATCGTCTAATACACGATACGTATCGATCGATCCAAATGATACGCGAAGTCACTGTTTAAATTTTTTTTTTTGATTACCAAATCGTTGACAGCCCCATAGAAAATTCCAAAGAAAAGGCAACAGAGATGAAGACAAGAATTATCAGTCTATCAAACCTACAAATCAACTAAAACAACCAAGCAAAAGCAAATCAAACAAATTTTTGAAATTGAAAAAAATAGCAACATTAACCAGTAATTTCGGATGAAACCCTAGGTCTCACGATCTCTCTCATAATCACTGTTAGCGGCGACCACGAGGTACCAGTCACCAGGTATGTTCTTCTTCTTCTCTCTCTCTCTCTCCGGCATCGCCTCTCATCTCTCGCCTTTCGCCTTTTGTCTTTTGCTTTTTGCCTATTCTTTCTCTCTGTCTTTCTTGGTTCGTCGTGGGTCATGAGACTCACGACTGTGTGTTTTTTTGTTATAAGGATGAAGAATTACATTTAATTTCCCGCTACATTATAATTTTTTACTTTTTAACTGTATATAAGTATCATTAATTTAATTTGATACCCTTCATTATTTTTTTAATATTAATAAATTATATTGGTGACTTGAATAGTAGGTGAATATTAATGAAATGTTATATTTTTTGAGTTTATGATATTTTTTTAAAAGCATATATATTTTATTATTAATTATTTAAAATTGCGCCATATTTTACGATACGCGATACGATACGATATACTATTTTTAAAAAATGATGTATCTTTCGATATACGATTTGATAACTATGCTGATTAGTAATATCGGTTACCGTGGTAGCTTGTGTGGCACCATAGAATTTTCGGTATTGGTGTTTCTAGGAAAAAAAAAGTAAGAAGGGCATTAGGTTCCCTAGGGTACAAGACCCCAAAGTTTTTCTTAGGAGGCGGTTCATGCGTGGACAAAAAAATTGACGAATCGATATGTGATGAAATTTATTTATTTATTTGATTCATTATTTTGTCTTATTCTTGCATTTACTTGTTATTTAATTATTTATGTATTGTTTTAAAACCTTGATAATCATTGATAAATATTATTCTAGTGGCCGGTGAGTTCATTCCTATCTAACATTTTTTAAAAATATGAAATTAGGCAGAAGGATAAGTTGAAAGGACGGTGGATAGATACTGCTATTATTATTATTTTTTATGTTATATCAATAGTATTTTAACTGATCGAGTGAGGATTATGTAACTGTATGCTGAATATAATAATACAAGGAAGATTATTGTAAGTTATGTGTAGTTTTATTTCTTAATCACGCCCGGGTTTTTTTTTTTAAAGTTACGTGTATTTTTTTTTTTAAGTTAAAGAAAAAAAAAATCGAGATGTGACACTTTTTGAAGTTTAAAACAATGGCCTTAGTCTATGATTTCCTGTAAGATCGTGGATATAATGCTCGCAACTCTTCTCCTTAGTTCTATTCTGATTAGGGAGACAAATTTCTGCATATACACAACAACGAACACTGATTCTGGTTTGGAGACCTTGCTTGTATTCATTAACCAAAAGCTTGTTTTATTGTTAATCCTGATTTGGCAACATAATATAGTTTTTAATTTATTGTGAAATTATAGGCTGCATATGGTAGCTATGGGAGCAGCTATGTACATCCACAAACACCGTCATCTGTTGCCCAGACTGCTGCTTTTGGTGCTTATCCTCCTACATATGTGGCCCAGGTAACTCAACTTTTGTTGCATATCAATCTGTATAATTTCGTAGATATGGATTTTTATGGTTTCTTTGGGCATGCAGTTGAAGGTTTTCAGTCTATTTGATAATTTTGATCAAATTATTTCTCTCTTTTTTTTTGTTGGCTTATTCTTTGGTATAAAACTATCTTTTTATCCGAGAAGAAATTTTCTGTTGAATCTGCCTATATTATCTGCATGTATCGTTTTGTCCTTATTTTTTTGCAATTTCACTGGCTTTCCCTCAGCAAAGTTATGCTCCATCAGCCACAGCTGCAACCTTGACTGCAGCGCAGCAACTTACTTCAGCTCCTCCTCTGGCTTATTATGGCAGTTATTACTAAGCTGGCAAAGATTATTCTACCACTGTTTTGCCACTTGAAGTTTCAACCAACTTTGTTGGCTGTAACAAATTGAGCCATACCATGGGTTTTTTGGACATGGTAGGAAGTTGACAAGCACTCGGGATAGGAAAGCCAGCATGCTAAAGCAGTGATTGTATTTTTATTTATTTATTTTTGTTTTTCCATTTTTGTGTATTCTGGAGGATATGCCACCAGTTGTGTTGAGGCGGGAATCTCATTTCTTCAGTAAAATGTCTGTGTTGGTGGTGGGCTGCCAGCATGCTCCAGAGAGCCACCCGAAGCCTGAATACATACTCAAAAATGGCTTCTTGGGTTCGATGTAGGTTGTTTCTTTCAATAGGTTAGATTATTAGTTAGATGTGGTTTTAGCTGTTTATGATGTATCCGTGGACCATTGTCATCTTGGTGCCGAATGCTTCATAATCAAAATTTTAACAGCATTTCAGTTGAATCTTCTTGAGATTGAATTGTTTTATACGAGGGGTGGCAACTGTCCCATTTTTTCTTTTTTGTTGGTGGAGATGGGGTGGGATGGCATGTCCAAGGTTTGAGTTTTGAGTCATTAAAACAATTTTTTTGGTGGTAAGTATGTGTGTATATAGCCCTATTCATATACTAAAGTGGTAGGTGTTTTGAGCAATGAATCGTAACAAATTAATTCTTTTATCTTACTTTATATTACATTTGGTTGTTAAAAGTATTTTGTATTATGTAGTTTTATTTTAAATATTTATCTAAATAATATACCGTATCTGTACTATTGAATCAATTATGGAGGTGGTAGTTTATAATTTTACCCAACAAATAAATAAAAACATTAATAACTAAACAAGATTGATGGTTTTTTGGTCAATATGTAACTAAAATTTTATAATCTTACCCTTATTCAATGTTTTACAATGAATGTTAACTTAATTCAATATTTTAATTCATATTTAATCTAATGTTTTATATGCTCATATAGAATTCTTCTGTATTAATTAATACAATATTTTTTTTATTATACGGCAACCAAACAAATACATGTGGTACAAATGGTTTGTTATTTAGTTGCAGTCAAGTTTGATTTTATTTTGCAATTGTAATGTTGAATCCATATTTGGTCACGGTGCATTTGCCGCGATTATGAGATGCCAATGTCTTTCTTTAGATCGTTATATTTGGAGTTGAGAGTTGGTTCAAAAGTAGAAGATAGTTCAAATCGAGGTCACTCGAGTTTTTGAACCGTGTTTTCTCCATCTTTTTCTTGCCTAAAAGATGAAATTATACTAATCAACTACACTTAATTATAGACTTTTCCTAATGTATGCCGAAAGTAATTTTGTGAAACTTGAAAAAATTACTTAACAGTATCTGAATTTAGATCAGAAATATCATATTTTGCTGTCAATTACACTTCTAGACGCAAAATCACAGCATACACTCGTAGAAAATAAGAATTAATTATTTATCTATTGATGTTTTAAAATTTATTTATTCAAGTCTTGTAGTTTTAAATTTATTTACTAAATTATTTTTATTTTTTAAAAATATATTTGAGTAAAATATATTTTATTTATTAAATTATTTTGGATTTTTAAAATACAAAACTTGAATAAATAAAATTTAAAACGTTGGTAGTTAGATAATTTTTTTTAAAACTTGGGGAAATCATATTTTTTACGCCAAAATATTTAATTTCTTATGTTGCACTTTTAATATATTAAAAATATTATAATGTAATCCTTTTCTTAATTACTTATTTGGTTAAAAATCACTTCATTTACTGTGACAGAATAAAGGAGTTACATTGAGATAATTTTAATATATTGAAGTGTAATGTTAGAAATTTAATATTTTAGAGAACAAAATTAAAATTTTAAAAAATTTTGGGATATAAAATATAATTTGCCCTTAAAACTTCACACACACACACAGACATATATATATATATATTTAACCAAAAAAAGAACTTCACAGATTGACTCATCTTTCGTGGGTCCCACTTATTAACGGTCCTCATCCAACCTGGCATATAATGGCGGCAAGAAGGAGCAACTTAATAAAAGCCAGTAAAACTCAACACAGTTCTCTCTCTCTCTCTCTCTTTCTCTATTTTCTCTGTTTAAGCGCGCTCTATATCGGTCTGTAAAGAAACATATAATGTTTCAAATTCATCATTTCTGTTGTATGCTCTAGAGTTCTTGATTTGGGGTTTCAAAGATTGTACTTCTTGGTGGATCTGATCAATTCAAGATACTATCTTTTCTCGCTAAACGCTCTTGTAGGGGAGAGAGCGAGAGTAATGGCGAGTCCCTACCGTGCCTCTGTCAGCGCTTTTCAGGTGAATATGTCTTTGTGGTGTGTTGATGCAATCTTTTTAGGGTGTTCCAATCTTCGGTGTTTGTGTTTCAGGTTGGTTGCTACTTTGTTCAACAGTACTATCAGGTTCTTTGTCACCGACCTGATTTAGTTCATCATTTTTACACCAATGATAGTTCTATGGTTCGGGTCGATGGGAATTCTAGCAAGTTTGCTTCGGCAAAGCTGGTAATGCTTTGACTTCAATTGTAAATGAGTAAAGAAATTCATCCTCTGTTTGACAAAATATGAATTTCTTAAGCAGAAATCACGATTCTTAAGCAGTCCATATCTTTTGCCGCTTCAATCTCTTGGACTCTTGTATTCCACAGGATGGTGTTTCTGTTGTGGCTGTTTCAGAAGTTACTGTTGCATTTGTGAATTCATTTTCAAGTGTTCCAATGAGTAGATAAATATTATACTAGTATAAAGAAGGCATCTCCTCAAGGAGAAAGAGTAAGTGCTCCAAAACTAATCTTTGGGGGCAGTGTGGTAGAGCATGTAATCTCTCGAAAATCTTCAAGAAAATCTCCAACTTTGTGTGCTTCTTGGTTTTCTTCATTTAACTTATTTTGTTTGATTACCACAATGTGTAGCTTCTAGGTTGGAATAAATGAAGTTTTGTAATATATATTTTCCTCTCCTTCTGCAGCAAATTCATGCACTTATGATGTCTAGAAAATTTACGCGTTTTGTGATCAAGACGATAAAATCTCTGGAATCTTGGAATGGAGGCATCGTTGTGGTGGTTTCCGGTTCTGTCAAATCTCAGGATTTCAATGACTTGAGGATATTTGTGCAGACTTTTTTTCTTGCTCCTCAGAAGGAAGGTTACTTTGTTATTACCGATATCTTTCACTTTGTTACTGAGGAGGTGATGTATCAACATCCTGTGACTGTGAGCGTAGTATCGGAAAACAAAGTTGAACCCCAAGCAAATACTTCTAGTCTTCTTCCAGAGACACCAGGTATTGTGACTTGATCTGGATTGTACAACCTTATCAAATATCACAGATCTTTTTGTTCTTTTCTTAGACTCATTAAGCCAGACAATGCCACACAAAGTTGGGTGAGAACTCAAAACCAGTTCTTAGTCTCAGAAGAGAGTATTTTTTTTTGACATCCTTTAAGGTTTTTCCAAAACAAGTATGATTCTATGTAAAGAGACAACTATTGTGTTTTTCAAGTAACTGTCGGGCAACGTGACGTATTTTCGGCAGATTTCAACCGTGCATTGGAGATGGAGGCCAGAGGATATGAGGAGGAAACTATTGTGGGAGAGCCATCTGCTTTGCTTCAAAACACTCTGGTGACTGTGCAAGAATCCCTTCCTTCTGTGGAGCAATCTATTGGAGAGCCTCCAGCGATTACTTATGCCTCTGTAGTATGCACCTCTTCCCTTGGTGCTAGTGCATACAAATGTACCCATGCATGTGCATTTGCTTGCTCTGCACTGTTTATCGCATTACTGTATCGGTGGGACTATATGTTGACGAAATAAATTCTACTCATCACACCCTATTGCAACAATAGCTTGAGAAATTCATCTGCGTTGGTTGGACAGTTATATCTGCCCATGCAACATGCACATTTCAAATTGGTTGAAAGTACTAGTGCATGCGCCACATAAGCTTGGCACGAGCGTGGAATATGCCTGGCGTGCATCTTTTTAAGAAAAAGTATGGAAACATCTATTGATTTGTCTAGTATTCCACAAGAAATGTTCCCTTTTTCACATGGAGAAGGAAGTTTGAAAGTTTGGCACTCTAACTCTGTTTCTGTTCTGAGGATTGAGAATGCACTGTATGTGACACTGATGCATGCAATATCTGATACTCATGCCATGTTACATTGACATTGCATCAAGTCCCCTCTTGAGTATGTGACAGGAGGGTTTTGTGTAGGATTGTCATATTAGATCAGAGAGAGCCGTTGGTGAATTATCAATTTTTACCTTGTTTGCAAAGGTAGATGATTGTCTGTGGGTTCATGTTGGACTGATCTATCTGTCTTTTCCTCTTGGCATTTGAATATTGGAAAACTTGAAAGGTGAGAGCTCCTAAAGGAAAATCTGTGCGATCAGTCCCTGCTCAGCCATCTTTTACTAAGAACATGGACGTGGCAGGGAAAGGTTTATCACGAGAAGAAGAAGGTGACCTCTGTATGTTTCACTCTTGTGTAAACTAAAGTTTTATTTGTAGGAGGATATAGATAACATGAGCATATTTAGAACAGTGAAGTTCTCTTTGATAGGAAACTTGATCATGAACTTGTTGACTTTGGACACATAAAAGGACATGCAGGATTGTATTTTGAACTAGATGTTGAAAAGTTGTTTGATGGAAACGGTTTTATTTTATTTTTGCTGGGGTGGGGGATCTCTTAGGGTGGGCTTTTGGGGGCTCAGGACATGATCCATGTGCGTGTGTAGGTGAACCATGTATGAGGTCATCTCCATGATGGAGATTTAATTCTGAAATGTACATAAGACTTTGATAGATTGTTAATGACTTACAGCCTTTTTGAGGTTGTCTTCAGCTTTGTATTCCTTTTATCTCCTTTTAATATTCTTGATAACTATCTTGCACTCTTAGATTTTTCTAGTTGATGATTATCAATTTAGGGACATGAAGTTGATTTTGATCAATCATTTATCCAGTGGAATTATCAACGTCTGTTTGTGTAAAGAACCTGCCTTCTACCATTCGTACCCTTGATATTCTGCACGAGTTGAGTAACTTTGGGAGAATAAAGCCTGATGGGGTGTTTTTAAGGAATCGCAAGGTGAAATTCATTCTTTGTACTTTTAATGATATGCCTTGACATATACCTTGGACTTGGAGGTATCTAAAGTTGCAATGATCTACAGGAAATTGGGGTTTGCTTTGCCTTTGTTGAGTTTGAAAATGTCCAGAGTGCACAAAATGCAATCAAGGTTTGAACTATGACTGTCTAAATGAGTTAATCCTTTGTTCTGACATTCTATTATTCTAGTGAACGGCCAGAGTGTTTGAGGGCAGTCATTTTAGCGCAGTTTGTGCTGCCTCAACAGGAAATTAGCAGTTTCAAATTTGTCTGATGATTTGTGATGTTCATTAGTTTTATTTTTGTCTATGTGCATATCTTGTGGATTTACTGATCGTACATTTGTTGCTTTCGTGCCAGTGTAGTTAGCTTTTCATTTGTCTATAATGTAGTTGCTGAAGCATGTTTGCGTCGTTATTTTTAGTGTAGAAATTTTAAAATGAGAAGCTTACTGCATTTGGAAGTTTGTTTTATTTTTTATTTTTTATCAGGCACAAATTTTTAGAGCTTATTTTGTTTTAACTATAAATGCACTTTGAAAAGAGGTAAAATGTCTATCTTTTGGCATGAGGTCCATCATCATGCTTGTAATGCTGGTATGCCATGTAAATGATGTATGTTTATTTTATGAGATGAATGCGACCTATGCACCGCACCTATGGACAGTAGTGGCTTTTGTGCAAAATGAGCAGCTTCCTTCCTACTGAATGATCATGAAAGGTGCGGTCAGGTAGTTTAAGTTCTAACTGTAGCATGGTTATCATGATAGGGTTCTTTGATCACCCAATCTGCTGTTCTAGTCTTATCCAAATGAAATAAACATGATATTGTCGAAGATTCATCTTTGTGTTACTGTTGTAATTAATATCTCTGAAGCTTGAAGCTCCAGTATATCGCCATAAACATGTTAAGTGGAGTGATTCAACTACCATGAGTTTGTGGTTTGAATGTGATGGTAGCCACTTTGTGCTAATAATGCCAACGCTTAGGTCTTTGTCCAGTGCACCCAATCCAATATCAACCCCCCCACCCTTTTTTCTCATTTTGTTGGTTTTTTTTGTAGGCATCTCCATTACAATTGGCTGGAAGACGAGTCTATGTTGAAGTGAGGAGAGCAAACCGCAGCAGTAGCAGTTCTCGTGGAGGGAGTATGTGCCTCAAACTATTCTTTCTTGGAAATAATAATTCGCCTTTTGATTTGTTATTTTATCTTATGATTCTTACTTATGGGAAACATGATGTATTTATATGAACTCTTTGGAATCTTTAATTCAGCCACCAACTGGATCTTTACCAGAATTTATAAATACAAACTGATCTCTTGGTATTGACATTCCACATAGTATCATTGATGGACAAGTTATTCTTATATTGAGATGGTACTGGACTTAAACTTATATAAGGTGGACTTGTACAGACACTGGCAGTTGAAGGAAATCTGAATGGCTACTATTGGATTGGGTCTCAGTCTCAGATGTGTCCTTTTCCATCTGCTCATATAGAATGTAAATGTGCTTGGGGTTTAGAAAATAAGCACTGGCTTTAATGTCCGAGTGAGAATGCATCTTCATATACCCATCATGATGAGAGGTTATTACACAGCGAATGGTCCCATAATGCACTTGTTCTCTCCCATGTAAGGTTGAGCACTTGAGCTCTCTTTAACATGTGGACTGTGTAGCTAGTCTCAAGAAGATACATGCATGCTCTTTGTTCCTAGGAAACAAAATGTAAAAGCGGGAATTGAGTTGATAGTGACTAAAAATGGGATTGGGGTATCACAATTCTGTTTCGGTGATGTGGGGTGGAAGTGTTGACAGGGATGGTAGTCGTGAGAGCAGAAAACATGGGGATTGGTGGTGGTGGCAGTGGGGGTATTTACGCCTAATTGTGGTGCATTGGGATGTTGTGATGATATTAATGACAGTGGCATAGGGTTTTCTTTCAGTTTGAAGCGAAGCACAATTTGTGTGATTTGTGCTTTTAGAACTTTGTTGTGTTAACATACTGCTGCCTTTTGAATTGTCTGGTCAGGAAGGGGAAGAGGCAGAGGAAGGTATTAAAATGAGCCACTGCAAGGGTGATATGGTGCACATACTTTTGACAGGGGAAGCAATTAAGATGGCGATGACAACAGCAAACAGAGAGGCAATGGATTCTAGGGTTCGTAATGACCCAAAGGGTCATGACACACCAAGTATAAGCAACTGGGCATAACTACTACTACTTGAGCCCCAATCTTTTCTTCTCTTTTTTTTTTTCTCTTGTTTTCTCTTGACCGAGGCAGATAAGTGCTATAGGTCATCAGTTTCCAGAAGGGAAACATTTTCCTTGTGATATTGCGAAAACAAATATTGGTGTTAGTGCTGTTTGATGCATGTTGAGAGATTTCATCGTACCGTTTCTCCTGTTTGTGGCACATATGCTTATTCTTCCCCTCGATTGTTTTTTTATTTGCAATCAAGAGGGAATACTTTTGTACCTTGGAGCTTCTGTTTGGCGCAAATCTCATGACTAAGCTGGTTTCTGGAGTAATATGGAGCCCTTTGATTTTGATGCTTAGTTTGTCTTGCATTTCATACCTTTAAGGTTTTGCTTATGTCTCTGTTTCATAGTTTCAAATTTGTAGTTTCTTTGCAAGATTGGCTGGCAAATCTAACTACTTTGTGTTGCAGATGTACCGTCACAGACTCTCAGTCCCTATTCCTATTCATCTGCTATTGCTTCCAGCTCGAGCAAAGATGTTACTATTAAAGAAAATGTTAAACCAAGGTACATAACATTAAGTAATTTACACGAGGAATTCTTGAATTCTTGTTTGTTTGGACAAAAAATCAGTATTTTTTATATTTTGCTTGTAATCCTGGTTTTCATATAATGAATGTAACATATAAGTATGTTACATATTTTTCCTTGAATTAGTGTACCTGTCAAACTACATGCTAACACCCTCTCTCACACATACGCACGCGCCCCCAATACAAAGACATATGGATTGTGCTTTCAACCATTTAAATGATCTACTAAAATCTTTCCCTGTAACATCTAGCAAAGCTTGCAAAAGTTAAGCAGTTACAGAAGCCATGCCTGCCTTATGGAAAATGGGTGGCGCATGAGGATCGTTAAGTGCATCATCTTCATCCTCATCTTCTTCTGCTTCCCAAAGGAAACTGGCATATGCTGCCTGCACATGGCTGGAAGAACACGAAACCAAAACTCAATTAGTTGAATTTTGTTATAGACACCCACGAAAAAAAAAAGGATAAAAGATTTTCCACAATGACTAGCAAGATGCATTAGCGGGAAGACAAACCTGTCCTCAGAAGCGGCTTGAACTGCTCGTTCAAAGTAGCTGGTTGCTCTATCTCTATCCCGATGAAGCTCCCACACTAGTTTAGCATATTGTGACAGAATTTCACCATCTCCAGGGTCTGCTAGAATAGCCCGGGTATAGTATTCCTCGGCTCCTTCAAGATTTCCTTTCGACTGCCGAAAGAAGAACAGTCACATGCTAGGTAGTTTAAACGTGAAAGGGTAAGAGAGTCTTGGTCTCTGTCCAATATGCCTGATTTGCTGGTGATTTTGCATACTTACTATGATATAACCACGAATTCATAGAATCCATGGCTGGGACGGGTTTCCATTGTTTAAAAACAGAGTACTATCCAAAGTAGAATCTTGGTCTGGCCAATCTGCTTGATTTGCTGGTGATTTTGCATACATACTAGGTTATAACCATGAATTTATAGAATACATGGTTGTGACGGGTTTCCATTGTTTAAAAACAGAGTACTATCCAAAGTAGAATCTTGTGCAATTCCTTGTCTAGTTTGTTTGCCTTCTAGAGATCTGTTGTTACTACAAGTTAGTTTCAAATAAATAACGAGAGATTCAATTGCACGACCACCTCTCCTCGATGTATGATGGTGTATTTTAGTTGCAAATCACATAGATTTGATAAAAGTAAATGTTTTGTTAGTACTTCAAAATTAAGAGCACAGCCACTCGTTATGAGGATGGGGGCATATGACTTTGAAAGAGAAGCATAGAGTATATGATAAATTAGGGGACTCACTTGATGCAGAAATTGAGCATAATTCCTCAAAAACAAAGGGTTGCCAGGATTCTCCACCACCATCCGTTTTAAATGGTCCTCGATGCCGCTGCTGTCGCCGCCGTCCCTGCCGAAGTCTACTGATATAAAATCCCCACCTCCGCCACGACCACCGCCGTTAAATCCACCGTTACTAACAAAACCAATGTCAATACCAGTGACCCCAAGCCCTCTTGCAAGATACATATGTGGACTGACCTCTTCTCTATCTTCAAGACCCACATTTCCATATCCCATTTCCTCATTCAATTTAATGTTCTTCTTCATTAGACATAGTTTACCAAACAATTCACCATTTTCCTCCAATTGTTGTTCCCTCTCTTCTTGTTCTTCTTCTTCTTCTTCGTCGTCGTCGTCGTCCTCCTCCTCATCACCGTCTTCTTCTTCATATCTCCTTAGAGAATTGTGAAATGAAAAAGATGGGATTTTCTCTAAAAACGAGCTAGTAACTCTGCGTGAACGTGAACACTTCTTCGATGGGTTTGAAAAATTGAATTCATCAATGATGCCTGAGGCGGCATTGGCTAATCCTTCCAAGTTCCCTTCAGACTGAGCTCTACTAAAACCCATAAAGGAACATCGGCCAGTACCCGAGAATTCGGAGACGGAGGGAGAGATGGGAGAGGAGTTGCATGAAAATGTAGAGAAATTTTGAGATCCAGCTAGGTGAAAACAGAGTTTGTTGTAGTTTTGATGAGTGGTGGTTGGTGGGTGTTTGGCGGTGGTGTGGGGTACTTCAGGCTGGTGGTGAATGTTGTTGGGAGTGTCTGAGAAGGGTGAGAGGAGGGATCCAAGAACTGGTGTTGAAGAGCTCCTCAGCATCATTTTCTTCTCCCAGATATTTTCTAGCTTGAATGGCCGTGTTCTGTTGCTTTGGATACAGAGTTTCCGCGGAGAAGACGAAAGGGTGAATATAGAATGAATACAGAATCAATGAAAGGGGCAGTAAAATTATGAATAGCTTTATAGTAGTTTATAGGGGTGCATCTTGATTGGGTTTATAACAATTTAATTGGGTCAAAATTGGAATCTAAGTATAAAATCCCTTTAATTAGAGCTGAGATTTTCTTTACTTGGATTGGGTTTAGAAAAATAAAAATGAATATGAACCCAACTTGAATA